>JAOTOL010001642.1:3212500-3801317 GCA_034440575.1 Imbricaverruca yamaguchii
AAATTGGCAAGTTATTATCGCGCATTTTATGTATAGTTAGTTATTTGGGTTTTGGGGCCCTTCGACCATAAAATGCGATGCATTATATTTATAGGTGTGTTGCTTACCGATATTATAGAAATTCTGATATCCCATAATCAGAGATGTATATGATCATCGATTATATATATATTAATTATATGATATACGCTGATTATTCAGGTTTATATTATCGGTCATCTTAACATCGTTGGCCACGATAATATCGTGGGTGGCCCACCGACAATATCCATTGTTAACAACGACAGTTCATATATAACGGAACGGGGGGGGGCACCCACGTACCATGCACGACTTAAATCCGGGGAAATTAGCAGCGACTCCATGGCATTAACAGGAAATAACCTTTTTCTTCTTTTTAACTGACCGGCAGGGTCCGGCCAGGCCACGTAACATCAGGCAAGGTCGTGTCTTGGCGTGATTGTCATGTCACATGTCATGTCATGTCATGCATATCATGTCACATCATGTCACATGTCAGGTCAGGTCAGGTCAGGTCACGTCAGATCAGACCAGTTCAAGCGGTGTGTGCCGCGATTGAATACTTGAATTGAATTGAATACAAGAAACAAGCGTGAGACATGTGCCTCAAGGCGTGGCGCGCGGATGCGGATGGTCACGGCCAAAGGAAATCCTGGAGCGGCAGCCTGCGGCTGTCACGAAGATGACAACGAGTGGCAAACGTGTGTGAGCCACCTTCCTGCCGACTTGACGTGACGTGACGTGACGTGACGTGACGTGACGTGACGTGACGTGACGTGACGTGACGTGACGTGACGTGACGTGACGTGACGTGACGTGACGTGACGTGACGTGACGCGACGTGACGTGACGTGACGTGACGTCACGTGACCTTGAGTGCCGGAGGTGCCGCCCAGTGCGGGGCCATCAGTCGTGGCGTGATGTGACGTGATGTGACGTGACGTGCCTTGCCGTGACGTGCCGTGCCGTGCCGTGACGTGACGTGACGTGACGTGACGTGACCTTGAGTGCCGGCGGTGCAGCCCAGCGTGGGGCCATCAGTAGGGTGACCGGATATCGTCGCCGACATTACATACCGCAGGTGTTCGTTGTGAGGTTCAGGGTCACGCGCAGCGCACCAGAGCCGAAGTCGCCGTGATGCCGTGCTAATTACATTGTCACCACCTCCCACGCCGGGATATCCAGCATATTCACGTCTGGAATGTGAGCCATCCAGCAGGAGTGCTGAGATACTGCGTGCAATTGTTGAGTTTAAAATGTGTTCGCGTGCACTTGACGAGCATCCTTCATTGGGCATCCACGTTTCGGCGAGGTGTGTTGCATTGATTGGTTATTGGCTTTACGACACATTGGCCGTCGAGTCATACAGCGTCGCCAACCTCTCACGCCAATTGGTCGCGGGCAAATAGTAGCGACAGGTGAGACTCGAACCCACAACCTTTCGATTGTGAGACAAGCAACTTACCCCTAGACTACTCGTCCCCAGTGTGTTGTATTGCATAGGTCGGTCTAGGTACACGGGCTGTTCTAAAAGGGACACATATATTATATTATATACTCTGGTATTTCGGCTTAGGTACGTCCGCTGTTCTAAAGAGACACATCTACTTTATTGTGTGTTCTTGTAGTTCAGTTCTGGTACATTGGCTGTTCTAAAGGGATACTTCCGAACCGACTTGTGCCACGTGATTGCTGCTCAACTTGCGAGGTTTTTCGGAAGGAACGAGGCTATATAACAACCTTATTTCTGTCCTCGGAACTTATTTATAGCGGAAACAGAAAATACCGTTGGGAAATGTCGAATTGACTTCCATGGGTCATTTTCAATCTATAGTCATATTTGATCGAAACATATTTTATCAAGAGGAAATCAGAAGGGTTTGTCCAGAGTGATGGGAGAAATTATCGGTCAGTATCCCACATGTTTTCACCATCTAAAAAGGAACGCAGACAGAAATTCAACTCTCTCTCCCTCTCCCTCTCTCTCTCTCTCTCCTCGTGACCGACCAGCCAGCCCACAATAATCATCGAATTCGACACGGTTTCTACGAGCCAGGCAGTGTTCGAATCGCGGCGCCAGGGTACATCCGCTGGCGCCGCAGGACAGCCGGAATCGAGCCCGATGATTGATTTCCTTCTCCACACATTGATAACCGATTCACGTGGCGGCGTCGGTGGGGACGGTCCGCACTTGTGGTCAACCTTGACCCGACCGCCGTCTGATGGAGCGGATGATTCGGCGTGATTTACACGAGGTCGGGACACAGCTGGGAATGCCCGGCGGAGCGGTGGTCTCGCAGCGCGTACCGGGCGTCGCCCAGGATCCTGCCGGGCTGGCTCGAGGTCGGCTCCTCGCCGCCGAGTGACGAATGGCGCGGCCGCGCCGCTGCACGAGACAATCACCGTCGGACGCCAGCTGGGTAATGACGTCACACTTGGCTGCTCCTCTTAAGTGGCCGTCCAAGCAATGCGCTTTCCGGCCAATTTACCCCCGCGCGTGTCATTTTTCGGGCTCGTTCGAGCGTGCAATAGGCGCCGGCGCTTGTTTTTGCACGTGCAAAAACAAGTCTTGCGATAAGGCATGACAGGCCGGCGCACGCTTCGCGATACGTCCACCTGCATGGTTGTGTGCACGGAGGTGTAGCGCTGGCCGGGTGTGTAAGGTAACGGGTTCGATCACTGGGGTGCAAGTGTTCGTCAAGAATCAGAGCCGCACTCCGCAAGTCATGGACTGGGTCATAGCCGCTGAACTGCCCAAATCCAGCAGAACCAGACAGAGAGGTTCCACACTTGCAACTAACTGGCAGATGTTCACATTTGATTTGAAATGGGAAATTGTTGGAAAAGCTGCACTCGTGTATTGAAGCTACGTTTGAAAAAACGCACATTTTCATAACCGACGTGTAGTACATTACCGGTGAAGTAAATTATAAGTAGAATTTGACAAGCTCTCAGAAATGGTGCCTTAGCGTCGTGAAGTCGCTACATTGTCCGATCCAGGAACATGATTGCTATAAACCCCATCCCTCACTATCCAGTAACAGTTTTGAATAAACCTGTAGTAAATCAGCGTAAGTTACTCTCGAATTCCTCACCATTTACTGCGAAAACACGATGCTAAATAATCTCTACTAGCCTATAGCTAAGGACATCCGAGGATAATCTTCAAACTTGCAGGATGTTTGGAAGTATTTGTGACGGCGCCAGACTATATTGGATTTGGGATCTGGTAAGCGAAACCGACGCAGTTGTGTGCTGCGGCGAGATTGACGCTGTGGCGATGTTAGCGCTACGCAGCGGCGTAGGCATGTGAGAAATGGCGTGATCGGAGAGGGGAGAGACTGCATGACCGATGTAGTCGATGCGCCCCTAAACTCCGGAGATGGGAGAGAGGGCGTTGGCTCTTGTTTACCGGGCCTTGCGCTCGCAGGAATTCGCCTCCAGAATGATGCTAGAAATGACCATGTGCTTGATCTTTGAATGGCACTAGACCCATGCAGATCGAGAGAGACACTCAAGGAATGTTGTTGAACAGCCTCACAGCTGCAAAATGTTGGTAATTAGCTTTCCAATATTTTGATGAAGCCGGGAAGAAACGAACAATGTCTTAGCTGATTGTTAATATTTGCATTATTCTCGCATCAAGTAGGTATTGGCTTACCGACGTGGTCGAGGTGGATCAGAACGTGTTCGGTGACCAATGTTGTTTCATAAGAATTGGATCAGAATCATGTCATCGATACATGTCTTGCAAGTTTTTACGTAAAAATATACGGCAAATCCAATATCATCCTTCCGTTTGTTAAAATCAGCATGGAAACCAAACTGGCCGTTATAGTGTTCTCAAACGATTTCAGGACGAGCTGCGTAATCGACCAAAATTCACCTACTTTGCGTTGCGTCTAGTTATGAGTGTGACGCTTTGTCGCGTCACAACCATAGCTACATCATGTTTCAATACAAATACAACGACAAACTGCCTCTGCTCTACAACGAAATGTGCCTCTGTGCAACACCGACCGAAGATCAATGCACTCGCAACGGTGGGAAAAAACCCTGTCATCGCACTGTGTTCAAAGACACAATGTGATCCCGAATGTCCAATGCTGCTCACCGCCAAACCACCACAGTGGGAGCAAAAACACCACCGGCTGTGCCATGAGAGACTGGGGCGACCATAAGCGCCGTACCAGACCGCCCGGCCGACCGCGTGGTCCACACCGAACCAGGGGACCAGAACGCGCCCAGTCGAGGTGGGCAGAACCAAACCGCCGCGCCCGGGTATTGCAACACGCATGCTGCGGTGGGGGCAGCCAAGCAGCACGCCCAGAACACTGGCCGGTCTGGACACCCAGTATCGGCACCGTCTAGAACACTGGTCGGTCTGGACACACCAGGCCACGCCCAGAACACTGGTCGGTCTGGCCACACCGGTATCGCCCCCGCCCAGAACACTGGTCGGTCTGGCCACACCAGTATCGCCCCCGCCCAGAACACTGGTCGGTCTGGACACAACGCCCCGCCCAGAACACTGGTCGGTCTGGCCACACCAGTATCGCCCCCGCCCAGAACACTGGTCGGTCTGGAGACACACCAGGCTTGGCCCCGCCCAGAACACTGGTCGGTCTGGGGACACACCAGTCTCGGCCCCGCCCAGAACACTGGTCGGTCTGGACACACCAGTCATGGCCCCGCCCAGAACACTGGTCGGTCTGGACACACCAGTCTCGGCCCCGCCCAGAACACTGGTCGGTCTGGACACACCAGTTTCGGCCCCGCCCAGAACACTGGTCGGTCTGGACACACCAGTCTAGGCCTGCTCAGACCACGGCACGGGCATGCCTGGGCCGTTCGACAGAAGAATTCGCATCTCCATCGCCGATCACAAGGGCGAAAAATGTGTTTCGTTGTTGGTGCCGATGGCTTACTATGCCAGTCAGCCTGGTGGGAAAACGTCCAATAGCCCAAGCGCCCAGCACCGGGCAATGCTAAGCTACGATAGCCAAAACTCCTAGGACCGGCCTATTGTCCGGGCAATGCAAAGCTACAATAGCCCAAACACCCAATACAGGCATATCGTCCGGGTAATACAAAGTTACAATAACGATCAGAATAAAGGAAGCAAGGAAAGTCAATCTGGCTCATGTGTATCCAATGTAAATGATCTAGTTGGAGGGGAGGGGAGGGGGGATGATGGTAGGAGGAAAGCACAGCACACCCACAAAGGTAATGGGCATAGCGCATTAGACGAACCTGAAACATTGGGAATGAAACGGAGGAAACATTCTCCTCGGAATTTCATCCCTGTTCACGACTCGCCAAGATGTGCACGGGCAAAACTCCAAATTTCCTAAATATGGGTGAGGAGATTTGAACCCGGTAGATGAGTGAAGAGGGTCTTGAAAATGTGCATGGTCCTTATTAAGCACGGTTTTTAAGTCAGGTTTAATGTTCTATGACTAGCAAATTGTATGTGGGGGCAAACGATGAAGAGCAAAGGGTGGACAGCATGACAAGAAAAAGTTCGATAGTAAGTGATCGTGGATGCGACAATGATCCGAGACGGGAGGAACTTCGCGGGCGGTTGCATGCCAATGGCCGGCGTTAATGTGGCCGGATGATGTCGGTAGTAAGTGAGACGTGACGGACGGTAATCAGAGACAGGAGGGACACCGCGGGTGACCGATGGCATGACAATGGCTGGTGTTACCGTACCCCAGATCGATGACATAATGGCTAGTGTTACCGTAGCCCAGATCGATGACATAATGGCTGGTGTTACCGTAGCCCAGATCGATGACAATGGCTGGTGTTACCGTAGCCCAATCTCGTGGCGCTGGAACGATTTCCAATAGCCGACATTTCTGTTGCACGGTTGGCAAATGTTGCAGATGTTGATGAATTGACAACAAACGAGGGCGAGGTGGTTGTTCCCACTGCAGAACTGACCGTTCAAAGAAAAGCACAATTGAAAACGGGTCAGGAAGCGGACATGAGAAGACAGGGGGAAGTGGACACGCAAGACCGTCATTAGTTTAATCATTCGCTTTTCGTCCCAGACTGCTTAACAATTGCTGAACATTCATAGAAAATGCATAGCGACATTTAGACATGCCCTCAGTAGTTCTTTGCTATCAGCTTGAACAGGATGGGAGACATCAGGGTACATTTATTAGTACAGTAGTCACGTTGATGATCACAACTATGGGCACATTACTCAATAGTCACGCTGAAGATCACCCAACCATTATGCGTAAATTACTCAATAATTACGCTGAAGACCACCCAACCACAATGAGTAAATCACTATCATTCTGGGCCAAAGCAGCCATCAAAAGTCATTAACTTCCCCCACCTGCTGCATGGACACACCTTAGATTCATGTAGCAGTTAATGATGTTGCAGCGGGATGATGTGCACCACAATTTTGATCTCCTGTACACTTAGTGGGGTGTCTGATTTGAAATACACATTTGAATGCATTTTTAAAATACAAGAAATAGTGTGTCGTAAGAAGATCAGGGACAAAAGAAAAAACTGCCACGAAAGAGTGATCCGAAATTGATTTTCCTATGGCTTTCGGAAGTTTGAAGAAATACTTCATTATAGTTTTCACCCGTGATTAGAGTTGGTGTTTTCCACTTTCTTGACTATGTATGCACTTTATATAGTATATAGGGACACAAACCAGATTACTTAGCCGCAAAGTTCGTAGTTTCTCCATAGGTGTAAGACAATGCTAAAATAGGAAAATAGGTGCAACGTTCATAATTACATTTTTCGGTAGGTGTAAACACTGTTTAAATGTTCCAACGTCCGTTGTAGCAATATGGCAAGGGTCTCTGCAGCAGAAGCAAGGGCCAATTTCTTCATTTTTTGCCCCAGGCGGCGACGTAATTTTGATCGAAGACATGTATCATTTTACATCCCGAACAAAGTTGTCCAATTCCTGTTTTGTGCGAACTTCATTTGTCTTGCCCGGAACCAAACGTCTCCGCAACGGCTCCAAGCCACGTCACTGCAAACAGCATCGACACCACGAAGTCTACCAAGAAGAAAAGCCAGCTATGTTATAGACAACCGTTAAACCAATTCTGCCTGGTGTAGTTAATACATTTTTAGAGCGGAACCACCTCCAACCATGAAATATTTCACGACTTAAACCAAAATTAAATAACCTTTCAACACCCATGGCCCGAGGGTTTACGCCCTGGGCGCTAAGTTAGCAAGGTATCTCGGACGCAGCGATACGCATCCCACAAAGAGTGCGAGAGCTAAACGTCTGAAGTTGGCTGTGCCTGGTAAGGCTGCCAGGGGTACCGGGCTCCTGCTTCTGAATGGGTTGAGCTGATTAGCCTTGCAAGACTAGTTGTTTTCGGAAACGCAACGATACGTGAAGTGTGATGCTTGTTCTCCCTGAGCGCCAATTAACAGCACAGGTGGGCTCCATATACTGCTTCGATGTCTGTTCTCACCGACGGCCAGTTATTCGTATAGTTGTAGGCATAGGCGTAGGCATAGGTATTGGGTAGCGTTACATATTTCATTGGTTTGGTGATGAACATCAAGCGGTGGCTGAATACTTTCAGTCATGAAGTAGTGCAGACAGCCAACGGAGCCGTGGACCACGCAGAATTCCTCATGCCCACATCGACTCCGGGAGCACGGCAGAGAACACTGGAGTACCCATCCGAGCCACACTTGTTCCACACAACCCTCGACACGACCTACATCGCACCAGGTGAAGAAAATGTAGTTGAGGTTTGTTTCTGTTGTGAAATATCACCGCCGGCCAGAGCAAGCTGAATAGTGTCAACGCACGCCCGAACGCGAGGCAGCGGCAGCATCGCCACTGTGTCGGCTGCAGGTCTGTCCGTCTGTCAGGCAGACCGTCTGTCAGGTGAACCGTGACGGTCCGCTGGACGCACGCTGTCCAGGGAGAGCAGCCTCTGTATCGCCAGCAGGTGTGTCCGTCTGTCAGGTGACCCGTGACGTTCAATCGGACAGACCGCGACTCATGCAGAGCAGCATCCCGCATGGTGCTGGTGGCTTGCCAGATCTTGTCCACTGCGACTCGGAGCCGGGGTAATGGCGCCTCCCGACTAGGATACCAGGTGTGACGTCGATCACACATCCCACATGCCACGAGATGAGGTCAGGCTGGGGTCATAGAGTCTCCAGATTCGGATACTAGGTGTGCGCCGATTGCGCATCCCACGGGTCACGAGATGACGCCAGCTTCAAGTTGAATCATGCACGGGTGAGTTAAACAATTTAGGGTTGGATCAACGGGACTCTTGGCGTGGATGGCGGGTGGCGGATAACGGATGACTGGTGGTGGGTGACGGGTGACGTGTGCCGTCTGACGTCTGACGTGTGACGTGTGACGTGTGACGTGTGACGTGTGGCGTGTGGCGTGTGGCGTGTGGCGGGTGACGGATGACGGGTGACGTGTGACGTGTGACGTGTGACGGGTGACGGGTGACGGGTGACGGGTGACTGGTGACTGGTGACGGGCGGCGGGCGGCAGATGGCACAGACGCCACGTCAATTCCACCGCGAGGCTAAATACGTTAAATGAGTCAGTCACGCATTATATAACTGCAGTACAAAACTCGGAAACCCCCGACTGCACGGTCTGCTCGGCAGCATGATACCAGCAACGGCCTTGCCACAGCATGTCGTCCGCTCACCCGCTCAGACTGTCAGGCAATTCAATCAGGTTTTCAGCCGCATACGAGGCGACTGCTGAAATTTGACACGCCAGTTGCGGATTTTCTAGGTCACTTCGCCCACCTGGAATTTTACGGTGCCCAGCAACCATACAGTGAACATGGGATTGAGGCTGCTGACGTCTACCGCCTGATTTCGCAGCCAATCAAGGCTACGGCCGCTGAAAGGGCAGGCCAGGGCGAGGTTGGCGATCTCACTAAAAATGGTGAGCTGAAATACACGAGGCGCAGACAATGCGAAATATTGTTCGGGTGATAGGCCAAAATGTAATTCGTAGTATGATTTGTCAAGCCTTTTCTCCATCTGCGCCCATGCACCGCTTGGATGAAGGAACGCTTGCTGTTTGGAGTGAAAGGAAGTAAAACGAAGTTTTCCACTGGGAAACAGTGAAAAATGAGTTCGTCGCTTGACAACGCTGCTGACATTGGACAGTTGTTTCTGGCGTGTGCAGTAGACGTCAATCGATGGCAAATGTGCAATACGTTTGGCTGCACTTGCTGATCTAATTCGAATCCATCTGGATATCCAGGTTTCTATCCAGATGAGGATGGGTGAAGTCCGTAGAGAGCTTGGATGGCATGCAGCTGGTGTCTGGGATGGACAGACAAGTTTGGAGAGCTTGAATGAAGTTAGATCGGAAGCACTAAGAGAACAATAATGTCGACTTGCCAGTGCTATCAAAGCTCTGCCTATCTTGATAGGATAATATCCTGCCTTTTCTCAGTTAGGCTCTCTTAGCGTGAAATCAGTCGACCGGTCATGGCGGCGCCAGTCGCGATTTGTGCAGCCACCCTGGCCAATAATACGGCCCCGAAGGCTGTCCAAAACATAGACAACTACGCGAATCTGTTCCGCACACTGCGCCATGAATCAGTGGATCGGCGCGACCGGCGGCTTTCTCACAGTTGGCGAGGCGCGCCTCCAGCTGGTCACCGCATCGCACAGTCTGCCGCACCCGGGGAGCCACACGGCGGCGAGCTGGCCACGCCCGCCGTCGTCGCCACCACCACGCGGCCACGCCCGGGCCGACACCGAGGGGCGTGGAAACCGCACCTCGAGCGGCGCCTCGTCGGGCGCCGGCGCCGCGACCTTGCCGACGCCGCAGCGACCCGGCAAGGTCACCGGTGACGTCACGGTGTGACAGGTGGCGGCGGTGTCCGGGAGCGTTGCAGCTGCGGCCGGCTACTGTTGCGCTCGTGCGATCGCTGCTGCTGATTAGCACGCCGGCAGCGCACCATTGTGACCAGTCCATGCCTTCGTCTCCAACAGCCAACCATTGTGATCAGTCCATGCCTTCGTCTCCAACAGCCAACCATTGTGATCAGTCCATGCCTTCGTCTCCAATAGCTCGCCACTGTGATCAGTACATGCCTTCGTCTCCAACAGCCCGCCATTGTGATCAGTGCATGCCTTCGTCTCCAACAGCCCGCCATTGTGACCAGTCCATGCCTTCGTCTTCAACAGCCCGCCATTGTGAGCCGTTCATTTATTCGTTTCCGTCACGGTTGCGGTAGCGTCTACAAACGGTGACTTACCAGGCGGAAGCATACCGGTAGACGAAGCAGTTTAGATACCTATCGTACGGACAAAATGCATTGTGAAAGGACAGCCAATTTTCGGTTTTGCAAGTTTGGAAGCAAATTGTTTCTGGCATCGGTTGATAACAATCGTTCTGGTATCGTAACTAAGAGATAACGAAATATTAGGAAGAAAATTCCGTCTTATCGCTTTGTTGAAGCAAAAAAAAAACAACAGCTGCAGACATTTAACAAGGGGTGTGGAGCAGCTGACGGTTAATGATGTGGCCAGCTCATCAAGGATCAGTTCACCATTTCACCGAATCAACAGCTCACAAGTGGCTTTCATGCGCGAAGTAAGCAACACTAACATCGACAAATGGGAAACACCTCGGAAAAAGACTTGGAATTTGACATTTCTGCTTATAGTATTCCCCTTGCGACCCATAACAGATGGGTCGGGTCTCAGCAGGCATTATCTTGCCGCGCATAACTAGTTTGAACCAAGCTTCACAACAATATTATCACAGTTATCTGTCACGTCGTTAGACGGAACCGAACAGCTGCTTGTCAGGTGGAGCCGAACAGGGGCACAACACACACCTTGCAAGACAGCGACAGTGGCAATGATTGCGTGCAGCGGTGGCATGCCCTCCTCTTTCTTTGGCAACTGAATATTGACGCTTCTTAAAGCCACCTTCCGATTTTCGGACATAAAACATTGTTGTTGTTGTTGCTCAGTTATTGCCAAATAAAAATTGATCGGCAAACAATTGTGCACGTACTTCTTCGCCCTTAGGAAATTTGTTAATCAGTACCAATCTCAAGATCTATGCTTGGGAGGTTGCGATGCTAACATCCCAGGCTTTTTATTTTTCAGGCACGCAGTATGCAAGTAATTGATGATGGATCAAGGCAGAGTGAGATAAATCAGAAGGGCGGACGGAGAGAAATAAAGAAAGAAAGAGGTAAAGGGGTAGAAAGAGGGAGAGAGAGAGCGAAAGAGAGAGAAGGCTTAGCACGCGCCCTGGAGGGGGGAGGGCGAAATCCGCCCACCTCTCCGGTTTTTCGTGGATAACTCCCGATTTTACCGGCCGATATACGCCATTGTTTGTGACCTGCTTAAAAATGAACGGAACATTGTTAAAGCAAGGAAAACGAAAATCGACCGAAAGATGTTCGATTTAGGGGTCGGTAAATTCAAAAACTTTTCTCAGCGCCAGACCACAAATATCGCCGCTGATGCGCTTCCCGTAAATTGGCAAAAAGGAAGTGTTCTTGGCAACACTGGCGACTTGTTTGATGTATATTGTTATGCTACATTGGTTCAAAGTCATGTCAGGTCACTGAGGTCAAGTCAGCTCAAGTTCATGACAGGTTAGCACACGCCCTGGAGGGGTCGATGGTGAAATCCGCCCACCCCTCCGATTTTTCTTACACAACTCCATATTGTACAGGCCGATATACGCCATTTTTTTCGTACCTGCTTAGAAATGGCAGGCGCATTCTTTAAAATAAGAACAATGAAAATCGGCCGACAAGTTTTTAAGTTATGGGCTGTTGAAGTTTTTTTTAAAATCGCAGCGCCAGACCACAAAAATCGGCGCTGATGCGCTTTCCGTATATTGGCAAAAGGAAAGTGTTCTTGACAACACTAGCGACTTGTTTGATGCATATTGTTATGCTATATAATTTAAAATTCATGTTAGGTCGCCGAGATCATCATGACAGGCGAATGGAACCAAGCTTGGTCAACTGGAATGTTGTAAATGGAAATGACTGTCATGTGATTGATGTCACTTTGTATGTTACTCCCTACACTTCCGGAATTATACTGTTTGTCATTGTGTCCCTAAGCGTTTCTATACTTTATTCATGTATTTCACTCCTTTCTTTGCGAAGCCGATTGTGCCGAGCCGCTCAACGGAGCAGTCAGGTGGACAGCCCGGTTCCGGTAAATGGAGCAGGTAATGACCTGATAAAGTGATCCCATATCGATGACCTGAGGTCAAATGGCGGATCTGGCATATGCATTGCATCATTAGTAATGTCTAGAACATCGTTAATCCCAATTTTGAAGCATTTAAGCACAATCACAGCGATCCATAACAATGACAAGCCAAGCCACGCAAAACCAGAAAATTGTGTTATTTTTACCTCATTTGACCTTGAAGATATTGACCTAAGGTCACGAAATTTTCGCATAATAGATTTCACTCTGTGCCCGCGTTGGTTAGGGCCCGCCTCCTCTCCTACAAAAGGTTTCCCCCTTCCTCCTTCCCCCCCCGGGTGGGTGCCTGGGCCCAAAACCCCAAGGGCCCGGGGACCCGCCCCCGGTCGGCGTTTGGGTTTTTTTTTTTTTTTGGGTTTGGGGTGGGGGGGGTGGGAACAAAAAATACCACCCAAAAAATTTTTTTTTTTTTATCGTGCCCATCTACCCTGCGAAATTCGTTGCTCTAGCCTTAATGGGAGCCGAGATCTTATGGGGGCGGAATCCCCCCCCCTCCAGTGCGCGTAATTTTCAGAGGCCCTCCAGGGCGCGTGTTAACGGGGGAAATGAAGATAACGAAGAAAGCATAATGTGGTGTGATAAAGGGATAGAGGATGAGAGTGAGAGCATGGTGAAGGAGAGGAAGAAGAAAGGAAGAGGTGGTGAACGAGACGGGAATAGAGAATGTGAAACAGGAGGAAGAAATATGAAAGAACGGAGTTATGAGAAAAGAGTATAGATAAATTGAAATTGGGAGAACGGGTAAGAGCGAGATAAGAAAGTAGACGAAGTACGTGAATATGGAGTAAAAAGACTGAAGGAAACCGTGGAGAAGAAGTGAAAATATGGCAATTGAAAGATGAGATAAGGAAAATAGAACGCAACACAAATGGGATAGGTGGAAATAGAGAGAAGAGGATGAGAGTGAAGTAAGGGAGTAAGGTCATACTAAATAGAAAGCAAACAACACGGGGAGGAAGACTGGCGGAGGTGAAAAAGCCGGAGCTGCCTTTGTCTCTCTGTTAGTTCGCCAATGACCCAACTCATGAATCATTCCATTTTGATCTGGTCGGGTCTCCGCACGGCGCCATTTCCCAAGAGGTTATCACTACTCGGGAAAGATCATAGAAGGGTGCGAGTGCTTTCGAGCTACCCCCAGCACGTCTGTTTTCCTCAAGCAGCTGCTTTTTCTTCAGCGTTTCGACTGACGGGTCGCACACTCGCCTGTCGGAGGAGCGCCTTCAACTGCAAAATGCGTAATTGGGGTTCAACATGACCTCCCAGTTGGGGCATCGCTTTCCGTCTAGGGACACCTTTCGTTGATCCGAGAACGAGGGTACATGCTCTGGTGACCGACCACACTTTGTGACATACCACGCTTCAGATACCTAGCTAGTTATTTGGGCTTTAGGGCGCTTCGACCAGAACTGATCATTCGCGCCCGCTTCAGACACATGTTCCGACCCTGAAAGAAAGGGGAGGGCGACAGGCGTGCCGTCTCGTCCGACTCTCGCCGGACCACGGCGCTGTGGGCCGGTAAAAGCGAGCGGTCGTGGTGGCCGGCGCCGTGGGCACAGTATACCTGACGCGATTTCGCGGAGCGTCGTCCACACCGGCTGTCGCCCTGTGGTCACGTGACCAGCTGCGTGTCGTCTCCCTGCGGTCACGTGACCGGCTGCCTGTCGTCGCCCTGTGGTCACGTGTGACTGCCTGTCGTCTCCCAGTGGTCACGTGACCGGCTGCCTGTCGTCTCGCTGTGGTCGAGTTGCCGGCTCTCGGTCTCTACAGTGTCACGTGACCGGATATCTGTCTGGTGATAGTCACTTGTATCGGCGTCGACACGATCGCATAGCTAATAGCTAGAGTACGATCGCTGATTGATTTAGGTGAGAAGAAACAAAATATGTCGGCTCCCGCCCCGTCAGCGTTTACTAGCGTGAATAATTCCGGAAATGCCGGCTTCACCGCATCCATAACCACCGTACAGAGGCGTGCAAAATTTCGGGTCGGTGCCGCAGGTTTGCAAGTGTCTCCGAGAGCACCATAACATCACAAACCCCCGGCGACAAAATCATGCATTTGAACATCCAGAAGAGTCCCTTTATCTCCCAAGAGCTCTGACCAAACAAGCACGAGCACCCGGAACCATAACTATTGCCCAGACATGCTCCTGAGTCTCCAAGCCTGAGCTTCCAAGCCCATTCAAAGCTTGGTTGGCCGGTTAGTGATTTTTATCGTATTTTACTATCCTATTTTCTTATCTTATTATGCTGTTATTATGTATTTATTTTTATTTTTAGGACGCATAGCCGATTCGATCGCGCCGTTCGAAGAGTGAGTCAACTGAAGGTAGTTTTCCCGCGCACACCGGAACGCCGGGCAGGTTATTTAGTTAGTGGTCTAGGTTCAGCGACCCGTCGACCAGAACCGGTGAGAGGTAGCGCACTGTTGCCCGTCAGGACCGACGGCACTTCTTTGTAGATATTCTGTCGAGAAAAAAAAATTGCCCAGATGATGTCAGGCCACCGAGCAATGGTATCCTTTCCGGAGGTTTGCTTGGTGCAGGCGTGCTCAAGCCGTAACTTTTGCATCAAAGAGGCGCTTTGTGTAATTACCGAGCTCAGATAATTGACATTGTTCCATTAATAGTGCACGGTAGCATATCACATAAGATGTCGGTTTCTCCGAGCCAAAGCTGTACCTTGGGTACACAGCACACATAATACACTTCCAAGACTGATCTTCCCTTGTCAGGTATCTAGCGGCAAAGCTTTCCTCATCCCTCAGCAACGGTATCTCCACCTGGAAGAAATTCTGGTCGCGCCACTGGACCTCATAATTCGAACAATTAAATGGAACAGCACACACCACTCCACGAAGCCGTTCCAGCAAGGAATGTGACGGCGAAAGTACAAGCGACACTTTTGGTCGAGATGAGGCAAAACGCTCTCGGCCATCCACACACACGACGAAGCCAAACGCCACTTGGAGTGATTTACGACCACAAGACCAGCACATTTCCAAATAGAAACGTAAACACGGCCTCAAGTTATTCATTGAGCAATTGGCCTACTCGAGACAGTGCCAGCGCTGCCCTTCACCCCCGCTGGTCAAGTTATCACAGATGTCGCTACGGCGTCAAATGGAAACACCGAGGGCAGGAACAGCCAGCAGCTGTACAGCGGCTCGCCTCTCTCCTGTGGGGGGGGGGGGGCGGGGGAGCGGAGCCAGCTGATCCGCAGTCGATTGTTACCTTTCTTTTCCATGGTGGCCCCGTGTGGAGTGGACGAACGCCACTCAGCACGTAACGCTGTTAGCCACTCCGACACATTCAGGGCATGACAGGTGGAATAACATTTGGCGCGGTTAGCCTGCAGCAGGTGAAACAGTAATTTCAACGTGGGGCTCGAGGTGGGAAGTGAATAGTTGTTGAATGCCGGTGTGCTGTTTACCACGGCAGATAATGTGGACCACGCTTCTGAAGTGCGTTCAGTTGTTGCGAGCGACACAGCAGTGCTACCCTCCTTCCAGCAAAAGGTGCGGAAGTAAACAAATTCCCTTTGTAGCGGCTGCACAAGCTGATGAGAACGTCACGATCGCTGTGCTGCCCATGAAGCTACACAATACATGCTGCGCTCACTGTGCTTTCCTAATTCCTTACTTTGCATATGCAAACGACTCGCACAATAGCACCTGTGGGCTCTCCGTGTGTTTGTTGTGGTCTAGACTAATGATTTGAAGCGTGCTTTTCACCGTGGGCAGGAGGTCACAGGAGGTCACAAGAGGTCACCAGGGGAAGGACACATCCAGTACCGGTGGTAGCAAGCTGCGGTGTAGCGTTTGTGGGCGCATTTGCAAGTTATTTGTGGTGTATTTTCGGAAGACCTCTGGATGTAGGCTTGTTTTCATGTTTTAGTTATGGCTTTGAAGGATTCGAATGATATTTTCCCCATTTATTCATATTCACTGTGTTCGTACGCATTTTGGTTGAGAGCTTCCACGAAAGAGTGGAAGGAGTGGAAGTTTCGCAAGGAGTGAATTTGAGCGAGTGAATTCGAGCGAGTGAACTTACAGTGCAGCTCCATCTCAGCTACCGTTCCAACCAGGTCCGACCGTCACGCTTTTGAGTACAGCATAGTTGTTTTTGTTGCAGCCCTTCAAATCTGAATTTCGTCACCCGAAATCGGTTCTTTAATTTACATCCTTAATAATTGTAGCCCCTTTCACAATCCATACATCCTTCTTTAAAGTGCAAGCATTTGGTGCTCCAAGAAAAGGTGCTATAATTTAACATAGCCAGCGGCAGTTCGGTCGGATCCAACTCACGTCCAGCCAGCCAGCCAACCGCCGGTCACGTAACCATGTCATCAAGCCACGTGACCTGCGAGCTCGAAGTTGTCTGGCCAGTGTCAGCCCGATGGGGGGGGGGGGGAGGCGCCACACTGACTGATTGTATGCGGCATACTCTGATTGGGAACATGGTGAAGTAAGGACCGTGAGGTAGCGTAACGCCTGTACTGATTGGTAGTGGCGAGTGCTGTGAGGCACCCGCGAGGCACTGCGACAGTTCAATATGGTGCTTATTTCATGAGTGCAATGTTTCGTTCAGCACGACTAAGTACAAATGCGGCGGGAAATAACATTATATTCATACCAAGACGTCTAAGACGTAAAATGGAACCAAATTTACAATGGACGGTCGGCCATGGTCTTTTACGAACAGAAACCAAAAGTAGCCATTGCTATTGACGAATAACCGTGGTCTAAATATATCCAGTGTTGATTGGTTCCTAATTAACGTTCTAGTACGAGTAGGTTATTTTACACACATTTTTCGGTATAATACATTCACGTTCCGACATCCTTACCATATTCGACAGATCGTCCAAATTCTGGCAACATTGCAGCCACTTTTCGAGGGGGTGAGCTCGGTTTGCAGTGCGTGAATGCCGAATTGGCGGCAATTTTCCCGCAATCTAGCTCCACTTGCCGAATACGGAGCACGCATTCAAAATTGGAATGCACTGTCCCGAATTATCGGGATAGGCTTGATATATTTCTGAATCTCCTGCACTTCAGTGAAAAGTGAGAGCAATTAAGTGCATGTCTACCTGGGCTGCCAAGAGAGGGAGCAGCTGCAATCAGTCCAAAAGTTTGCTGTTTCGGCTGTTTCGGCTCCTCTGTCTGCTGCCATGAGCCCCACATGCAGCCTCTTAACTTCCATCATACAGCGCCCCGATTAGCTTATATCATATATGCAATAGCTAATATACACTAGCGCCTTATATTTGCGATAGTTCTGGTGGCATGGGAGCCAATTTTGACTGCTACTAAAACATGCTTGCTCTTAGCTCGAAGCAATGCCACCACGCAGCACCGGAGCACACTAATGTGATGGTGGACATTGTCGCTCTAACATCAATTACACATACATTAATCGAAAATATACCACAAGCGCCAGCTTTGCACACATGTTTCTCAGGACCAAAGTACAATATCTCCGAATGTGGTGAGGTGCACATTGCAAGCAGGCACCGTTGCCCTCCTTGGTCTGAGCTGATCCTCGACGGGCACCATACAACTGGTATGAGAATACGATTATGCGCGCTTCACCTTCAGTTAACATGCGTATGCGGTATGACGTTAGTTTGAGATACCGCAGGTTATGCTCAACGTGCATACTGGCAAGCAGAACAGGAATTTGTTTTTACTTTTAACTCCCCAATTTGGAGAGGGTAATAGTTGGGCCAGCAACTTTGGAGAGAATCATGTTCATATTTACATAAATCACACTTACGTGTACTTCCACCTACATGATTGAGAATAGGACAATTTTCTGGAGAGGACGATTGCAAAATCCAGCATGACAAAAATTAAAGGTGTGCTGGTTTTTGCCAGCCTGCCGCCAGGGAATTCCGCCTGTATTCACATGTGGCACCTCTTGTTGACATCACCACTAGCAGGGTGGTGGGAAAGGTCATCAGGGTGCGTTGAACAAACCACCTTAATTTGATTGTACCCTGAATATGCGCCCAGGGAGGTCAGTCCTCTCCAAGGAACATCAGTTGTCTGTGTGATCGGTACTGGGCGGGTTTGCACGCTATCTGAGTTTTTGTGGGTGGGGGAAGGTCAAGTTCCCGGCAATGTCATACCAGAGACAATTACGCCAACAGTATGCACACGCGCTCAGGGTGTCAGCTGCACCCCTTCGCCAGGTCGTCGGCTGTCCACCGCCGCCAGCGGATAGCCGAAAGTTGATTGATCTTTACTACATCGTGCATGGCCCTCACTTGAAAAAGCACACACTAAGCTCTCTCAGTGTGTACACTGCTGAGCGGACAACACACGGCGGCCACCCACGCACACGTGGGCGTCGACTCACCGGTCAGACGTGTGGCTACACGGCCATCAGCGTTTTGTGTCGACCAGGGCGGTCGTGATCGGCACGCTGGGATCCCGTTAGCGGCGCGTCGTGACCCGGTTTCCGGTCGCGGTCATAGGCGGCCGTCGGGTCAGCGCGCGGCCCGGCCGGCCCGCCGACGCCGGTCACACGGGAACACCTGGCCAGCCACACCCGCCGCCGCCGCCGGGTCCACGCTCCGGGGCACGTGGGCGACGACAAGAGCTGACGGCGAGTCCGCGTGGTCCGACTGCGGACCAAGTCCGACGGCTGGCGCTCGGCGTCGGCAGACTGTCGCGGCCGACTGCCGGACTGATGACGGTGCGACGCTCCGCTCGACAGTTCGGGTCGTTTCCGGCCGACACACGAGTGACCCGCCCCAGCTCCACCTCCGAGCGCACCGACCTCGCGCGGGACCACGCGCCGCACCAATGACGCGTGCTCGCCGCCGCCGCAGGTCTCGGCCGGGTACAGCCTCTGACAGAGGGAGCATGTGTCGCCGAGGGAATCGGGCGTGCAGCCATGTGTCGGCTGAATTTGGTAAGAATCGCATCCCAGAAAACAGGGAAAGGTCAGGAGAGTCACATTCTTTCAAATGAGTAGAAGAAGTGAACTTTTTCTCATTGTGGGCAGTGAAGAGGTATTCTCAGTAAAGAGGATATTTTCTTCGCTTTTCTCTTTGACTGGATTTTAATTAGTTAAGTATTTTACTTATTAACTCAAATCGAGTCGAATAAAGCAGTGTGTCCAAATGTCTGACACGTTATAACTCACTGTCATGCTTCTCTCCCATGCGAATGAGCCTGAAAGTAGCCACGAGAGGAGCAGTACACGCACAGTACATTAATGGATTCCCCGAGATACTTGGTTCGCTGTATAAATACACGATCACACAAGGTGTGTTTATACGAATATTGTAGGTGGGCTGAGTAGGTCACTGCCCTCCAGCGGTGACGGTCGCCCCAGCGGTGACTGTCGTCCCAGCAGTGGTGCCGGCTAGAGCTGTCACATTTTGGCACTTTTAGAAGGTCGGTGCGGAGCTGAAAATCTAGAGAATGGCAAAACGTGACAGGCAAATATAAATATAAAATAATACAAGCTCTGTCCTAAAGGCGATATACACTTAACTGCATGTATTCATGCACTGCCATTTCATTCTTCAAAATATTCACTGAACAACACGCTAAATATAACAGCAGAGAATAGTGACGCATCCGCGATATTGCCCAGGGTGGGCTCTTACTAAACCTTCACCTCCAAATCAAATGCCTACTCAGATTTCGACGACTTTAGTTCGAGGCGATACATTTTTCTTTGTTTTATCTGCATGTACAAAGACGGCACGAATTATGACTGGTAATATGGCGACTCCCTTATGGACACGAGACAATCCAACACGTGACAAGCCCAGATTTTACAGGGCGAAGCGGCACCAGCGGAAAGAGCGGCGGCGACAAGCAACAACTGCAGCAGCAGCAGCAGCAGCAGCAGCTGAGGTATTGGCGGGGATAGCGCCAGCAATGGCATTTGCAATAATGGCACAGGTGCCACTATTGAGATCGCAATGATGGCGGTGGCGACGGCAGGGGTTGGTGTCGTCTTCGCCGCTACCACCACCTACTGTGCGGGTGGGAAACAGCCCGGACACCATCTATGTGCATTAGGGTGTGTCACGAAGGACCTTTTTTTGGAAATTGCACTTTGCTTAGTGAAATTATCGTGCAGATCACCTTTAAAAAACCTGTGGTCGAAACCAAATCGAAATCAAACAATAAACAAAATATGCGACAGGCCGATAAAGAAACAAATTTGTCCGGCGCCCGGCGTTGAAGTCTCCAGTGATAGCGCTCCGTTGCGATTGGCATCTAACACCACGCGTCCGGCCACCGTCGGAGCGCCGCCGCGGCGCTGTGACGAAAAAGGCGGCAGTCTGTGCTGTGGATGACTGTTGAATGGATTCTGGTGATGAAGCTCATTAATAAAACTCAATGAAAGTGTTTAGTGGGGTAAAAGGCTTTTGATAAGCACCAGTCGCTTAATAAGTTGCCTGGATATCTGACGCATGAAAGAAAGGTTCCCTTTACGTCGCTTGTTCGTTCCATTTTCAATTAGTAGATCTATCGGCGTATAACGCTAATATTTTCATTTGAAAGCTTGAACATCTTCAAAATTCCTCGTCTGTTTACATCGAAGACCAATTAAATCATTCTGAGACACTTGATATCTTATTGTTATGACAAATAGACCAGGCGAAATCGGCATCATGCTCCGTTCCACTACAACCGAAGGAGACGGGCCTACAGCGACGTCACCTTTTGTACGAGCGGCGACATTTTTTGTACGAACTATCATTTTATAACTGTACTACTTGTCTACATGCTCGACAGAAAACCCGACATGAAATCCTTTTTGCTGCTGAGCACTGGCATTGCTGACCTGTGTTTCAACTTCGCCACAATGTAACCGTGGCGGGCCTCTTCACCAATTACCTTCAAAGACGCCTCGGTCACCACTTTCACCATCCGTTCCACCGTCTGACTGTACACGGGGTATGGCGGTACTTCGAGAGGACTCGCGATGATGTCTAGTAAGTCATCATCGGACAGTTGTTGCGTCAAGGGCGGCTCGGTTATCGCCTCATTACACCAATCAATCAGCTCCATGATGCTGTTTGCCCCCATATTCACTTTTGGAAGCTTGAACTTCCGCACTTCGTCAGTATCACTATCGACTTAAGTTCTGCGACACTGCTGGATTTGAGTGACCGCCCTTTCCCGTGTGGCTTGATCTTGTCCCGCTGCCATTGCTAGCAGTACTGCCTCAGGGTGACACCGGTAGCTGTTGCGCTGTATTACCGGCTGCACCATGGCCGCTATCTCAGGTCGCAAACTTTTGAGAAGTTGCACGCTGTGCAGCGCATTGCCAGGACCGTTAGAACATTTCCAGTTCTTCTTGATGCAGAACCACATGGGAGTATAGTGGCACACGATGAACTCCGCTAGCATTCTCAGACTGTCTGATGGCTGTTCGGTTGATATGTAGAGCCGGAGATTCGCGCCGCCAGTCAGCCACCTGGAGTGGTTTAGTGGACCGATCTTCATTTTCGCAGTTCTATCTGAGATACTGGACACTACGCGCCAGACTGTACAGAATAGCCTGATCTGAACTTAGGTCACTGAGAATCTCCTGCGTCATTTCTGAAACATTTCCGCCATCGATTGGCTCAAAATCGACCACTGGCAAGGTTTCTACTGCGCCTGCAGCAGCCCGGCCAATCAGCCCACTAAACGACTTAGGTCCTGTTGTGACTCCATCTAACTGGCTAAATACTGCACGAAGATTAAGTTCATTTGCATGAAGTTGGCACACAAACCAGTGGACGGGGCGTTTTTGTCCGAGCTCAAACAAACGGATAACACCACGTTTTTGGCCAGTATTAACTCTCGTGCCGTCACAGCCAAGCACAGAAACATCCGCACCAAACTCATATGCCACGTCGTTCAGGTCCTGAGAAATGTCCTCCGCTTTCCCAGTCTGTGGGGTAAAATGTCCTAAATATGCACTGTCTGGCTCGGATACAATCACAATGTGCTCTTCCGTCTTCTTTTAACTGGCTGTCATAAGCGTGTCGTCTTTTCTACCGTCGAAGTAGAGACCAGATACACGACCTGCATGATCCTCATGGCTCTGGGCTACTACCTCTCTTCTAATCCGATCCCTTGCTCGCCATACTTTTTTGCTATCCACTATGCAGTCCATATCGTCAGAAGTGATCCGACGAATGTCCACTTGGAAACCGTTTATGATCGCAGCACACGTACGATTAGACACTCCGTACCGATCTGCTGCTAGAGCCGTATTTATCAGTTCGTCTGTGTTACTGTTCACCATATACTCTGACTCATTGACTACAGATGTGAGCGATGATGAATCTGTGGCGGAATCTTGGTCTGAATTAGATTCTAGCTGGGCCATTCCAGAAGGTCCCGGTTGTGGTGATGTGACTCTCTCGGCGGTCAGACTCCTCCTTTCGTCCATGGCGCGTCGACGAGTGGTTTCACGGATATCTGCGGTGCCGATTTGTATTTGGCGAGGTCCTCTCTGGTCTTGGACAAAGGGAAACTCCATTCGTGGCACTTTGTCGGCCATCGCACATTTGCAGCTATCGATATCATCACATTTGCAGCGGGCTAGATCAAACAATTTTCCAAACCACTCATCACCGGACGGACGTACACCTGGTGATGCCGACTTCTTTCCAGCGGTTTTCATGTATCGCAAGTAGCGATCGCGGCATTCTCGAACCATATGTTCGACTCGGGCCCTCCCAACAATTGGTATTCCTTCGCAGCACCACATTTTCATCACACTGCCGACTGCCGCCTTTTTCGTCACAGCGCCGCGGCGGCGCTCCGACGGCGGCCGACGCGTGGTGTTAGATGCCAATCGCAACGGATCGCCATCACTGGAGACTTCAACGCCGGGCGCCGGCAAATTTGTTTCTTTATCGGCCTGTCGCATATTTTGTTTATTGTTTGATTTCGATTTGGTTTCGACCACAGGTATTTTTTAGGTGATCTGCACGATAATTTCACTAAGCATAAGAAAAACCGTTCAGGCGACACACCCTAATGTGCATACCACAGATGTCGGTGCTTGTATGTTTGTTTATTGGGTGGTTCACGGCGCACTTTATGTATATTCACGGCTAATGGGCCGCCCACACTTTCGCCGGTGGGCCGCGAGACTGGGAAATGTCCCGAGCAGCGTCAGTGTCAAACCCGGGACCTTCGGTACCCAGAGCCAACACCCTAATCACTCGGCCATCCCCCGCCTTACAGATGTCGGTGACGGCGGAGATGACAAGGATTGACAAAATATTCCAGTTATCGACATAAGATGCCATCCGAGGTGGCGTCACGGGGGGCACGGGGGACGCTTCCCCTTCTATCATCCGACAGGCGGCACGGTGCTCTCTCTCTCTCTCTCTCTCTCTCTCGAGAGAGAGAGAGAGAGAGAGAGAGAGAGAGAGAGAGAGAGAGAGAGAGAGGGAGAGAGTGAAATCAGGATGTAGGTCATTTGATAAAAGTATGATTTTGATGAAAAAGTGAAGAGATGTGGAAAATCGAGCATCTACAGCTGAAATAAGAATTGTCATCCATAAGGTACGAGTATGCACTTCATAAAAAGTGTGCATATTTCGTGCAATTGCACTCTTCATTGAATACTCTGCCTTAGTCAATATCGCCCCCGTACCAATATGTTTGCTCCGCCCATGCAATCTGCACATCATAAAGTAAAAGACATGCACAGTGCCATTGACCGTAATGCAATTAAAATATGTTGAGCTTGGAGTCACCGAATACAAATTTGGCCAAAGCGGACGGTTCTCCTGATAAATTGCGCTTGGTTTTTATCTATGGGTCTTCCAAGTTGCTTGGTTTTCCCCTTATCAGGATTTTCAAGATTTAACTTAAACATACACCTACGCATCCGAGGTCGGGGCCAACGCCCACGACGAAGCTGCCTCTTCCCAGGCGATGAAGCTGCCCACCCTACAAATGTCCTGCTTATCATGTATGTATGTATGTATGTATGTATGCATGTATGTATGTATGTACGTATGTATGTATGTATGTATGTAGGTATGAATGTATGTATGTATGTATGAATGTATGCATGCATGTATGTATATATGCATGTATGTATGCATGTATGCATGTATGTATGTATGTATGTATGTTTCACCTGTGTCTGTATGTATCGACTATTTACGCCACGTTCCTGGTTTGCTGGCGTCTCGTCTTTCATCTCCTTATTTGAAATAACCGGATGTCACATAAGCTGGATTAACGTAACCCTTTCTTTAACGTAGCAAATATCTAGCGATGGCACTTTGCCTCTGCTAAAGATGAAAATACTGGAACAAACAAGAGGAAGATCAGAGTTTTCTCCCTCAATTTTTATTCGTAGTTAACAGTTGAATAAGTGGGATGCTTTCAGAGAGGCATAGAGAGGCAGCTGTCATGAACGAAACTCCACGTCAAAATGTCTTAGAGTAAGGACTGTGCTCATAGGCGCACCAATAAGGGGACGTGATGTGCCCCACACCCTTCGCGAAGCTGGAACATCTTTTTGGTGTGCAAAAGAAAATATCACGGACGTTGACACAATGCTCCAGCAACCCGAAGAGGTTTTTTTCCGATTTGCATTGCGCCTGGACATACCTTTCCGTTCAATCTGCCCCCTCTCCCACCGATAAATAGCATATAAAATTAACTAAGGATTGCCTGGGAGATCGGTCCGATCTCCCATGTCGAATATTTGCCATAATATTGTTTTTACGTCTTGAGTTATCACCACGAAATTTTCAAAACCTATTACTTGAGCACATCTACGTCTTTATCAAAGACAAAAATCGTGGCCTTGGTAGGTCAGGCGCGAGTGACGCTAGAGTGACATCATGTGTGCCGATTTTTGACACATGTATCGGTTGCATATATTTTGACATCGAAACCGAATGAATACAGATATCTGATGTCTCAGATAAACGGGAAAACAGGCAATTAGTACCTAAGTAGCATGTTATGCCGTTGTTTTATGTGAATATTTCACTTCAAGTGAATCATCGGCATGTCGAAGTAAAAAGAACAAAATATTTACAGAAAAATACCCGCGAATGTTATACCCGAAAATTAAATTCAAAGGCTTGAAGAAGACAAAAATAAGCCAGTGGTCCGAGAAACAGTGGCATACTCAAGGACGGCGGCGAAGGGAGCAAATGACCCCCTCCCCTCCATGGGAAATGGTGAACCAAAAAAATTGCACCGGTTTCCCCACAAATCACGTTGAGTTTCCAAAATTTCTCCATCCCCCCCCAAGAAAACACTAAATCGCGCCTGTGCCTTCAAAAATCCCGGAGAGGCGCAAAATTATCCGTAGGAGCCCCACTTGAGTACAGCTGTCCTCCAGGACCGGGCCCAAAAATGGTGCTAGAAGCCAAACCCAACGAAAATGGTACTGGGCCCTCGAGACTTCCCAAGGAGGATGCCGAAAGATTCCTGTCCATGACTTCAAATAAATACAAGCAGCTCCTCTGAGGACTACAGTAAGGCCCCGACGATAGCACCCGGTCCATGAAACGTCGCGTCGTGGCCGAAATGAATGCCATCGGGATCCGAAGAGAACTCAATTAGGTCCCTAAAATTTAAGCAGAGACCCGGTAAAATAATTTCATGCTCGGAAAATCGTTCATCAGCACAATAGATCACACATTAGGCGACAGCAATTCGCGTTCAGTCCCAAAACCGTATGTGTTCCAAAAATCATATCGGTGTCAAATATGTATCGTGCCGGGGTCCCGAAAAGTTACTCCCGGTCTATTTATGAATGACTGAACAACATTATTTTGCATTGTCTTCACGATTGTTTCTTTTGGTAATCGGCTGCATAATGTCTCCAACGAAAAACGATAAGTCATCCGAAAACCAGAAAATGTGCGTGAAATTATAAACATCGAGAACTCTGTCGTATTTATCGATGCATATATATGTATATTATATATGTATATATGTATATATATTATATATATATATATATATATATATATATATATATATATATATTGTGTACATGCATATATATATATATATATATATATATATATATATATATATATATATATATATATATATATATATATATATATATATATATATATATATATATGTATATATATGCATGCACTGTGTGCATAGGGGCCTTTCGGGGAAAAATTCTTGTTCCAAATCGGAGGAGTTTTTGGAGTGTGAAGGGCCTAAGTAGGGAGGGCTCCTCTGTTCCCCTTTTGATGGTCGCTCTCCCCCTTGACCAAATCCCGGCTACCCCACCGTAAGCACCGCACCACACCGCTCACAGATAATCAGCTCTGCCAGCAAACTGGAGACGCAAATCGCACATCGTGCAAGATTTATTGACCAAATTCAGGCGGCACCATTTGCAAACACCTAACTCGTCCCTATCATGTCAGGGAGTCACGATGCGCCGCAACCACGTCGACACTTGCCTACTACAATACAGCTACCACACATTTCTGTCTCCCTGTCGGTCCCATTCATGCGTAGTGTTGCAATCTGGCCTGAAGTGCTCTTCTTTCGCACAAGCGACACTCCACTGTTCTCGGTGGGAAATATCTGGCCTAGTGATGGGCAATACAATCCCCAAACAACAGTTATCCGGTCCAGGTTGGAGCTACAAGCTCCCTTGTGAGCCTGTCCGCTCCCCGGAGTAAATTGCCCTTCCCTCGTACACCTAGCCGCGCCTCCCCACTCCTGGCCACACCCCCGTCCAATAAGCCGCCGCTGCGGTCAAATTCGAATCGCTCCACAACCCATTACATCCCGTCGCTCCCTGGACGCCCCCCCCGCCCTCCGCACGGCTGCCTCCCGTATCTCCAAACTTCGCGCCCGGGACATCACGAGTCCCAACACAGCATACTGGAATGTTAGGCGACCTGCCACGTCATTCGCATCGCCGGACTACAGTCACGTCGCCTGCCCGCCCCGGCACTTTGACCACTCCTACTCTTCCCCGCCGCGTCTCACGCGCACCACAACGTAAGCCACGACCACGATGAGCACGAGTACTCCCAGTACAACGCCCACCACGATGGGCACCGTGTTGTCGGTGTCGGTGCTGAAGTAGTTGTCCAGGTCCGACTTCCATCCCGGCTTCAGATTGTTGTCGGTGATGAACTCCTGGAAACACAAACACCCGGGTCGGTGGCTGGTGAACGACGACAGCCTCCTGGAAACGAGCCCACCGCGGCCAGCGACTGGCGAGAGCAGCCGTCGTTGCGCGGTGGCGAGACGCACTCACGCTCGCGTGTGATCCGTGAATGGAGGCTCAGTGATGGGGTGGTGAACACCCACGGACACACAGTCGATCGGCGGACGGAACTGCAGCGGTGAATGGTGTGCGAGCGGCGAACCGAGCGACAACGTTCAGTTGGAATACATTGGAGATAGAGGTGGATACGCAGTTTTACAAATCAGACATTGTCTCTGCTCTTCGTATGCAGTGCACACCAGATGAAGGCCACCGTAAATGGTGGAGGGAAAGCCTTCAAGATTCACATTATACAACAAGCTCATGTAAAGTGGATGAGCATGTCCTTCAGGGCAACTAGGAAATGGGGTGGGGCGGGATGAAATTGCATTGCCAACTCAGAAATATTCCAAGTGTCAGCCAAGGCAATAGAACCTCAATGTCAGCAAATAGGGAGAGCAGTAGTTCAAGGAGGTAGAGTGATAGTTCATCTAGTGATAAAAGAACTCCTCAGCATGAAAAAGCCAAAGGTGGCTATGGAGCATTGGAGCAAGCGTGTGATGTTTAATGCTCAGAGTATCCGATCAAAATTTGATGGGTTTAAGTGTTATGTTGCTGAGGAGGAACCAGATTTTGTTTGCATTACGGAGGCATGGGTCAGTGAAGGGTATTTTGAAGATAACTTGCAGGACTATGAGATCCAGGAATACAATATGTTTTCGTGCAATAGGGTCCAGAAATGAAAGGGGGTGGTGTAATGCTCTATGTGAATAGCTTATTCACTTCTCAAAAAGTAGCAGGTTGGGATAAAGATGTGTCTGTGGAGTCCATTTGGCTTGATGTCAGTGTGGGAAAAGGCAACAGCAATACTCTGAGGATAGGAGCCTTCTACCGATCAGGAACCCAGCCACATTCTCAGCAACTGGAGCTTGATAAGGTGATTCGTGAGGAAATCAGTAGAAACTTTCAGAGGAAGTGCCTTATTCTTGGTTACTTTAATCTAAAAGGATATGAAAATGTTGGTGTTGGCTCCCATCATGCAAAATGTTTAGGAAATGCCTTGAAGAGGACCTGTCTTACACCAGTTTGTATCGGAACCTACCAGGCATGGCTCATTCTTGGACCTTGTACTCTCGGATTTAAGTGACTTGGTTCAAGACTTAACTGTGGGAGAAACTCTGGGAAGAAGTGACCATAACATAGTTAGATTCAGGGCACATGTAGGGGAGATTATCACGGATAATTTGGTAAAGGTTCCAAATTTTAACAGAGCAGACTTTGACTGCATGAGAGCGGCTTTAAGTCTCATCAGATGGGAAGAAGAATTCTCCAATTTAAATGCATGTGAACTGTGGGAAAAGTTCAAATCTTACTTGAAGGAAATTCAGATTAGACATGTCCCCCAAAACTAAGACGCAAAAGAAGGGTAGGAAAGCCAGCATAGCTTACACCAGACTTCATAAAAGCAATTAAGGCTAAGAAAACTACATTTAGAGTGTTCAAAGAAGCTACAAATGTCGTTAATCTAAAGGTGAATCGAAAAGCTAGAGACACTGTCAAGCAAAAAAAAAAACAGAGCAGCAAAGCGAGCAAAGGAACTGGATTTAGCTAGGAACTGTAATGGGGACAGTAAAACGTTCTTTAGTTTCTACAAGCTGAGTAAAGTTTCTAGCACAATTGGTCCACTGGAAGTAAATGGGACTACATTGGGTGAGGATAGTGAGATGGTTGACGAGCTGAGCAAGCAGTTTAAATCAGTGTTTACATTGGAAGATATGACCAATCTGCCGACCGTACACCATACTTCAGTGACATGTGATCTGATAAATGATGTTGATTTCATTGATAGTGATGTTGTTTACAATCATATCAGGAAAGTAAAGCCAAACAAGGCAGCAGGACCTCATGAAATTTATGCTAGAGTATTGCGGGAAGCTGAAAAGGATCTGGCATTTCCACTTCGTATAATATTTTGTAGATCAGTTTCACAAAATGAAATTCCAACCGATTGGAAAAGGGAAAATGTAGTTCCTATTTTAAAGAAAGGAGAAAGAGGGAAAGTTGAAAACCATAGGCCAGTAAGTCTCATATCCCTAGTCTGCAAGGTACTCGAATCAATTATCAAGGATAGAATAGTTAGTTATCTGGAAGGAAACAGATTGATTCAAGATACTCAACATGGGTTTAGGAAAGGACGGTCGTGTCTCACAAATCTCTTGAACTTTTTGAACTTCCCCACAGAACAATTTGATCAGGGAAATCAGGTTGATGTAGCATATCTTGACTTTAGTAAAGCCTTTAACAAAGTACCCCATAAACGGTTAATGATACAGCTTAAGGCCCATGGTATTGCAGGTAGCATCTTAAAATGGATAGAGTTGTGGCTTTCAGATAGACAGCAAAGAGTGATGCTAAATGGTACAAAGTCATCATGGCAAAATGTTCTTAGTGGAGTCCCCCAGGGGTCAGTACTAGGGCCACTACTCTTCATTATATTCGTAAATAACATTGAAAGTGGCCTAAACAGTATTTTTTTAAATTTGCGGATTGTTTTAAGGTCTTTAGGGAAATGACAGGTCAAGATGAGCATATCTCGCTGCACAAAGACTTAGACGAACTTGTGAAGTGGTCCGAAGAATGGCAAATGAAATTTAACTTTGATAAGTGCAAAACCATGCATGTAGGTAAGCAGCATATGAAGGCTCCATACTTGATGGGTGGCCAAGTGCTATCAGTGACTCAACAGGAGAAGGATTTAGGTGTTATTTTAAACACAAAATTGGAGGTACCAGAACAGACCAAGGAAGCCAGGAAGAAGGCACTGAGAATGTCGGAGCAATAAATAGGAATGTATCATACAGAAGTGAGGAAGTCATCAGGAAGCTTTACTGTGCATATGTCAGGCCACATTTGGAATACTGCATCCAAGCTTGGTCTCCTAGTTATGAAAAAGATTGTTGGCTTTTAGAGAGAGTACAAAAGAGGGCTACAAAAATGGTTAACAGTATAAGCAACCTGGCATATGAGGAAAGATTGAAGAAATTGAATATGTTTTCACTTAGATATAGAAGGCTGAGAGGAGATCTCATGGAGGCCTTTAAATTTGTCCATGGTCTGGAGAGGGGATATCTTGGGGAAATGTTTGAAATTAACAGAAATGATCCAATTAGAGGTCATAAATTCAAAATTAAAGTTAACCACAGCAGAACATGGTTAAGGCAGACTTTCTTCACCAACAGGGTATTGGAACACTGGAACCAGCTGCCAGAAAACATTGTCAGTAGGAGCACATTGAACATCTTTAAAAACAGCATAGACAATCATTATAAGAATAGAGGGCTTGCTTGTCAGTATTACAGGGAGGGCTGATTGACAGATGTGGTGGGCAACTGGCTGAGTGTACAGAGTGCAACCAAGAAGGGCCCTTGTGGCTCATAGTTGCACTCACCTTTTATGTCTTTTATGTCTTTATGTAAAGTTCAAAAATATTGTGCAGGTTGCATCCTCACAGGAAAATCCCACCCCAGAAAAACCATCCTTGCCTGACAAGGGCAGCCCACCTTCAAATGCTCGTCCAGCGGTGCGAAGTAGGTGAGCATCGAGTCGGCGGAGAGTGTGCCGTTCTCCGTGTATGCCTGCAGCAGGTCCTGCCACCTCTGCGAGTTGCCGGCCTGCATCAGCGTCCTCAGCTCGGCGGCCGGCCACTTGCTGAGGTCGCACATGTGCAGCGGCTTCGTCCCGTCGCGACTGTACTGGCCGGCCGCGACGCAGAAGTGCTCGAACAGCTGGAACTGCAGCAGCGTCGCCATGTAGCGCTGGAAGGCCGGCACGTCGCGCGCCACAGCTGGGACGGCCAGCGGGTCGAGGTCCGAGTCATGTCGACCTACCGCCGGCCGTACGCCCTGGTACTGCTCCCTGTGGATGGTAGGGAGGGTTACATTCACGCCCTGGTACTGCTCCCCGGGGACGGTAGGGAGGGTAACAGTCACGCTCTGGTACTGCTCCCTGGGGACGGCAGAGAGGAGCTACAGTCGCGCCCTTGTACTGCTCCCTGGGGACGGCAGAGAGGAGCTACAGTCACGTCATGGTACTGCTCCCTGGGGACGGCAGAGAGGAGCTACAGTCACGTCATGGTACTGCTCCCTGGGGACGGCAGGGAGGAGCTACAGTCACGTCATGGTACTGCTCCCTGGGAACGGCAGAGAGGAGCTACAGTCACGCCCTGGTACTGCTCCCTGGGGACGGCAGGGAGAAGCTACAGTCACGCCCTGGTACTGCTCCCTGGGGACGGCAGAGAGGAGTTACAGTCACATCATGGTACTGCTCCCTGGGGACGGCAGGGAGGAGCTATAGTCACGTCATGGTACTGTTCCCTGGGGACGGCAGGGAGGAGCTACAGTCACGTCATGGTACTGCTCCCTGGGGACGGCAGGGAGGAGCTACAGTCACGCCATGGTACTGCTCCCTGGGGACGGCAGGGAGGAGCTACAGTCACGTCATGGTACTGCTCCCTGGGGACGACAGGGAGGAGCTACAGTCACGCCCTGGTACTGCTCCCTGGGGACGACAGAGCTACAGTCACGTCAAGGTATGGCTTGGTGGATACGATGGGAAAGGAACTATGGCTACGCCATGGCATAGCTTCCCGAATACGATGGTGGAGGAGCTATAGTCACACCAGGGTACGGATCTCTGGAGAGGACGGGGAGGAGCTACAGCTACACCGGCACGCCCTGCTACACCTCATTGGAGAAGGAGAGGGAATAGTTGTAGTCATGCAGTTAGTATATCCTGGCTTTTCTCCCTGGAGTCAATGAGGTAAGAGTTATAGCCATGCCATGCCACGTCTTCTTGGAGACGGTGTGGTAGGAATTGTAGTCAGGCCATGGTACGGTTTCTTGGAGTCGGTGAAGCAGGAGTTATAGTTATGCCATGATACGGCTTGCTGGTATATGATGGAGGAGCTATAGCTACGCTAGGGTACAGTTCTCTGGAGAGAGCGGGACGAGTTGTGTTGCATATTGTGCAGCATGATATTATATCATGCTACATTCTGCTTTAATATATCATTTCTTTTAAAAAGTATCGGATTGTGTTACATGTTGCATTATGTTTACCCTTGCATTACTCGATACACCTTCATGCACCTCCCTGAGGAAGAAGAAGACTCTCGAGGAAAACAGGCACGCACCTGCCTGTATGTGCCTGTATATAACGCCCTGAAGCAAATTTCATTGAATTAGTCAAAATAAAAAGTGCAGTTCGAACTTGAAAGAGAGGGAGGTCTGATAGGGGTGCACCGGCATATGCAACTGTCAGATGTACTATGTACCAGCAACATTGTAGCACAGCTCCCCCGCATATTTTCCTGCTATGCACACCTGACGTAGCGCCTTGACATGCATAGCTTTTCGGCAATGCTTCCTGACGCGTAGCCTTGGTACAGCTCATCAATATGTATCCATGCACAACACGTCTGCTGCACCATTGTGTATGTCTCTCTGTCCTGTCATAGCTCTCAATGCATTTAGCTTCCACCTGGGTGCTTGCAGCTCCACATGGGTGCAGCTTTCAATGCATTTAGTTTCCACCTGGGTGCTTACGCCGACCTATGTTGGCGTCCATCGAATGCAGCCGCGACTGAGCTCGTGTCCAAGGAAGGGAGCATCGGTGCTGATTGATTGATCATTTAGGCTTGAGGGCGCGCTGACTACGAGGTCACGCAGCGGCCCATCGGTGCTGCGGAACAGCGTCGTCGTACCTAATCTCCCACCAGCGATGCTCCCAGCGGTTGCTGCTGGTCAGGGAGCCGTTGAATACGCCCCACTGCCACGAGTGCGTGACGAAGTCGAACGGCAACGGCACCAGCTGAAGAACACAGTGGACGCGCACTCGTTAAGAACATCCACAACAGATAAGCACACACTGGTGTGTTGCGTACGGATACATTAACTATAGATATAGGCAAAGGGCATTTAACAGTGGAGGTCAGGTAGCTCATTTCCATAGATGATTTGTTGTGATTTTTCATAAAGCGTTCACCTTCAGTACTGTAGTCTCCCGGAGAAGAAAAGCACGGCTAAACCTGGCCTAATAGTGTTGCCCTACTTAAGAGGAATTTTTCAGTTTTCTTGCGGCAATTCCGCAGTTATATCACACGGTTAAGTTGTCTGGCGCGGAAGGCAGCCACGCTCGCGCTCCTGGCGATTGCTCCAGTTGGATTTGATAGCGTAGCCCCGATATGGGTGTGCGCTTACGTATTGCAGGGCGCGACGGTAGAGGTAGTTGACGTAGAACAAGTCGTCCTGATCGGCTGTGTCGATCAGACCGACCGCGTTCAGGTGGGACGGCGTCAGAACCGACAGCGAAATGGCGCCACCCACCGCCGCCGTGAACGCTGAAAAGAGTCTACACCGTCAAATGGCAATAGCAACGAAACCGTATTACGTGCAGCAGCTGTTGATGGATAGTAACAGGAGCAATGCAAAAATGAACAAAGTAAGTGAACACCCTCGTATAAATGATCATACGTGCAAATTGTGTGATCTTAATTGACAAGGATGACAAAAGGAACACTTCAATAAACAGGAAAATATGAAAATATGTTAAGTTGCCTTACCCATTTTCTGAATAAGAATTTTAGATTCACATGGTGTTTGCAACAACGAAAATGATAACAATTACGAAACCAACGAGAACAATTAAAGTCATTTGAGTAGAGATATTTTACGATGTCTCATTCCAGCCTGGCGGTTGGAGGATTACCCGGTCATGTGGACAGGTACCGGTAGATGCAGCAAGCATTACCAGCCAGGCGGTTTGAGGACCATCCGGCCGTATGGACATGTATGTACCAGCAGGTAGAGCAATCAACTTTACCAGTCGTAGGAAATATATATATATATATATATATATATATATATATATATATATATATATATATATGTATTTCCTACGACTGGTTTATATATATATATATACATCTATATATACCGAAACCAAAACGCTCGATACGATTCAAACGGCTGTTACACACTCACAAATGCCCAAATCATGCAGAATAGGCAGCCCGCCGCTGGTTTGGAGGCCCAGGTAGGTAGGTTTCTCTTACCCGGATTAGCGGGCGCACGGTACGCCGGGTCAAGAGGCATGTACTCCAGGTAGTATTCCAGTTCGGCCGTCTTGAAATGCATCGCCTCGTACGTGTCCATGTCGATAGAGGGGACGATGCGAACCCTGAGAGAACGACGCCGACCTGGTCATCACTCGTGAAACATAACACTGCACAACGTTACCCTAGCTTCCCGAGCGTTTGTTTACAGCACATCAACTGCATCAGCTGTGCATCGGTCACAACACTACATAGAAGCTGGCAGTATTTCCTTCTGAATCACTTTTGGCATTCCACAAAAAAGCGCTAAGCCATAGTGCATGTACAGTATGGTATGGTATGAGGCATAACACATCGCAAATTTTGGTGAAGTGACGGACGATATACCGCGCTCTGGTAATGTTGTGATGTTATTCATATCAGCACAAAGAGACACACATGGCGTCATCCATCTCGCTGAACAAAGCGCTTCACATTACCCGATATCACCGAAGAACGTTCTTCACATTATCCACCTCACCGAACAACGTGTTTTACTTTATCCACTTTACCGAACAAGGTGAAGGACATTACATACCTTCCCGCAACAACTTACATGACTTTATCGAAACGACTGTAGCTGCGTGGAGGTCACGTCACATAGCGCTACACACAGAAGTGAAGTGTCGTACGCGGCACCGACCTGACCCCCGTGAGGTCGACAGCCGACTTGGACCGCCCATGACGTCATTAGCCTCTCCCTTCCCAGTGACATCATGGTGCTTTGCTCAACGTCGTCGCCCACCCATCTCAGTTCTGCTCGACATTCTTACGCTCCAAACACTGCCCGACGTCATCATCCACTATCTCCAGCCAAACTGACTGACGTAGTAAGCCACTATCCCTCACTATTCCTTTTCTGTCGTCATTATTGTATATTATCCTCTCATATCTGACATCGCCTACTAACTCTCCTGCTCTTCTACCTGATGTCCCTCTCCTGCGCTCCTGATTAGCACTATCACCCACTCTCTCTCTCTCTCTCTCTCTCTCTCTCTCTCTCTCTCTCTCTCTCTCTCTCTCTCTGCCCTTCAATCTGCCGTCATCACCCACCTTCTCCTGTACTCTTACCTGACGTCATCACCGACGCCGGCAGTCCACGCCATGGGGTCGCAGTCTTTCTGCTTCGAGCAATTCGACAAATCAGAATTGTTCATGAAATCGTTGTTCTGCGACAAGTCTATCAGCGACATGCCGTTGAGGAAGTCAATGGCGTCCTTTCGCATATCCTCAGCCGTGTATCCCTGCAACGGAAATGTATCGCGATTGATTTTAGCCTCCTTTGGCTGATCCAGCTCTTTGCATGCTTGCATGGGCACGTAATTATTTCCATATACGATGTCAGCATCCACACAATGGCAATGAAGATCTTTCAAGAGGTGCGTGGAGGAACAACGGAACAAACTGATGCAAATTATTTTAAAAAACGTTTGGCAGAAAACGTAGAAAAAGCAAGCAATTGCACCTACTATTGAATCGTTTCCATTGCATTGGTCAACCTTTAGATGTACGAGATGTAGTCACAACCTCTCAATTCCCTGTCCGCATCAACATCTTATTGATATTGTGGAGCGTGGCGCCAGGGGCTGTTGTATTCCAACCCGGAGAGCCAATTTTCTGTTAGCAACACTGCGGCAGGCACTTGACCTCTTCACTATCTCAGTAGTATCTAGGACGACGCATTTTCCCATTCGTGGTATCGCGACGTACACAGTCGCCGTGGATATGCACGCACCTACCTGAACACATTGTGCGAATGATACTAGCATTGTTTCTAGCGACAAGAACACGAATAATGTTATTAAATAATAAGAATAGCATGGACATAATACTACTAGTATTATCAGAGTTATACTGGTAAGTATAGTAAGAAGAATAATCATCGTCATTGCAATAACTATCAAAGTAATATTAATGCTAATAATAAGAGCAATACTATACGCACACCACTCAAACAATATTACAGATGCATCAGATGTATGTGATAGATGATAAACAGCAGATTGCCGTATGTGTTAACCAAATGCGCTATCTCCACACCGATATTATCTGCTTTCTTGCACTAGCAATACGAAAAGAAGCACGAGTGCTACCGGATGCATTTGGCATTTTTATCCCACTGCTAAAAAGGTACCATGTTGTGAACACAACCTGTGATATTCATGACTCTTTTCCTTAATTTTATGCGACGTTTTAAGGACTGCTGGAACCGCCCGCAGCAATCTCTGGACGTTGTCGTTCCCACGTGTGTTCTGCGGTAGATAAGTTTATCATACAATGGTAGCTGTCGCATTATTGAACTTGGCTGTTCAACTCCGATCATAGCGCTGGTCAGACAGCATATAAATGTCGTGCAGCAATGGCCTGCTGGCGTGCGGTGGTGTACGAATGGACGCGACGTCCGTACATATACACCGAAATAAAATTTCCACGCTACACGGGTCGCGTAGCGTGGAAACGCTACGCGACCCGAAGACAGTTCTTGTTGCTTGGAATAGTATTTTCAATGGAGGCATCTATAAACTGTAAGTGTGGCAGGCAGGAGCTTTGGATTGACCACTTATCGTGCGGCTATTTATTGTAGCACGACACCACTACTTACATTTTTGATTAGTTCGTCGGTGATGTCGATACTGTAGTTGTCGAAGGGCAGTGTACTGTTATAAATGTGCATCCAGTTTTCGGCAAACATGTCACCTGGTGGTGCAGAAAAACAGTCAAAACTTTATCATTGTATACCCCACACAACCACGAATTTGTACGTGGAGTGACAGCATTGATGTGACATGTAGGAACAATGGGTCTGTGATCACTACAGATGCGGAGAAGTGTTGAAACTGTTGGGAAGAGACGATGAAAAGCCTTTCCACAAACACAGAGAGTAGGTGAACAAATATCAACAAATTGAGACAGATTGGGCAAAGCTATCACGGATGAAAGACTATGACTTTGTTGGCAGTGTGTCAGTCCTAATAGTGTAAGCCTAAGCATATTACTGGACATGGAAAGGTAGCGGCACATCAGCGAGCGTTATGAGGGGCAGGGACGCCTCACTCAGCAGGTGGAAGGGCAGTGGGACCCCAATGAGCAGATGGAACCTCATTGAGCGGATTTTAAGGCGACGACACCTCACCGGGAAAGTGGGAGGGCAGTACCTTCTCATCGAGCAGGTGAGAAGGTGACGATGCCTCATCGAGAAAGTGGAAGGGCAGTGAGTTCTCATCAAGCAGGTGGAAGGGCAGCAGGACCTCAACGAACTAATGGAAGGAAAGTAAATTATCACCGAGCAGTTGGGACAGTGAGTCTCACCGAGCAGTTGGGAACGTAGCAATATCTCACTGGGAAAGTGAGAGAGTAGTGAGTTCTCAGCGATCAGGTGGGAGGGCAACGATATCTCACGGGGGAAGTGGGAGGACGGTGAGTCTCACAGAGCAGGTGGGAGAGCTAACAGGACCGCATCGAGCAGCTGGGAGGTAGTAATGCATGAACGAACGGGTGGAGGGGAAGCAAATTCTCTCCGAACAGGTGAGAGGGCAACGGGTACTCACCGAGCAGGTGGGGAGGAAACAGCGGGTACTCACCGAGCAGGTGGGGAGGAAACAGCGGGTACTCACCGAGCAGATGTGAGGGCAGCGGGTCCTGGTCGCCTGGCGCGGCATGTGGGTAGGTATCCTTGAGCCGGCAGCGAACGTAGGCGTGCAGATTCTTGTAGAGGTCTGCCAGGCCGTCCCAGGAGTCGGCCAGTTGCTGCAGGAGCGTCTCGCTGTCGTTGCCGTACGGCTGCAGCCACAGCTGGCCGTAGTGGTCCAAGCCTGCCGACCAGGGTGTGTCACTAGTCGTAGTGGTCCAAGCCTGCCGACCAGGGTGTGTTACTAGTCGTAGTGGTCCAAGCCTGCCGACCAGGGTGTGTCACTAGTCGTAGTGGTCCAAGCCTGCCGACCAGGGTGTGTCACTAGTGGTAGTGGTCCAAGCCTGCCGACCAGGGTGTGTCACTAGTCGTAGTGGTCCAAGCCTGCCGACCAGGGTGTGTCACTAGTCGTAGTGGTCCAAGCCTGCCGACCAGGGTGTATCACTAGTCGCAAAACACGGTGCGAACCGGCGGCATTTTGGTACGCCCTACCCAATTATGCACATTTCAAAGAAGCTTCTGAAAAACTCATTCTGTGTCAGCAGATAAATGAATTCCGAATATAGCATGTTCTGCCATCTGTTGAGAAAACGTCGACTTAGCTATCTTTCTCCAAGAAACTCACGCGCAGTGGAATTTTTAATCAGCTCAGCGCGACGAATCGAACGGCATACGCTTCATGCCTCTCAGCCCAACTAGTGTCGGACCAAGCCGCCAAATATTTCAGCCACAAATACAACTAGGCGAAAATATGCATTACAAGAAGGGCATTATCCTAAGCAAGGACGTTACCACGCAGAAAAACGCGCACACACGCGCATACACACACCCACACCTACAGACACACACACACACACACACACACACACACACACACACACACACACACACACTCAAAATCTTGACACAACATGCCACATTGATGTGAGAAAAGGTATGCCAAATTTCGGCGCGCGATAACGCGCCGTTCGTCCGCGGAAAACCTCAGAGGCGGTTAACGACCCCCCCCCCCCTCAGAGACAGCGCGGGCCAGTCAATCCGGCGGTCCGACTGACAGTCCACTCAGTTCAGCGCCGTTCAGTTCGCCCAGTTCATTGGGCCCACCGCGGCGAGTTCAGTCCGGCGGGCGCTGGGCGGGGCGGCGGTACCGGTACCCACCGACGTCCTTGGCAGCGGCGTTGCCAGTGTCCACGTACTGCTGGAACGCACTGGCCAGGTCCGACTTGGCCGCGTCCCGGTACGCCTGCCAGTAGTACTGCAGCTCCTCCTCGGACGTGCAGTTGGCTAGTATATCCCGCAGGTCTGGGGGAGGGCGATGACGGCGAGGTTAACAACGTTGCACAGTCTGAGCACGGTTGCCGTGCAGGGGAATATCTCGACAGGGGTGCCATAGGCTAAAGGTTCCGCATCGATGAAGATGGCCTATACATGCGAACTGCAAATCTGGTGTCGCTACCGTTCTTGGTTCCTAAGATATGGGATGTTGAGAAACGTGGGATCATTTGCACTCCAAATTCTGTATCCATTTTTTGCTGAAAGTGAAATTCTTCCACTATGTGTGTTAAACAGTGCTTAGGAAGCTTCAAAAGTTCAGTACAAACGAATCAATAACTGAGGAGTGAAGTATATTCTCCTGTAACTGTATGTGTCCTAAAAAGCATAGACAATTGTCAATGATGCATGATCAAGATTCAATATTGGTACAACCTGGAAAATGAATGGGACTTGGTTGCGATAAACCCTCACACTTTAACATCTTTAACACCAGACAGCATACCCACACATACGATGGAAGACGTAAAAAACACATCCACAGGAGCGCAAGCAAAACGAGTATAGCTCGTGCGTGCCACCTTTCGTGTCATGCGAATATCCGCTGACAGATTTTAGATGTTTGACAATGGCGAAGAAATGTCACAGCAACAGCCGTGTCATCTGATCAGATACGCTATGCAGTGGTGGTTCGTCAAAACATTAGTAGGATAGCACCGCTCAGCCACCAACAATGATGCCGTATTTGACTTACCCCAAATAGTAAGCTTTTCAGAATCCTTGGAACACGATTTCTTATCAGAAGGGCAAACCATCACTCCGGTGTATTTCATAAGCATCTCCGTGGTAGAATTCAGAATCTGAAAACATGCACAACAGTTAACACACTATCGCCACTGAAAGTGAAATTTAACTTCTCGTGTGGAAATTAGCGCATCCTTGAAGCCTATAAGCTTGTGGCATGGACTCTTTCCCAGGAGGTTAAATGCAGTAGAATAATATAAAAGCGAGGACGAACACCGAAGTGGTATTGCGCTGCATATGCAGCTAGTCACGCCTCGGAGCAAGGCTTCGCTGTGCTAACGCGATAGTTGCTTTCTCTTCGACGGCACCGCAGCGTTCAGACGATGGCTAGAGCGAAATTCCCGCATTCAATTCGCAAATCGCGTTTATCAAGCGTACGAAATTGAAGCGCCCATTCCAACAGGCTGTGTAGCTAGTATGAGTTGCTGCATGCAGCAACGCTTACCAAACGACGCATGCAGTCTACAACCAGGTGCTGTGCTATTATGCATGCGTTTAATAACAAATGCTTGATATTTTGCTCACAGGTCTAGCGCAAAGCAGGTCAGGAGTTGAACACTTTTTTCTTGCACATAATTTGGCATTATTAATTTAATCAGAATTCTTGCTGGGGTGGCTTTATGTACCAGGGACCTATTGCTAAGGAGAGCTTGTTACATGAACGCTATTCCCACCACCCGATCCATTAATTCCAGTTCAACGGTAGAACTTTGACCGAAAGTTTAACGTGCCGTCAATGCACCGGCACGGCCGCCCGATAGCTCGTCCCCGGCCTTATTGGGCCAGCTGCCAACTGACCCTCCCAGCCGGGGGCTAAATGCGAGCGCGCGAAGGGACTCGAACCCCGTGACGCCAGGACAGGGGAGACCAGGACAGGCCAGTCCTCTAACCAACTGCGCTACCGGGGCGACAAATCGACGTTCTCTATCGATTTTGGGGCGGCGGTGCAAAGCTGAGCGCACGAATATCGGCTGAAAACCAGCCGACGACCGACCTTGTGCAGGGTGTCGTTGGTGGCGTCGCCGACGTCGGTCCGGTTCAGCACTATCATCTGACCGTACAGATTCTCCTCGTCGGCCGACGGTGGGTCGTTGGTCCAGTTGCCGGAGGGGATGGCCCGCAGCGCCTCCCGCGAGGCATTCTTCGACATCAAGAACTGTTCTTCGGACGCGACCTGCCCGCAGCGGTGCGCGCCAGGTCAGGTCGTGTCGGGTCACAGGGACATCAGCGCTTTTCAGGCTGGCGAGAGACGTTCTGAGTATCCGTCAGAGCATGTGTAAAGGCGCGTCCACCGGGAGTTGTCGCATAGAACGCCATACAGCGTTGCTGCGAAGAAACACTTCAAAATGGCTTTTCTGTGACTCCGTTCCCCAGAGGCACAGGAATTCCGGGCAATGGATCCAAAAACAAGCTAAGATTCATTATTTGTATGCAAGATCAGCTTGATCACCTAGGAAGATTCCCGTCGTTTTGATTCCCCAGCACCCCTCCCCACCTCCACCACCTTCCTCTCCCTCACCCAATTCCCACTATAAAATCCTCCACAGCGCTTAGAAGACTGCCCCTGCAGCGAGATGCTACCTGCCGCGAGACTATTTCCTCACCACTTGGGTGGCATTTTCGGAGGTGATCTCGCCGCCCAGGTTCCACAGGGCCAGGTTCATGTCCTCCAGCTGACTGTCGCACAGCGCGTTCCAGGTGCAGACGATGCTCTCCGCCGACGTCTTATCGGCGTCTGTGATGTTGCTGCAGCTGCTGTTGACGAACACGGGGCCGGGCCCGCTGCCGGTGCTGATGCCAGCCAGGTCCTGCTGGATTTCGGCGTCATCTGGCCGTCCAGACAGGCCGGCAGGTCAGAGCAGGCCAGGTTGTCGGAGCAGAACACGTCAGATTGCTACAGTAGGTCACCACCATATTTTTTTCGCGATCGGCCGACACTCAGTTTTGTCACTGCGAGCGGACAGAGTTCACACCGCCTGATCGACTGCTAGGACTCGACATGCCATCTGCGCATGTGAAAGTCGCGAAGTTGTTATAAGAAAATGACGCCTTAACCCGCGCCGTCTCTCCGGGCAGATCCTCGCACCCCGTCTCGGGGGGAGAGTAACCCCCCCTCTAAAGTCCAAACTAAGCGTCGCACGAAAACGAAAGAGGTGTCATCGGAAAGCGCTCGACGAGTAGGGTTCGGATCCACCCGCAAACCAATTTCCCCCCAAAGTGACGACACCAGGGGGGCTAGATTTTCACAACTTTTCACGACTTACATTATGTTTTTGACTCTGGGGAGTTCATGTTGGGGGATATTTGAGAAAAACAAATATTTGGAATCAGAAAAGGACAGCGAAATCGACCAGGGCCATAAAGTGTTTGGCGCCCCAAAAATAAAAATGTCTCTTTTTTAATAATAAGCATTTGTCGGGAAGTCTCAAGATATTGTGGTTTCATGGAGCAGTGCCATACATTTGATGAATTTAGGTACTAAACCATATCCAGAAGGAAGCAATCTCTCACTCAGACCCTCAAGCTCCAAGGCTCATTATACCCTACTCCTTCTGTCTAAAACATACTTTAAGGATGACGATGTTCTGCTCTGCACAGAGAATGACAACGTAATAATTAGTTGATTATGGTTTTAAAATGTTCACACTTGATCAAATATCTTGCTCGCTTTCAGACCACGGTGTGCAATCATGAGCGACATGCGCGTTCGTATGAGCAGCGCGTTTTTAATTTTCACCATGCTTTGAGTGCATTTCCTAGTCTTGCTCTCTTACATCCATTTAATTTAACAAGGATTTTCCACTTGGACATCCTGGTGCAAACCCAATTTTGCGACATGGTTATGAAATATCACTACCAGCGAGTCTGTGGGACGAGTGACAAATGCTAGAACGCGGGAAAACCAAGGCTAGACATAGCGCCTCTCGGATTTGCTATGGCAGATAATTACAAGTGGACGTACAAATGGAAAAATGTTGCGCTGCATTTGGTTGCGCAACCAGACATGGTACCAAAGAAGAAGACGATGGTCTGATTACCTTTCACGAGTAATTCGCTTGATGTGTTTTAAATCTAAACTTTCCCCATAAAAGTTGCCTAGATTATTTTCAAAGCCAAGTTGCATTTAAATGTTTGCCTAACCTAGACCGCTTCGGGTAGGCATGGCCGCCCTCCTGGATCCGTCTACTAATGCATACTAATGCTGCTAATGGGACCAATAGACCCATTAGCATCCCTGGCTGCGCCACTGATCTCACTTTTGGAGGAGTAGCCGTTGAAAAGCTTGCCTCCCCTTGAGGAAATCCTGGCTGCGCCTTTTGTGTATACTACACTACTACTCTCGTGTTCAGATTCGGTTCATTCGCCTAATTTTGGTTACTTCGCATCATGGTTGTATTTTGGCTTTGCCAAATACTTGAGGAAAGCTAAATCATGGAGACATTTCGTCGGTCATTTGTGGCCAGCCGCTGTCGGCAGAGGAGCAGAAAGTTGTCGGCCTGTCACAGAGAATTACCCCCTACCCGTTACACAATTAGCAATATATCGGGTGCCCGACCATAATATCCTATCTTAATATAATACTCTACTATGCAAAACGAATAGTACGCTGCTCAATGCCTCGGCGTCTTAATGGCACAACTTCATTTGGTGGAAAAGATCGCAAGGCGAACCGGTTGCACCATGAACTACTTTTAAACCATTCCAAACCTGAAGAAGCGCAAACAATAAAGCCTCGTTCGCGATCCACCCGATATGGAATCTGACAGAAGACAAGATCTGTCAAAAGACAGTCAGACAGGCAGACAGACAGACAGACAGCCAGACAGACAGACAGACAGACAGACAGACAGACAGACAGACAGACAGACAGACAGACAGACAGACAGACAGACAGACAGACAGACAGACAGACAGACAGACAGACAGACAGACAGACAGACAGACAGACAGACAGACAGACAGACAGACAGACAGACAGACAGACAGACAGACAGACAGACAGACAGACAGACAGACAGACAGACAGACAGACAGCTGGCGTCGGGCGCCTCACCGTCCAGCTCCATGGTGAGCAGCGTGGCCCTGTGCCATGTCAACGTCGACACCAGGAACGGACGCAGGGGCTCGAAGAAGGTGACCAGCGGCGCGGCCGTCGGTGACGATGTGCCGGTGGTCTGCGTCAGCAGCGCGTCCCATGGCTTCTCGCTGCCCGCCGACATCACCGCACTGCAGACACAGACAGGTGAGCCAGCTGGCCGTGTCGTGTGCACGACCTGCGGGACCACAGACAGGTGAGCCAGCTGGCCGTGTCGTGTGCACGGACGCTGCGGGACCACAGACAGGTGAGCCAGCTGGCCGTGTCGTGAGCACGGACGCTGCGGGACCACAGACAGGTGAGCCTGGCGTGTCGAGCGGGCAAGTGAGCCAGCTGGCCGTGTCGTGAGCACGGACGCTCGGCACCAGACAGGTGAGCCAGCTGGCCGTGTCTGTGCACGGACGCTGCGGGACCAGACAGGTGAGCCAGCTGGCCGTGTCGTGTGCACGGACGCTGCGGGACCACAGACAGGTGAGCCAGCTGGCCGTGTCGTGTGCACGGACGCTGCGGGACCAGACAGGTGAGCCAGCTGGCCGTGTCGTGTGCACGGACGCTGCGGGACCACAAACAGGTGAGCCAGCTGGCCGTGTCGTGAGCACGGACGCTGCGGGACCACAGACAGGTGAGCCAGCTGGCCGTGTCGTGTGCACGGACGCTGCGGGACCAGACAGGTGAGCCAGCTGGCCGTGTCGTGAGCACGGACGCTGCGGGACCACAGACAGGTGAGCCAGCTGGCCGTGTCGTGTGCACGGACGCTGCGGGACCACAGACAGGTGAGCCAGCTGGCCGTGTCGTGTGCATGGACGCTGCGGGACCAGACAGGTGAGCCAGCTGGCGGTGTCTTGTGCACGGACCCTGCGGGACCACAGACAGGTGAGCCAGCTGGCCGTGTCGTGTGCACGGACGCTGCGGGACTGCAGTAGAAGCAGCTGGTCTCGACATGGAATGATAGGTCGCAAAAGCAGCGATTGTTTGTATATCCACGATCAGTGTCAATTGGTGATAGTTGATAGGGAAACAAGACAAGATAATATGAGATAGTTGACGAGACAATCATGGTCTTAGAGATCATCCGCCTTAGCAGTGGGAAATCAGACCATCAGCATCATGACAGCCAAGCTAGGTAGTGACCGTCACTCAAGTGAGAAATAGGCTTGTAGATTCAAACCAGGAGTCATTCAGTTGCTCAAGTTATTCGCGCTATAGGATATGTTCATGAGAGCACGCACCGAGCTGCGGTAGTCGGTGAGTAGCTGTATCAAAATCAAAAACGTCTTGAGACCATGAGGTTTTGAGACCCGGGCAGCAGCGAGACAAGTTGAAGACTGGCCAGGCAGACAGGACAGACAGGTGCATTAACCCGATTCCGGCGCCAGGTCGGGTGGATCTCACATCCCCTTATAAGTTTTTGTTTCACGTGCTATTTTCGCACCGCTTGTGCCAGAGCTTTAACATTGTAGATGTTCATAGCTATGCTTGTTTGTACCCGTCAGCTTTTTTTAAAACTCGTAATTAAATAGATCTCACCAGGACGACATATCAGCGCCATCCTGTGAGGCAATCAGACACTAAGTCTCGAGGATCTCGAGGGGACGGCATACGTCCCCGTCGGATCAGGAATCAGGCCCAAATAACCAACGGGAATATGGCCAATGCAGGGACAGACGCATGCAGCAAATGTATGCAGACGTATGCACATACAGTCCACAAACGGAACAGCGACAGCCATTCGGGAACACACGGGCAGCGGTAGTCAAATACCTGTCCCGTGTGAACGGGTATGTTCCGTGGACATGCGGGTTCGTGAGTACGAACGACGTTACCAATGGCATGATAGACCGACAGACAGACAGACTGTCTGACACTCATGCGGGCAGCCAGAAGGACAGGCAGACAGACAGACAGCCGACAGCCAAGTGGACAGCCGGACAAACGGGCAGGCTGGCAGACAGAACGACAGCCCGGCAGCCAAGCGGATAGTCGGGCAGACAGGCAGACAGAACGACGGGCTCTGTGCTGTCCAGGATATCCGCTCGACTGCCCGGATAGCCGGACAGTCGAGCAGAGAAACCGACAGACAGATAGGCAGACACGCAACCAGACAGAAAGACACAGAGATATAGGCAGACATACAGATAGCCAGACAACCGGACAGATAGCGACAGCCCGGCAGCCAAGCGGATAGTCGGGCAGTCGGACAGACAGCCGGGCAGACAGCCGGACAGACAGCCGGACAGACAGCCGGACAGACAGCCGGACAGACAGCGGGACAGACAGCCTGGCGGCCGGCAGGACAGACAGCCGAACAGACAGCCGGACAGACAGCCGGACAGACAGCCGGACAGACAGCGGGACAGACAGCCTGGCGGCCGGCAGGACAGACAGTCGGACAGACAGCCGGACAGACAGCCGGACAGACAGCGGGACAGACAGCCGGACAGCCGGGCGGACGGCCGCACCTGAGCAGCTCCCCGGCTAGGCCGGACCCGTCGACGAGACAGTCGGCGCCGCCGCGGCAGGCGGCCGAGCGCAGCTGGAAGCCGGCGTAGCTGGTCAGCAGGGCGGACGCGTGGCGGCCGGCGTCGTAGAAGAGCGCGTCCCAGGCGGCCGGCGAGCCGGCGTCGGCCAGGCGCAGTGTGTGCTGCATGGACCGCCGCCAGGCGGCCAGCGGCGCCGGCGACGTGGGCGCCTCCTCCAGCCAGCGCACTGACGCCGAGTGGTAGCCGAGCGGCAGCAGCTGGCAGGGTCACACGAGGTCACGGCAGGTCACGGCAGGTCACGGCAGGTCACGGCAGGTCACGGCAGGTCACGGCAGGTCACGACAGGTCACGACAGGCCATGGTACGGAGCATGGCAGTGCATCAGTAACGCAGTGCATCGCGCAGAGTTACTGGACTAACTGCAGTGGTCACAGGATAATCGTCTGGTCTGGCGTACAGGGTTCGTGGTATAGGGATCGTGTATACAGGGCTCGTGATTCGTGATACAGGGCTCGTGATATAGGGCTCTTGATACAGGGCTCAAAGGAAGACGCGACGTGACACCACCAGCACCAGTACCAGTCAGCGATGCCGAGCTCTCACTGTGACGGCCCGATCAGTAGCCGTAAACCCTGCTTTAGCCGGCCGTCACATGGGCAGCCGCTGTCAGGGCGGCGCGGGCTGCGTCACCGGCGGCCGCCACGTACCGTGTTGACGGCCGTCTCCATGAGCCAGTTGGCCGTCTGCTGGCAGCCGACGTCTCCCCTGCAGATGGAGTCGGGCGGGCCGGACGGCCGCGCGCCTCGCGCCAGGTACAGGCTGACGGGGCTGGAGGGCGCCGCGTGGCCGTGCCGGTAGCCGTACACCAGCTGCTGTACGGTGAGCGGCCGCAGCGCCAGCAGCTGCACACACTCGGACACGGCCCGCTCGAAACCTGCCGGGTCAGACGCAGGTCGGGCTCTGTTGGCGGGTAGGGTCACGGTAGGTCGGGTCGAGCTGTGTCAGAGCTGAACTCCCTGCCTCGCTTGGGACTGACGAGGTACGACTTCGGGCCGCGTTCGGATGTGATCGCTGTATGATGGTCAGATGTGGTCGTGGTATGATGGTCAGATGCGATCGTCGTATGATGGTCAGATGTGGTCGTCGTATGATGGTCGGATGTGGTTATCGTATGATGGTCAGATGTGATCGTCGTATGATGGTCAGATGTGGTCGTTGCATGATGGTCAGATGTGATCGTTGTATGATGGTCAGATGTGATCGTCGCATGATGGTCGGATGTGATCGCCGTATGATGGTCAGATGTGATCGCCGTATGATGAGATCGGGAAAGCATCACACTGAGATCAACTCTGCCTGCCCCGACGTCTCGTCATGGGCGATAAATGACCAAACCTGGTCGATGCACCCTAAAACTAAAATAACCAACTAACCAACCGACGTCTCGTCTTCTCTGGCACGGCCAAACAAGGTCGGATTTGGGTGAAACTGAGTCATAGTCCAAATCGCCTGAGAAGAATAGTATGTTGCGCAAGTGAAGACGGGACCAGGACATGCCGGGTGGTAGGAATCACCATCGGTGTGGCTGGGATCGCAATTTCCCGTTCTGGCGAGGAAAACGTTCAGGGAGGGACGGGATTCAGCGGAGGCCCATCTATAGTAGTATGTCCCGCAGCTCATCACCTCAATCATTCTCTTGGTAACGTATTTTATCCCGTTCACAACCTCCTATCACTGGAATGCAAAAAAAGAACATCACCAGGGAAATAAACTAATGTGAATGCTACCACAGAGCTCGGGGTACGCTTCCTCAGTATTGCGAGGCTAAACTGTGCCGAGAAGGGGACCTCTACAGGACCGATGCGATAGAAACACGGACGGAGGTGGGCGCCGTGAGTGGTGATCAGAGTGTTTACCTGGGAAGGCCGCCGTGTTGAACGGGGGCTGCTGGGCGGCGACCGTTCGCCAGTACTCAGAGTCGGACATGACTGCCAGAGCCGTCTTCAGGCCGGCTACGTCACCGCCAGTGCACAGCCGAACCCTGCCGAGTCACGGGACACCACGGGTCAGGGACGGGTTAGGGGTCACCACGCGCAGTAGCGTGTCCTGGGGAGACACAGGGATTACCACCAATCAATGAACACCATCCCAGCAGAGCAAAAGATATGGGTGTTGCGATATAAATATTTGGAAACACGAAGATGGCCATAGGTGTATATCCGACTCTCCCCTCCACTATTGTTTTAGTTGGTGAAAGCCTTCCAGTGTCTATTTTTGGTGAACTAGGCTCGTAGATACATCACCACTCTTACCCTACAGGTAGGTAGCTAGCACAGCTGGTCACATTACTCTGGGTATTGCAAGATGACCGAACGTTGTCGACACTGTTGTCGCAGTTCTCTCCGTGCTTTGCGGACCGTCCGTGACCTGTACCATGACTCTGACTGTTGTCATGCCTATAATCATTTTCGTTGCTTGATATGCGGCGTGTCTCCCCCTAGTGCTATCCCACAATTACTATTTTTGAACGTGTCTATGGATTTTGTAGTATTGTGCACTTTGCGTGAAAGCCTTGCGCTGTCCTATTTGAGCCAGACATCGGCAGGTATTTGAAGGCCAGCTGGGCAGACGTGGGACCGCCGCACACCACTCACTTCTCGCCGTCGACGTAGTTGGCGCACTCGCCACTGACGCCGTACTGGGACTGGGACCAGAGCTGGTTCGGTGCCGCCGGCAGTCCCAGCAGCACGAGGAACGCGTCGGCCAGGTGCGCCAGCTCCTCGGCCGTCATTCTCTGAGGAGGGCAACACAGTCACACAAAGCGGGCCTCCAGCCTCATGGTGCCCACATTGGCGTCACTAAGTCCCTGACATGATGCTTCTCACACTGTCATGACTTCTCTGGCTTGTGATCACCCGGCTAATCACGATGCTGCAGGGCGATTGTCACCTGAACATTTACCGGAGGTCTACTAACTGGTTCGCTGGTCAGTTGATGCTGGTGCGGTCAGCTGGTATATGGTCTATGGTCTATGGTCTATGGTTTATGGTTGATGGTTTATGGTCTATGGTCTATGGTCTATGGTTGATGGTTTATGGTTTATGGTCTATGGTCTATGGTTTATGGTTTATGGTTTATGGTTTATGGTCTATGGTCTCTGGTCAGCTGGTGCGCCACCATCCCGCCGATCGCGGGCACGGCCCAGCGTTAGCATTACTCCTTTGCCGTTATGGGCTGAGTCCTGTTTTGCTGCTGTTAATGCCATCTTAGCGCAGCACCAGCATATTGATTGTTATTACTTTTCCCAAATCGGCAGCTTTAGGGCAGGCACTGAAAGTGTAAGGAAGAGCAAAAGTAGATATGGACAGTTGTGGCCAACCACCGATGGCGTAGATCGTGAAAGTATTGTGATGTAAAGTTGGGTTTATTGGCGAAGCTTGGAGCATCTATCTTCTTAAGAGAAGTACAAATGTGTAAACGCATTCTGCAGTTCTCTCAAATCTATCGGAGATGCTGCGCCTTTGACAAAATGCACATCTCCCAGCACGGTGAAAGCGGCAATGCTGCCAATCATTCTCCCATTCAGAACATTCAGCAGCATTAACATGTGTTCGGCTGGGTCGCCTTGGTGTCACGCACTACGGCACTATGGCACCATGCAGCAGCGCCGATGTCGTGGTGCCGTTGCTCGGCTTTGTCGTTCTCACCTTCTCCCTCAGCAGATCGCCGATGGCGGTGGACACGTCCGGGTACGGGGTCGCCATCTTCACCAGAGTCGTGCAGTTGCCCTGCGCCGCACAGGCTGCGGGCGACAGCACCGTCACCCCACAGATAGGGGTGGCCCGGGGACGGGTATAAGGGATGCGGGCGACAGCACCGTCACCCCACAGATAGGGGTGGCCCGGGGACGGGTATAAGGGATGCGGGCGACAGCACCGTCACCCCACAGATAGGGGTGGCCCGGGGACGGGTATAAGGGATGCGGGCGACAGCACCGTCACCCCACAGATAGGGGTGGCCCGGGGACGGGTATAAGGGATGCGGGCGACAACACCGTCACCCCACAGATAGGGGTGGCCCGGGGACGGGTATAAGGGATGCGGACGACAGCACCATCACCGCACATATAGGGGTGGCCCGGGGACGGATCCAAGGGGTGGGAGCATAAGAGGAAATTTCCCTCCTTCCTCCAACCCCACCTCCCATGGCAGGCGCCACCCCAGGGATATTCTTGTGCACCTTTTTGGAATTGTGTCAATCACTGGTGCTCCTCTGGGGAAATGACGCACCTGCAGGTAAGTGTTTCAGTCAAAATGTCTGGTTTTGCCCCTAAGACAGCTAAATGGTAGTATGTTCACAGTTCTGTAGCGAGCGGGTGTAATCAGCCAGCAATGACAGCGGATGCAAAGTAAAATGACTGCAGCGCAGTGTGTAAAACCAAAACCACAGTCTATTCCCACCACCTATGCCTCTTTCAAAGCAGTCTGTTAAATTTACACCTCAGTATATACCTCTTCAAAACACAATCTGATAAGTCTACACCCAAGTATGCATCTTTATGAAAGCACATGCTTCGTTCGGTTACGTTAAGACAAAAAACATATTCCTTTATAGTCTGCTAAGCTTATATCTCAGTCTATGCTCACAGCATACACCCCTCCCAAAGCACAATTTGCATAAACCCGCACCACAGCTTATATCCCAATATATGTCTCTCCCAAAGCTTAGTATATAAAACTCATACCTCAGTCTGTACCCGACCCCATACACTTTCTAAAGCATAGTCTGCCAGACTTTACACCCCACATCTGTGCCCATTAGCCTGTGTCGATAATTTTATAAATGGTGTTATCAAAAACGACTACTGTTTTTATTTTGCCTTGATATATGCCTAATAATTTGGCACAAAAATTAGATCGCTGGGCGATCGGCATTTTTTCTCAAAATGCGTTTGATAAGGCCTCTGTTTTCGACATTCGGCGCCATTTGATTGATTGAAATTTGCGGATTATTTGAAGATCTTTAGGGCAATAACAGGTCAAGATGAGCATAGCTCACTGCAAAAAGACTTCGACGAACTTGTGAAGTGGTCCGAAGAATGGCAAATTAAATCTAATTTTGATAAGTGCAAAACCATGCATGTAGGTAAGCAGCATATGAAGGCTCCATACTTGATGGGTGGCCAAGTGCTATCAGTGGCTCAACAGGAGAATGATTTAGGTGTTATTCTAAACACAAAATTGGGGGCATCAGAACAGACCAAGGAAGCCAGGAAGAAGGCACTGAGAATGTCGGAGCAATAATTAGGAATGCATCATACAGAAGTGAGGAAGTCATCAGGAAGCTTTACTGTGCATATGTCAGGCCACATTTGGAATACTGCATCCAAGCTTGGTCTCCTAGCTATGAAAAAGATTGTTAGCTTTTAGAGAGAGTGCAAAAGAGGGCTACAAAAATGGTTAATAGTATAAGCAACCTGGCATATGAGGAAAGATTGAAGAAATTGAATATGTTTTTACTTAGATATAGAAGGCTGAGAGGAGATCTCATCGAGGTCTTTAAATTTGTCCATGGTCTGGAGAGGGGATATCTTGGGGAAATGTTTGAAATTAACAGAAATGATGCAATTAGAGGTCATAAATTCAAAATTAAAGTTAACCACAGCAGAACATGGTTAAGGCAGACTTTCTTCACCAACAGGGTAATAAAACACTGGAACCAGCTGCCAGAAAACATTGTCAGTAGCAGCACATTGAACATCTTTAAAAACAGCATAGACAATCATTATAAGAATAAAGGGCTTGCTTTTCAGTATTACAGGGAGGGCTGATTGACATATTTGGTGGGCAACTAGTTCAGTGTACAGAGTGCAACCAAGAAGGGCCCTTGTGGCTCACAGTTACACTAATTTTTTATGTCTTTATGTCTTTATGTCATTAACCATTTTTGTAGCCCTCTTTTGTACTCTCTCTAAAAGCCAACAATCTTTTTCATAGCTAGGAGACCAAGCTTGGATGCAGTATTCCAAATGTGGCCTGACATATGCACAGTAAAGCTTCCTGATGACTTCCTCACTTCTGCATGAAACTGTATGAACACATCTGTATGATCACTTCACTTCTGTATGAATCACTTCTGAATGAATCACTTCTGAATGAATTACTGAATGAATGAACTGAATGAATCACTTCTGAATCACTCTATCACTTATGTATGAAACACATCAATGGCTGGCTTCTAATCATCCTTTCTGACCTTAGCATTGGGTCCTATTAAGCTACCCCCTCTTCAATACAGCGGAGCCATGAGGTGCAACACAGGTATACAAGAAAATATGCTATGACGCAAAATGCAACGTCAAAACGAACTATCTTGATTGCTCGTACCACAAATTTGACAGTAGGATACCACAGATCAAAAGTAGGCCCGACTCTTCAAGCAGCCTCACTGTCTGACACGGCCTCTACTGGCGAGACGGCTCCTCGCGACACCCCCAGGCCTCTCCAGCGGTCGCCACGCCTGGACGTAGTCCACAGTTATCTCGAGAGGCGCAACGCGCCGGAGCGGCACCGTACCGAGCACCAGCTGATCCATGCTCTGGCCGGCCGGCGCGGGCCGGGAGCGGAGGTGGGTCAGCAGCTGGCTCAGCAGCGGGCTCGTCTGAGACCACATGGTCTCCAGCCGGGAGCGCAGGTCGCCCGTCTCGGTCCGGAACGGGGACCACCACAGCTGCTGCACCGAGTCCATGCCTGCCGACAGGGCGACGTCGAGTCAGAGGCGGGGGTGTGCATCGCAGGTCGTCGGGGTTCAGGCCGACCAGGTGGCGGACCACGGCGCGATGATAGCGCAGACCACAGGATGGGGTTAGGAAGGACCACAGGATTCGGTTAGGAAAGACCACAGGATTAGGTTAGGATGGACCACAGGATGGGGTTATGCGCAGACCACAGGATGGGGTTAGGAAGGACCACAGGATGGGGTTAGGAGGACCACAGGACGGGATTATGCGTAGACCACAGGATGGGATTAGGAAGGACTACAGGATTGGGTTAGGACGGACCACAGGATTGGCTTAGAACAGACCACAAGATGGGAATAGGCGTAGACCACAGGATGGAGTTAAAGGCAGAGCAAAGAGGCAGTGTTCGGAGCGGACCACGGGGTGGGGCAGAACACTAGGCGACATTAGGGGTGGACCACAAGATGGATTCAGAGACGGGACACAGGACAGTGTCGGCGGCGGACCACAAGATGGAGCTGGGGCGCAGCACAATGTGGCGTCAGCGTCGAGCCATGGTGTGGGGTGAGAAGCGCTGCAGAAGGTGTATCTCGGCGGAGTAAATGTTGCACAGTTATCCACAGCTGGCTTTGGGAGAGAGAAGCTAGTCATGTCCGTGCCCGAAGCTCGAAGGCGACTGACATGGTCGATCGCTAATCACTGTATCGCCTTGCTACGATGCACCACATTTTCACAATAATTATCCAGGGCCTTGCTATATCTGAATGAAAGCCAACGTAGCCATGAATTGTCCCAGGGAGGGATGGATTTTGCGAATGAGACCCGGCCTACCCTCACAAATTGTATTGCCCCTAACTTCCGGCCAATGTGTTCCGAAAATGGTCCCTTTTCCTTGAAGAAATTTGTTATCAGTTCAAATATTCTCCTTGGAGGCCCGGATCATTAGATTCCTCCCTCCTCAAATTGTCAGTAAACATGGGTCTGTTACGAACCAGGAATGCAGACAGTCTAAACATATGCCTAGATGCAGGATGCCAAAATTGTATTGGAAAGTATTTCGATTCACAGTATTCGGTAAGGGACAAGTAAGCGCTTGTAGGGGCTGTAGATGCTTGTAAAGGCTCGTGAGTATTTAGGAACTCTACACATTTGCAAGGGCCCGCAGACGTTCGTGAGGACTCGTAATCATTCGTAAAGGCCAGAAGACGTTCATAAGTGCCCGTGCAAGTTTGTGAGCGTTTGCAAAATTTGTGCAGCGAACTTTCGTAAGGGCCCGTAGACATTCGTAAATGTCCGTGGACGTTCATATGGGTCCGTACACACTTGTAGGGTCCCCTAGGCGTCCGTAAGGACACTTAGACGTTGGTAAGGGTGGTCTGTAGGCATTCGTAACAGTCCGTACACGACTGTAAGGGGCCTTAGGCGTGTGCTAAGGTCTGCAGACCTTTCATAGGGATTCGTGTGTTGGGCGTCTGTAGAATTTCGCAAGGGTCCATAGAAGTTCGCAAGGGCTTCTCAACGTTCGTAGAGGCCCGTAGACATTCGTAGATGTCCGTTAAAGCCTGAAAAGGTCCGTACACGCTAAAGGGTTCGCAAACATTCGCAAAGGCTTGCAAACGTCCGAAAAGGCTAGGATACGTTCGCAATGGCCCAAATGTTTCCATAAGGTCCCGTGGCCGTTCGCCAGGACCCGTAGACGTTCTCAGCGGTCCGAGAACAGCCTGGGAGGCAATACAAGGTGGTATTGGCCTTTATACATTCGCCATGACCATCCCGAAGACGACTACGTACAGGCTCAAGAGGAAGGGCGACCGCCCCCACCCCCGTCCCCGTCCCCTCCATGGCTACGTTCTGTCTGAAGGTCACGCTAACACATTCATTGGTTGGGACAGCAGTTCGGCTGAAAGGAGCAAGGAGCATCATATACAATCACTTGTAGTGAACGGAGTGTAGTGTGTAGTGTTGTAGTGTGGTCCTTCAAGTCCTTTTCAAATAGCTCTTCATGGTGTTCATGTTCAGAGATAGCCAAGTCTGTGCAAACATGAAGCGATAGCATACATATCAAAGAAGCCTCCTCACCCCACCCCACCCCACCACATCGTCAAAGTCGAACATTTTTCGAATGGCTGTCAATGTGAAGTCATAATACCATGATAGATTGTGAATTACACTTCGATCTGTCAGTGTGAATATAGTTATAAGTATCTAATTTCTCAACATCAACGGCAATTCGATGTGAAAGAAGTTGAGAAGCATGGGCAGACAATGAACTGTAATGCAATGCGCGCAGGACACGTGTGCAAGAATATGAGATCCATAATTGTCGGCTGCGAAGTGGTTAACTTGTATTGCAAGCCATTTCATATCAAGTAAAGCCTCATTTCCTCCTCCCCCTCTGATATCGTCTGATCTACCACAGTGACATGATGTGAACTAAGATGCCAACAACACTCTTGTGGTCGACACAAGCTACGTTTAGGGCGACTGGTTCATCAGCGCGGGTACGATTCCGAGTTTGGCATCCACTCTAGGAGGAAAAGCTATACGAAGAAGAAAGCACAAACTGGTCGGTATATCACCAGGTTTGCTCAATCACTCTTTATACATTGCATAAAGAGTGATTGAGCAAATCTGGTGGCTATTAAACCACCATTTTGTGGAATATTTCCAGGTAACCATTTGCACAATGAATTACGCATGTTGGTCGTATAGATACGATACCCTGACTAAAGCGACATATGTAGGTGGAGAGCATGACTTGACGTCAAAACAATCAGCAAGGCCTTTCGCCTATGCATAAACTAAAGCTAACCCGACACGCCTGAAGCTGGGAATAGCCGTGGGATAAGGTCGATACACACAGGACGGGCAGACGCGTACACTTCTCTGCGCGTCACGTCATGGCGCCCAAGTCCAGACGTCCGTAGGCGATCACATCCCCCGTTGTGAAGCCGGTGGCGGCCACGTCCCCCGCCGTGGAGCCGGTGGCGGCCACGTCCCCCGCCGTGGGGCCGGTGGCGGCCACGTCCCCCGCCGTGGAGCCGGTGGCGGCCACGTCCCCCGCCGTGGAGCCGGTGGCGGCCACGTCCCCCGCCGTGGAGCCGGTGGCGGCCACGTCCCCCGCCGTGGAGCCGGTGGCGGCCACGTCCCGCCCGCCGTGGAGCCGGTGGCGGCCACGTCCCCCCGCCGTGGCCCCCGTGCCCCCGCCGTGGAGCCGGTGGCGGCCACGTCCCCGCTGTGGAGCCGGTGGCGGCCACGTCCCCCGCCGTGGAGCCGGTGGCGGCCACGTCCCCCGCCGTGGAGCCGGTGGCGGCCACGTCCCCCGCCGTGGAGCCGGTGGCGGCCACGTCCCCCGCCGTGGAGCCGGTGGCGGCCACGTCCCGCCGTGGAGCCGGGGGCGGCCACGTCCCCGCCGTGGAGCCGGTGGCGGCCACGTCCCCCGCCGTGGCGGTGGCCCCCGCCGGTCGCCGTGGAGCCGGTGGCGGCCACGTCCCCGCCGTGGAGCCGGTGGCGCCACGTCCCCGCCGTGGAGCCGGTGGCGGCCACGTCCCCCACCGTGGAGCCGGTGGCGGCGCCACGTCCCCGCCGTGGAGCCGGTGGCGGCCACGTCCCCCACCGTGGAGCCGGTGGCGGCCACGTCCCCCACCGTGGAGCCGGTGGCGGCCACGTCCCGCCGTGGAGCCGGTGGCGGCCACGTCCCCCACCGTGGAGCCGGTGGCGGCCACGTCCCCCACCGTGGAGCCGGTGGCTATCGCTTGATGCCGTATCGCATGGCGAAAGTCAAACACCCGACCCGGCTATCGGGTCAGGGTGCGGCGTGTGCAGGTCGTCGGGGGCAGCCGAGGCTCGCGCCATGCTAATCTCCCGTGTGTGTAGCGTCACTGCAGCGGTCAACGATGTCGATTTGCCGCGTGACTCCCTGAGCTGCACGTGCGTGTGTGTTCTGAAGCAGCACGTGCGTGTGTGTTCTGAAGCTGCACGTGTGTGTGTGTGTGTGTTCCGAAGCTGCACGTTTTTTTTAAGAGTTTTTTTCAAGCTGACGTTGTGTGTTCCGAAGCTGCACATGTGTGTGTTCTGAAGTGATTTGTTTGTTGTTCTGAAGTGCAGTGTGTGTGTTCTGAAGCTGCACGTGTGTGTGTTCGAAGCTGCACGTGTGTGTATGTTTGAAGCTGCACGTGTGTGTGTGTTCTGAAGATGCACGTGTGTGTGTTCTGAAGGTGTTGTTCAAGCTGGGTGTGTCAATGCACATAAGCTGCGTTTTTTAAGCTCATGTTTTTCAGCTGCATGTGTGTGTGTTCTGAAGCTGCACGTGTGTGTGTGTGTGTGTTCCGAAGCTGCACGTGTGTGTGTTCCGAAGCTGCACATGTGTGTGTTCTGAAACTGTACGTGTAAGCTGTAAGCTGTGTTCCGAAACTGGCATCCCACGGCATGCGCTGCTCAAAGCCGGCCCTGATTGCACGTGTGCCTGCTCCTGGGTTCCTGCGATATGCGGTGCACCCGTTATTAGCAATGCATCGGTGATGGTACACCGCACCCGCGACTATCAGTTACAGGTGTGCACGTGCTGTGTGCACTGCGCCCACTGGTGGGCTCATGTAGGGAGCATGCCACGCCCCTCTCAATCCCCTCCCTCGTCTAATCACATTGCCTTTGACTATGCACATTGCGCTGCACTGTTCACTAATGCGCTGCAGCGTAGCTGCACCGATCGTTTAATTATATTCATGGATGGTATTTACGATACCATCCAGATGAGCAAAGATTTGGAGGCAGTACACCACACCGGATGCTGGAGTGCAGTGGTTAGTACTGTACACGACACTCCACACCGGGGTACAGCCCAGTACACCATATGTTGTAATGCACACCGGGGTACAGTCCAGTACACCGTAAACGGTACACGGTACACGGCAGGGCACAGCCCTGAACACCGTCACTGTGTACACATTACCGCACATTGGATGCGCATTGTACTCGACACACGACACCGGGCGCCGGCCGGTCGGTACATTTGTGTGCGCCTGAGCGCGAGTGTTCGCAACACAACGCTGAAGCGCAGTAGGCGATCCAAGGTGGGAAGAAGAAGCTTTAATCGATAAGAGGTGATCTGTATGGGATACAATTAATAGACTAGGATGGGTGTGTTGGTGGTGAAGGAACAGGTTGGATGTCAATGCATGTAGTCTAGTTATTAGATTTATCCAGCACTGTAGATGAAAACGTCTTAATTGGTTCCATGCTAAAGCTGGCGAGAGTATATCAGTGTATAGGACTCGATGCAAGATGAACACCCTGGGCATTACAGCCCCCCCCCCCACACACACACATACACATATACACACTTCCATGAACAGGTGACGCCCCTCCAGCAGAAAAAGGCATGGAAGGAATCCTCTGAAAGGAAAGACGAAGAAGGAAATGTTCCCCTCTCCGTGAGAATTCCTGAATCCGTCCCTGCCAATGTAGAGGGTGCCTTACAGGTAAAGAACCGTTGAGGTTACAGCACCGTTGAACCTCATAATCCGGAAACTAGTATATGCAGGAGGTGGTGCCGCCTAGCGGAGCGCAAGTGCTGCCATCTGGACCGACAGAACTATCTGCAGAATCACCTTTTCTTCGAAGTTTCTTTCCCATGTATTGGTGCATTTTATTATTCACCTTTTTGCGAAATTTCCTTGCTTTGGGTTATTAGGTGTGCTAATCTCTTCATTATCACTGTTGCTCTTGCTGTTTTGAATTATGGTGCCTTTCTATCGTCAATTGTAAATTTGCTAAATCATGCTTCTTTACCTAGCTTCCGTTCACCTCACCAAAGTCCTCGGTTTTCATATTTCGGATCCGGTGTGGTGCGGTTCGTCGCGGCGGGCCAGAATTAAAACACAACACCAAGGTGCAGCAAGGCTTTCAATCAAGATAATACAGACTGACATCAAATTAAGAGGGTGACCAAACTTATATATGCCCCGCCGTACCACGGCGTGCGGAACCGTGCATATTGTACACCGCCGTACCCATGGACGAATCCAAGAGGTGATAAGGGGACCCTGCCCCCTGCCCCATAGCATCGCGAAACCCGCCCCCGATGAAGATAGAACGACATTCCAGGTAGAAAAGACGCTCCTCCGGGAAACTGGAGTACAGCCGCCTCCACAACTTGCAGTTGACGGCACAGCTCCAAGTGGAGAAGGCGCCCATGTTGGATGGTCAAATCCACGCCCCTCCCCATCCGCTTAACTGATGTTCTAGTCGAAGGCGCTCTTCTGTACAGGTGCCCCCAGAACTTCGCCCCGCCCTCTTGACGAAGTCCCAGATGCGTCAATGCGATGACGCAACCAGGATTCCCAATGGGGGATGCGACCCCTCCCCCTCCCCATGTGAAGACAAGAAAAAGCTTTTGCGTTTCGATTTTTTAATGAAATTTTTTCGTTCCATCCAATGTATTTTTGGTTGTTTCAGGAGACGCCCCCCTCCCCCCGGCTGCAGCTCTGCGTCAGTAGCTGTACCTCGGTGCGCGGTACAGTGTACATTGCACACGCCTGTGCCCGCGGGCGTGCGGTGACTCGGCCGGCACATGACATGCTATCTATCGGTGCTGTCGCGCGATTGTCACTATCTAGCGGCGCAGCAACACGGAACCAAGCGATAACTAGCCCGTGAGTGCGCTGCGCCCGGCCCATGGTGCAACTCTCGGAAACGTGCCGGGACTCCCCGGTCCGTAACATATCTCCCAGGTACATGGTGAGACGTACTGGCACATGGCGGGACTCCCGAGCGCATGGCACAGTTCCCGAGCCCGTGCGCAGTGGGCTAGATCGTCTTCAAAATCGCTTTTAATTCGAAGCGCCTGCGGAATGGGACAATATAGTGCTTTGTGGAGTTCTTTCGTGCGCTGAGTCCGATTCTGTGGTCAATTTGGACGTACCGAGCACTGTTTGCCCGGGAGAGGGGGCTACTTAGGGTTGTTGATGAATTGGTATACGGCCAGTTGTTGGTTCCGGCAGCTGCTGATCACGGCTACGGAAAGGATATTTCTGGACTTGTCGAGACTTGGGTGATGCATTGGGGGCCAACAGAACTACAGTAGTAATATATCATCTTAACAATGTCCACATTATACCCAAATTTAGCACACAATGCATGCAAGGTACAGCTTCACTCAGGTTACCCAGCAAGTCAACATCAATATTCATGAGTGTATACAGGTACGCATGTGAACATACAAATCACACATGCTCTACTTATCTACTTGGCGAAGCTCCCTGTCACGGATTCCACCCAGCGTGCCGATACCATACTGAACTTATATTACCTGGTGTGTGTGTGTGTGTGTGTGTGTGTGTGTGTGTGTGTGTGTGTGTGTGTGTGTGTGTGTGTGTGTGTGTGTGTGCGTGTGTATGACTTAGTCCTCGTCATTAGAGTCCTAGCCGACAAAGCTCTCGGCTGTGTACAAGTGTGACGCCACGGCTGTGACACCCGTTGTGCGCACGACTGACGTCTCTCTTGAGAAGGGCGAGCACCTCTTCTGCCCGGCTTTCTCTGCTCCGGGCTCTTCTGCAGCGCTTGGTGACTGAGGACGAGCTGTTGAGTGGGTGACGAGGCAAAACCCGAACTGGTCGGTCATGGTGAGCAGCCGGAAGTCTTTCTTTGCCTGGCTCAGGCGGTAGGTACGGACGTCCTCAGTGCTCGACTCCTGGATTTCCTCTTCTCAGTAGTCCAACTGGGAGCAGCAGGGACTCTACAACGGCGGCTCCGTGTACCATGCATAGCGACAACTCCAGTAAAACTCTCCAGTACTCATCTCCAGTACAACTCCACCTACAGGTCAGCTGTCGCAGCACGGTGCGCCTGGAATCCCAGGACGTCGACGGCGTATCCGGGCGACATCGTCTCCAGGATGACGCTCGTCCGATGGATCAGCTGTGTGTCTACACTGGTTACCGCTGCGAACGCCCCCTCGATTCGGAACGCACATCTGGCGGTGCTACGCGTCATTCGGCGATCCTTGGTCTCCAATGCGGGATTGGTCAACGTGCAGATGTATTTCATCCAGGAACTTCTTGACTTCAGTTTATTCTGTCGTTATACGTCTTTCTCTGCTGCATTTCGCATCAGCCACTTCTCCAGCCCTTCCCTGTATCCAATATGCACCATGCATTCGAACATCCCTATCTTCGAGTGGAGGTGCTCAGTCCGAGCTGGAAGTACTCAGTCCTAACTGGCAACTAGCGAACATGTTGTAGGCTGTTCATGATGGTGGAAGTTGCACCACAGAGTGCGCAGCGCTGATGAGATGCCGTTTCCGTGAGAGCGTCGACCACTGTGTTCGTCAGACCACGGTCTGACGGAGGCAAAAGGTCACACTACTTCGCAATCCCGGCAGGCAGATGGCGTGCTGATCCAGTGTTTGGATTTGCATTTGTCAATACGCATTCTCCACAGTGTTGGATGCTGTCGTTTCCTTGTTATACTCTAGTTGCATGGGTCGACAGAAGCGGGTCGATGAACAGGCCTGGTTCTGCCACACGATGCATTCGTCACAGGTTATCTGGAGCGGCACCTGGGAAGTCAGGAACACCTACTCGTTCTGACCAGGGCCAGACGTACCGGCCTGCTGCCTTGGTGTGCCACCTGTCAATAAAAGCGGCCAATGCCTTATCGTTGCTGTACAGTTTAGGTGGTGAGGCTGGCCGATGCAGCAGACGCGGTTCACTTTGGTCCGATGTTGACGTGTACTCTGATGGTAGACGATAAATTTGTCCGTCCCTCGGATCTTCGCTTTTTTGGCACCGTGTAAAACTTTTTTGTCGGACAGGTGTGGTTAGACCAGCCTTTCTCCCCACGCCTGCTGACTTCAGTCCGGAGAACTCGTGGACAGGACGTCCCCGACTCGCTGAGGTGGGCGGCCCTCCCGTTGACACTTGTATGCGCACGGTCCGGGCAGCAGGACTCCGGGAGTCGTGATGCCAGTAACGGGCCCGTGACGCAGCCGCCGCGTACGCAGCGGGCTCCCAGATCAGGTGTCGCAATATGAGTAGCGCTGCCAGTACCGCGCGAGCTGCCCGGCCCACGCGGCAATGCTGGCCATATTCGTTACTGTTTGCTACAGGCGATGCCGCAACACCGCAACCAGCCATTCCGTATGTTTTACTTTCGGTGGCTAATGCGTGGCAGGATGCCTTCAATCTGATTAAATTGCCACATTTCATTAGACTGGTTACACACACTGACGACAAAGCAAAAATGGATGCAAAATATTGAAAAATATCATCCATAAGTTAAGCGTTCTTGTGCGCTGCTAAGGGTATGTACTTCAGCTGTCTAACATGGGCGAAGCCGGGGCACGATGTCCGCCAGTCCGTAACAGAGTGGCGGGCGCTGATTGGCCGCCAGTGTCTGTGAACGCGGTGGTACGTGCAGTTTACCAACGCCGCCTTCTCTAGTGGTTGTGCGATGTAGCGGTTGGCTATGCCGTACCGTGCTCCGCACCACGTTCCGATATGTCACGCTTTTCCACAAATTGTTAGCCATACCAATTCCGACACCCACCCGCCCTATTGTAGCACTGTGAGTCAGCCTTGGATGGCTACCACGAAAACACCGTCAAGTTTCATCACCCTGAGCTATGATCACTCGTCATAATGCGCTGGATTCATGTCGTCAACCAACCTACCACACCAGCGCTCCACTGCATAGCTGTCTTATCTGAGCTAGTCTCAGCTCACCACCACGCAAAAAATCATCCTACTTTACAGTGCGCCTACACACCCCAATAGCATCCTTCAAATATGACCCTTCCTCTACAAATTTTTTCCAAACTGACTAATCCCAGCCTTTGTGCTCCGTATCGTAAATAGCTCCGTTCTTCACAACATGTCCTCTTGCGTCCTTGCTTGCGCGAACCGTATATACACATATACAGAATTTCAAGGAGAGGGATGCACCCCCGTCACATCCTGTCAATCTTTCCGGCACTGAACATTGCACCAATGGGTATTACGTGGAAGGAACCGACAAAGCCTCCGCTTGCCCCCGCCGCTCTTCCAAGCTTTCCAATCATCACGGAGCGCTTGTGAATAATGGGTCAAGTCGGGAGAAGCATGCTACTATTGTAAAAGGAATTGAGCACCAAGAGGAGGCACCTTTGTCCCGGTTCAACAGCTCGGTCGGAGCCTCATGACGGTCAGTTGGCTGGAGGGTTTACAACACGCCGACTCCTCTGGTCGCATACAGTCGCCATCTGGCATGTCAATTGTTCGCTGGAGAACAATAGAAAAAGTTATGACTTAAAACCCACAACCTTTCGGTTATGAGATGAGTATATTGATAACGATCACTAATTATCTGTCAGGAAAGAATGGTAAAGTACGCACCCTACCACTCCCCCAAAGTGAACGAGAGTTAATTCAATTGGGCTTCGCCCCATTTGCATGATACCAGGTAATGTACCTATACAGTGCTGGATGAGTGAATGCAAGTGCAAGTAGCTCAGTGCAATGGAATATGTGTGAATATCAGCCATAAGCGCGTTGCCTTGGGCATTTAGCAGCCATACAGAATATGCAGAATGCAAATGCAAAGTATGCAAAGTGTGCAGAGCTAGGCTAATTTCAGATGGGATGTGAGCACCACATTGTGTGACTAAAGGAGGAAATACAAATCACCATCCCTGTATGGGACTGAACTCCCGAAACACCTGGATATAAGCTAGCCACTTTATCGTCCTTTGAAGGGCCATCCGGACGGATAGCGAGTGCCAGCGCAGTAACAGGTGTTGCATGCTAAGCTGCCCGCGTGCGGAAACACCGCTGCAAACCTCTTTCTTTGAACAAAAACAGAATACTTTGGGAGCAACATTGTGACGGAAGTTGGTTTCCTACATCTCAGAATGAAAAGCGCAGATATGAGTAAGAAAATTGCAACTTCAAATGGTGTTGAAGGTGAACGTTGTTGAAAGCTGTTCCCGAGCGGAAATGCCACAGCCAACATCTTTCCTTCATTAAAGATTAAGACATTCGTGATGATAGTATTCATTCAGAATATCATGATGAAAATTAATACGCATCAAAATTAAAGAAACACGACGGAATTTCAGTGCAGAAATTACAACGAGAATCACTGCAAAAAACATGCAAATACGTTTTGAAAAGTGTGGCGCTTTTGTTCCATATGTTTGGGAGTAGACTTGCTCGGGCTTTGCTTTCTTTCACAATTTCAATTATTTCGTATCTTTCCGTTAGCATGATTTATGGACATGCGTGCATATGCATGCATAATGAATATGTTTGAGCATTTGCATTACATTACACACGTGTCAAAAACATCTTGAATTTAATTATCGCTTACGTCGGTGTAAATAGTTAAAATCCTGCTGCATGACGAAAGGAGCGCATACAGAGGTCCGTGTGCATGTGTTCTCCCTTCCATGGAAGGTGCCACCCCTCTGGTCAGGAAAAGGCGCCCCTTCGAGAAGGCTCGAGTGCACCTCTCCTGCACCCACACTGAGCTTTTCTTTTTAGCTAGAGGCGCCCCTCGAAGAGGAGTAGTTGTCCACTTGCAAGGAAAGGCAACCTCCTGAGAGGGAAGGATACGCCTTCAGTGTACCCGAGTGCACCTGCTCCCCTTCGACGGATTTCCAGCCGAAGGAGCTCCTCCAGACAGCTGCCACCATGGCAGGTTCTTGATTATGATCTTGTGGTTAGCGCTTAGGAGCCATGACCTTTCAAGTGCGTGTTTTTAAAGTGTTGGTGGTTATGTTCGGTTCTATATTGGCATGGAAATCGCCTGAATGCATATACAAATCTGGTGGGAAGCTATATATTGTTGACACACTTAAGCTATATTCTTTGTTGACCTGCGTTAATTCTTCAATTTCATTACGATACTTTCACATCTGACACCATTTGTTCACAACATTTTGTATCGGCATTCTTCCGAAATAATTTTCCTGGGGCACCTCGACTATAAACAACTAGGACTAGTACAGATCTATCCCCGAACATATTGTCGGAAATATTGCTCGGATGTTGAAACGAGTGATTGGAGCCAGTGATCATAAACTATTTCCACAAAATATGCCGGGCTATTTTAATGAATCTCACTTTTCTAGAATCACAGTGGAAACCTATACCAAGAGTGCCCCGAATGTGTCCGAAAGTATACACCAGCAGTTTTATACATGAGTCTGTTCTGCTCATCGCCTATCCAGAGATAGTCACACAGGCACTCACCGAAAGAAGAAGCCATCTTCTCTTGTAGGGTCAGAAACTTCTTAAGGGCGACCTCAACTTCTTCTTGGCTGACAGGCCCTGAAACCAACCAAACGTTCAGAGTAAGCTGAACTTGCGTGCAATTATGAACCCATAACTGATATAAGCCGTTCTCGTGTCCATCAGATATTTGCAAAAAACATTCCCTGTTTTATTCCCGGAATAATGTAGTAAGTAAAATGCGCCCTTTACTGGTGCGCATAGCACTGAAGTATACAAATATCGTCGCATAGCTGGCCACGTGCCTTTCTCTTGTTGCCGTACGTTGCTTAGGTCGCATCGCCAAATATATCGCGCCAAATGTATATTTCAGTGCTACGGATCTGAAAATATGGTGCATTTCTTTCATTCTTGAAATGTTCGCCACGGTTGGACAGATTTAAAAAGCCCAGCACGCCAAAACGCATTTAGTGTACGACAATTGGTAGTTTTAAGCCATCCACATCCAGATGCCATCATCTTCCAGATTCTTCTGTCTTCTGTCATCTTAGATCCAGATGTCATCTAGATCTAAGATGACAACTTAGATCCAGCATTCCTATGATGTCGACTGAACATGCGTCTCGCAATCAGAGATAAAACTGAGCTGTCAATGCATGTGACCAGAAGAGTGAAATCAGAGTGCATTCTTCATCTGAAACACTGGGATGGGCATAACATGGCCGACTGATTAGACAGAGCTTGGATGTTAATCATCCAGAGCTGGTGCAGCTTGGGCACGATCGTGATGAGGTCAGTCCATCACTGACGGCGACTGCCTGGCCATGAGGAGCTGTAATCTCCAGGAAAAAATCGACATAAAAATCTCGACGTCGTAAACATGTATTTCGATGCGTAATGTCGGATCTCCATGGTTACAGCTGGTTGCTACACTATAAATATAAACGCATTTGGCAGAAGTTCGACAATCAGATTTCAAACAACTTGCAAAATGACGATCATAGCAACGATTTGCAAAATGACGACCATAGAAACAACTTGCAAAATGATACATAATAATTTAAATATTGCTGAATCGAATATTTTGTTTACTGGCTTAAGTTGTTAAGTTAAGTTGTTAATATCTCATTTTATCATTAGTAGTTAAGTTTAATATAAATGTGGAATATAACTGATGATCAAGATTGCTTCGGTGTAAACAATAAATGTATTATCTTTGGAGTCATGGATTTGGGCATGGATAAAGTGAACGAAAAACTACCAAATGCCATCTCGACCTCCCACCACCTAGCCGCCAACATGCACCAATACCTTCAAAACTCGAATGGGGAATTAGTGTGATGGTAGCATGAACATGGCAATGGCATGGTTAATGTGGTCAAACTTAATATTTTCGGAAGAAGATGAGAGGGTATCATTTCGATTGGCAAAATTTTGGGAATCCACATTATTTCCGAAATGCAGTTGGGCACATGCACCCAATTTGATGGCTGCATGCTTATTGGCGTTTCACGCTTTTGTTGTGTTGTATCGATGTGTATCGATGGCAGCCAAAAGGGTTCTGACCTGGTTTCGGAAAAGGGCAAAACAGCAACACAAACGTAAGCGGAATAAACTGGACAAAACATAAGCGAATGCTTACATTAGACTGTCATTTATAAACGATCCACTTTGCACAAGCGACAATCGGTTTCTAAAATTATATCAAACAAAACGAAGCTTGAAGGTGGCATGGACTAGTGGTAGTACGCTGAAATCCAGATTAGTAAAATCAGCCCTACAAAATTATCAGTGTTCTTCTGGCAACCGAGTATGTCACACCTGCGTCAATAGCCTAAAATGGGAATGCACTAAAAGGAACATGGTACGCAAAATTGTTTGCAAAGGATGCCGGCACCAATTTGATATCGGCGAAACTAAAATATCTAGCAGGGAGCGATGCAATCAGCAAATCAATGACGCACGTTTGAGACGTCCCTACACTCCCATGGGCGAACACATGCTCGGAAGCCATCCATCCATGGGCCATTCTGTGACCAATGTTAATTTTTTTGTACATATACTGGGGTCAATTAGAGACAATGCAGATCTGTAGGTTTTGGAGTTCATATGTATTCGAGACACACAACCCACCATGAATTCCCGGAGCTCCTCATGATGTTTCGCATAACCTTATTTTTCACACGTGGGCACTTATTACGGTGTTTGCACTCACACCAAATACACAGCAAAGTAGTCAGAAGCGAAGAATGCAGAGATGATCCAGAGCCAGGGAGATTAGGGATGAACAAGGAGAAGAGAGAGAGAAAGAGAGAAAGAGAGACAGGAGGAGAGAGAGAAAGAGAGAGATAGAGATAGATAGATAGAGAGAGAGAGAGAGAGAGAGAGAGAGAGAGAGAGAGGGGGGGAGGGAGGGAGCGTCATGGTGGCGCGAAATGAGGGATGAGGGACGAGAGAGCGACAGGGGCGGCGATTGCAGAAAATGTTGCAGACAATGTGAGATCCGTTTGATGTATGATATTGGGAAACGCGTATACCATGTATATTGATAATCATCTTAGTACATGCGAGACAATTTCTGTTAAGTCCACAACATGTGCGAATATGCTATTCGAATTCAGAGCGTCTTTTCAGTGTGTGATTTTTGTCATGAACTGAGGTGTACGAAACATTGTCACTCTTGGAAATGATCCATGATCGAAAAGCTTGAGATATTAATATAAATAGTGTGTTATCCAGAGCACAGTATTCCTTGCCAATATGGGCCAAACTGTTTCATCTTGTTTTACTTTCAATCATGGTACGCAAGGAAATCGTTCATTTCTTCTCACAATTTAAAGCAGTTTTCCCTTAGTTTTCATTATGACAATGAACACTAATTGCACCTTATCAGTTGAGCTGTTATCTATTGTCGACCAACGTATATTGATGCCTTGTGTTGGGTGCTATCAAACACATTCGGTCGCAGTTCTACGTTCGAGTACCGCAAAAAGACACGTATCGGCTGAGATGCTGAGGCTATATCCAGTCTGCAGTTGTGCTCATCCTTCAATTTCTCCGAGTGAATCGCGACGCTGTCGTGGCCAAGCGACATTTGGCAGCCCATATTACGGCGGCATTTGGCAGCCCATGTCACGACGACGCTTTGTGCCTCCTTACGTGATTGTTGAGCGTTGAGAAGTGAGTCCAATTCCATCTTTCCTAAGTTCACCTGGAAATAAATTAGTGCTTAAACGCTGGAGTGGAGGAAAACATCATGCACTTGGGAGAAGGCATAACGGACAGCGAAGTGTGCATTCAAGATGGAAGATTTGTCCAGTGATCGCCCACAGCAAAAGGCAAACTTTTCAACGATTTCTAAATCTTGTTGTCCTTAAGGCGATGCCCATGTTTTTGACACGCCAGCTGCACATTCCATGCTGTTCAGCCCAGAGAAGCTATCACAGCCTAGTTTCCACGTTTGTTTACTGTTTGTTTAGCTCACATGCACACACTGATATCTCAGCTGATTAGACTTGCCATATTTTCCTTTAATTTGTTCCGTCACTCCTGATTTATCGTATCCCGATCCAGATGTTCGCTTTCCACCCGAATGGAATGATCTGGGCAGCGCCAAATGGTGTACCTAATCATATTCTGAGGGCAAAGCTTTGGTGCAGAACGTCCATGAGGTTATAACAGATATACATACATATTTGGCATCCCAGCTGTCCAGCTAACCATACCATACCACAAAAGCGCAATCAAGAGAAGGGGGAGGGGTCCGACCCCTTTAGCAACCAAAAATAGCCTGGATGAAATAAAAAGTATGATATCTTTACCCATGCAAGACCAAAAATTATCGTCGCGTTCTCTGTTTCATGACATTTTCTTCTTGGTCGGGTTCCCCCTAAGCAAATCCTGGCTGCGCTTCTGCCATACCATAGAGTACCCGGCGGTGCCCGTTTTGTCTCCACCACGTGTTGCCCCCCCCCTCCTACCCACCCCTTTAGTGTGCCTGCCTGATCAGCACCACCACGTGCTGGCTCCATACCCCCCACCACCACCACCACCCAGTGACTGTTTGACCTGGACTACAAGCTGACCCCCTCCACCTACCAATGCAGTATTTGCCTGACAAGGAGCATGTCCTTCACCCCTACACTGGCTGCCTGGCCTGATGACCTGGGCCACGTGCTACCTTCCTCCCCAGTTCTGTAATATCTTCCTCCCACGGACCACGTGCTGGGCTCCTGCCCGCCACTGCAGTGGCTGCCTGCCCACCGCTACAGTGGCTGCCTGACCTGGGCTACGTGCTGCTGCAGCTGCTGTACCCGCAGCGCCGTCTGCCGACTGTCGGACTGCTGGGGCAGCAGGGCGAGAAGCGCTGCCGAGATGGTGCCCAGCCGCAGGGCGCCATCGCCCGGCTGAAATGAGATCAGGTCAGCGCAGGTCAGCACAGGACCTGGGCAAGGCCGGGCTGGGGCGATAGATACGACGGCATTAGAGAGGTAATTTTTGGACATTTTCGTACGAGCGCGGGAAGCAGGGCATTCGGTTTACCAGAGAAACATAGATAGAGCAATGCGCCAAACAGGAGCAAGATGAAACAAATAACGGCTCCACTTAGCTCAGCGCACAAATTGTGGAAGGACTCACTAGGTCCAGGCTTCTGTGCGCTTCGGAAATGTAGTCAGGCCCCATCAAGTCAGGAGGGGCCTACAGTGAATTCCGGCTAAAAAAAGGTCCAAGCAATATTTTTATGGGGACGGACCTCAGCATTTCCCACCTGATGACACAGGTGTTGATTTGGAGCTGGTCAAGCTGCATGCGAAGCAGGGCAAGAATATCCCGCCGGTGCCGCAGTCGAGATCGTGAGCACGGGCTAAACAAGAACACTTTTCGGCGCCAGAGCGTTGCGCAGATCGTTCGCGGAAAAAGAGAGTAGAAACGCAATGTAACAAGGACTCATGAAGCTACGGTCCTTGCTTAAACGAGCTAAACATTTTTTTAGGTTGCTTCAGCTTTTACTTATGTTTTTGGTTATGATACATTGTGTTATGTTTCAGTTGTTTGCGCCATGTGTACCTATGCGTGGTAATTAGTGAAGGGTAGGACAGCGCTTGCTGCTCGGACAGATGATGATCGCCTCGGATGTGTTACGTCGCAGCTCAGTATGAAGTTGCGACTGCATGATGATAGGATCCTGGCACATCATCTTCGGACCTCTATGCCTCTGTGTAACACACTTCGCAGATGGGAGCGTCGTGCGAGGAATGTTCGACCACGACGAAAGAAAGCACCCACCTTAGCGCCGCTGGGCCAGCGGCGCATCCAGGGGACAGGACGCCCACTGGATGGTACATGTGGGCCCGCCCTCGTTGTATGTAAGAAAAATAACGCACCGAAACCGCCGAAGCGCACCGACAACGCACATCGTACGCGTCCTCAACTACCAACGTTCTTTCAACTGTTTACCAAAATGTCCATAGATCAAATCGAATAAAATTTCACCCTGTTCCAAACGAGACATTTTTCAGTGGACAAATGGACTGAGGATATTCGGGAGAGGCCATTTAAATGCTGCATGGACCATTCATCACGATTTGTTGAAGAACAAATTGTTCAGGCGTGTGTGTGGACAACGCCTGAACAATTGGACCACAATGATGCTTCGAAATCGTTGATTTAAGTTGAGAACATATCGCTGAATCGTCTTCCTGTCATGATATCATTCAAAGTGGGAAATATTATCACGTTGGGGATTGCGAGGACCATGGAAATATCGCACAATATGTTATCAGCCGGTGGCCGGCGCCAACTGTCTGTCGGTCGGCGGAGCTGGGGAGCCACCAGACACCCAGGTGCACCAGCTGCTCATACTACAGCTGCGCCAGACACCCACCTGTCCGGCGCGGTCCGCTGCCGTCCAGCTGTCGTCGCGGACCTGCTGCAGCAGCTGCTCATACTCCAGCTGGACGGTGGGCGTCCAGGTGAAGCGCGCGGGCAGCACCGGCGCCAGCAGCAGCGTCATGCATAGCAGCGCAGCGCGCATGGTCGATGCCGACGGTGCCGGGATGGGGGCCGCACTGACCGGCGGCGTCTCTCAACTTGGATGCCGGGCGCCGCCACCGGCGTCAGGGGCGCGCCGAGCCATCTCCGCCGAGCCGGCACCAAGTCGGGAGGGGTGGTCTGCAGCGGTGAGGGGTTCAGGTTCTGCTGGGAGCGGTGGTCTGGAGCGGCGGGGTGTCCGGGTAGGTTCTGCTGGGAGGGGTGGTCTGGAGCGGTGAGGGGTTCAGGTTCTGCTGGGAGCGGTGGTCTGGAGCGGCAGGGTCCGGGTAGGTCCTGCTGGGAGCGGTGGTCTGGAGCGGTGAGGGGTCCGGGCAGGTTCTGCTGGGAGGGGTGGTCTGAAGCGGTGGGTCCGGGCAGGTTCTGTTGAGAGGGGTGGTCTGGAGCGGTGGGTCCGGGTAGGTCCTGCTGGTAGGGGTGGTCTGGATCGGTAGGTCCGGGCAGGTTCTGCTGGGAGCGGTGGTCCGCAGCGGTGAGGGGTCCGGGTAGGTCCTGCTGGGAGCGGTGGTCTGGAGCGGTGGGGTGTCCGGGTAGGTCCTGCTGGGAGGGGTGGTCTGTAGCGGTGGGTCCGGGTAGGTTCGCTGGGCCGGATGTTCTGTACCAGCGCACAATGGAACGCTTTGTGGTTCAGGCTGAATTAATTCGAAAAGTTCAAGCTTGACAGTTTGATTTGTTTTACTCGCACATATGGCTGAATTTTTCAGATCCGCTAAATATTTTCGCGTCATGTTCACTTTTCTAGAATCACAGTGGAAACCTATACCAAGTGTGCCCCGAATGTGTCCGAAAGTGTTTTTCAGGTTGAATTTTTCAGATCCGCTAATTATTTTCGCGTCATGTTCAGCCATATCTGTTAACACGCGCCCTGTAGTACCTCTGAAAACTACACGCACTGGAGGGGGCGGATTCCGCCCCCACCCCTAAAATCTCGGCTTCTATCAAAGCTGGAGCAACTAAATTCACTGAGTGGATGGGTACGATAGTGTACTCTATTGTGTGCAAATTTCATTACGTTAGGTCAATATCTTTAAGGTCAAATGAGGTCAAACACGTCAATTTTTTTATTTTGCGTGGCGTGGCTTGTCATTGTTATGGATCACTGTGATTGTGCTTAAATGCTTCAAAATAGACATCAATGATGTTTTGGACCTTACTAATTATGCAATACAGATGCTAGACCCGGGATTTAACCTCAGGTCACCTATATAGCAGCACTTTATCCGGTCATTACCTGCTCCAGTTACCGGGAAACCGGGCCGCCCGTCTGGAGGCTCGGCGCAATTGGCGCAATTAAAGAAAGGAGTGAAGTGCATGAATAAAGTGTGGAAACCCTCAGGTACACAATGACAAACAGTACATTTCTGGATGTGTATGGACTAACATGCTAAGTGACATCAAGCGCATGACAGTCACTTACATTTATGACAACATTCCAGTTGACCAAGTTTGGTTCCATCATCCTGTCATAAACTTCACCTGACTTGATATCGGTGACCTAACATGACTGTAGACCTATATAGCATAACAATATACATGAAACAAGTCGCTAGTGTTGCCAAGAACACTCCTTTTGCCAGTATACGGGAAGGGCACCAACGCCGATTTTTGCGGTTTGGCGCTACGATTTTTTCTTCAATTTGACGGCCCCTAACTCGAAAAAAAAATCAGCAGGTTTCCGTTTTTCTTGCTTCAACACGCGCCCTGGAGGGCCTCTGAAAATTACGCGCACTGGAGGGGGGCGGATTCCACCCCCTAAAATCTCGGCTCCTCGTCAGGCTAGAGCAACGCAAATCGTAGGGTGGATGGGCACGATAGTAAACTCTATTGTGTGTAAATTTCGTGACCTTAGGTCAATATCGTCAAGGTCGAATGAGGTTCAAACTATGAAAATTGTCTGGTTATGCGTGGTTTGGCTTGTCATTGTTATGGATCGCTGTGATTGTGTTTAAATACTCCAAAATTGGCATTAATGATGTTTTGGACATTACTAATGATGAAATACAGATGCCAGATCGTTCATTTGACCCAAGGTCACCTATATAGGGACACTTTATCAGGTCATTACCTGCTCCATTTACCGGATCCGGACTGCCCATCCGACTGCTCCGTTGGGCGGTTCGGCACAATCGGCTTCCCAAAGAAAGGAGTGAAATGCATGAATAAAGTATGGAAACGCTTAGGCACACAATGAGAGAGAGATTTCCGGATGTACAGGGAGTAACATGCAAAGTGGCATCAGTCGCATGACAGTCATTTGCATTTATCACAACATTCCGGTTGACCAAGTTTGGTTCCATTAGCCTGTCATGAACTTGACCTGACTTGACCTCGGCGACCTAACATGACTTTTAAATGATGTAGCACAACAATATGCATCAAACAAGTCGCTAGTGTTGTCAAGAACTATTCCCTTTTGCCAATATACGGGAAGCGCATCAGCGCCGATTTTTGTGGTCTGGCGCTGCGAAATTTGTTTACTTCAACGGCCCATAACTTGAAAACGGTTTGGCAGATTTTCATTCTATCTTGCGCTTTAAACAATGTGCCGGTTATTTTTAAGTAGGTATGCAAAAAAATGGCGTATATCGGCCGGTACAATATGGAGTTATGCACGAAAAATCGGAGGGGTGGGCGGATTTCGCCCTCCCCCGTCCAGGGCATGTGTTAGCCTGTCATGAACTTGACCTGACTTGACCTCGGTGACCTGACATGACTTTGAAACAATATATCATAACAATATACATAAAACAAGTCGCTAGTGTTGCCAAGAACACTTCCTTTTTGCCAATATACGGGAAGCGCACCAGCGCCGATATTTATGGTCGGGCGCTGATTATTTATTTAATTTAACGACCCATAATTCGTAAAATTTTCCGTAGACTTTCGTTTTTCTTACTTTAAGCAACGCCTCGGTCATTTCTAACCAGGTGCACAAGCAATGGCGTATATCGGCCGGTAAAATCTGGAGTTATCTGCGAAAAATCGGAGGGGTGGGCGGATTTCGCCTCCCCCTCCAGGGCGCGTGTCAACTCGCGCACGTCCGTGGGGGCAGATATCTACCCCCCTCCGGTTTTTCCTCATTTTCCGCCAAACTAATAGGGTTAGCAAGGCCAAACCTCGCATAGCTGTTCATTGGTCTTTTCCGCAGAATCTCATACATTTTTAATCCTGGGTTGTCTCAGGTCAGGTCACCAGGTCAGGCGAAGTGACACAACTACACTCGGAGTTCTAGGTGACATAACTTCCACAATAATTGGGCGATTGATTTCAAACTTATAGCATGTTATGATCTCACCAGGGACCATAATATGTATATCGGTTTTTTCGTAGCATTGACCTTAGGTCAGGTCGCTGCCATGGCTTCCCCATTATAGGGCTATGGTAAAATATACAAATGTTTCCTAGTTGCATATTTGCGCTCGGAATGATCTCACAACGGTTGTGGCATGTAGATGGAAGCTATGCTTAATGCTACCGCTGACATTTTTGCTCAGTGACCTCACCAAGGTCTCTGAGGTCACCTGAGATCACTACATATTTATGCGCATTACATCGTACTGCATTGAGCTAGAAGGCTGAAATTACCGTCATTGTGCTTGTATCGTCAAGACGTGTCGATTGATACCTTACATGACCTCCCTAGGCCTTGACCTGAGGTCATGACTTAATGACCTTGACCTGAGTTTCGGTTTACCTAACCTTAAATTACACCGCCTATGGTCGGTAGTGCATTTCAAGGACTGTCGAATAGCGTTCGCCATTTGTTTCTATCTGTTACAGGTCCTGAGATATGTGTCAATATCTGAGTCCCACCTGATCTGGTCGAATTTGACCTATGATGGCCCGGTGACCTGAATGTTGACCGGAGCGAAAAAAAATGACCGAGACACTTTCGATATAGCCCGTCACCAGCTATCGAACGCCGTTTTCCGTTTTCCGCTAGCTAGCATAGTTCCAGAGATCTTAGGGGGGCAGACATCTGCCCCCCGGACATGCGAAGTTGGCGCGGACCACCGGACGTGCGAGTGTTAAAATGGCCTTTCAACGAGGGCTGGCTTAGCACGTCCTTTGTATCCGCGTAAACCCATGGCATGAGCTTCGAGGTCCGTAGAGGCGCGTAGTTATGGAACATTCTGTGTACCCAAGCAATACAGATAGAACAAAGCGCCAAACAGGACCAGTGCTTGCTTATTTATAGGTAGCGGAAGCAAATAACGGCCAACGACCAAACGACCAAAATTAATAATTGAGCTCAGCACACCAATGGTGGAACGCTTCATCAGTGCGAGGCTTCAGCGTGTGATGTGTTGGGACAGGATTATATCGTTATGGGCTTCAGCGTGATAGGTAGTAACAGGGTTGTTGTGATTGGGTGCATGAATACATTGCGCACTCGGGAAATATCCATAGGTCGCTTCCATTGCATTAGAGAACAATGGAATTTTTCACTTCAGGCAGGGCAATTCTGCGAGTGCTTGTTCGAAGCTCCGTTTACTTACGGACATGCAAAAGTCAACAATATATGACGCGATGTGACGCGATGAAACTTGTCCATCCGATTCAGCGTTTCTTTGTGAAAAGCAAACATATAAATATGACTGTCAAGATTTTCTACGTTTTGATTTATACGGATTTATACTTCCTTACCACATTTCCATCGGTTGATCAGCTGTGTTCAGTGGATCAGACAAGACTATTATATAGAGCACCCCCCCCCCCCCCCCCGCCACCAACGTGACGTTAGCCAAAATTTAGAAACAGGTCCTGCATATTTGTGGCTTATTGAGGAAACTGAATGTTGTGTTGTGGACATCGTGAGCATGTGCTATAAGCAAAACACGTTATTTCGCTAACTGCAGGACCCTGGTGTTATTTCATCCCCACTGTAGGATATGTCGATTTTTGGTACACGTGAACCCAGTCCTGAACTTGTACCGACCTGCCAGTGAGGAAGTGTCGTGAATGCGCTCGGATCCACACGAAGAAACGGAGGCGAGAGGCACGGCGGAACCAAACAGTACTTCTCAAGCGGAGCGAAGAAGGGCTGGGCGCAGCTGTCTGTATGTTGTATGTCCGGTCTCGTGTGTCGTACGCCGGACAGTGGACATCTGCCGCTGAAATTTCCAGCCAAGGCTCGCCAGGTCAAGCTCCTCACCACTGCAGACCTTCAACAGCTCGGCGTTAGTATTTTCCACCGCTTCCGCGGTTCGTCAGAAGGGGCGGACAGTGGCTTTAAAGCTGCAAGAAGAGGCAGAGTCTTCGCGCCGAGAAGTGCGCCTAGTGGTCAGGCACACGAACAAGCAAGATAGCTCCTGCACCTACACTGGATGGATGAAGCACTGACCCTGATGCTGGACCTTGACCCTTCCCAGGCGTAGAGCATCAGCCTGCAGCAATCAGCAACGAAGCGCCACTGCCGCCTGTATCTGCCCTATAGGCGGCACGCCCTTGCCAAGCCAGCCTGCCTGTCACCACCGGGCGTCATCAATGTCCCATGCCTGGCCAGGCCCTTGTGGGGATACAGTAGCTGCTGTACCAGATCGTCTCCATCGTCTCCAGATTTCCTCAGCTGTAGGCTCAGGTGCTAGAGAACATCACGGGCAGCCGTCTCCGACCACTTCACACCGCACTGAAAGAGGGCATGGATGGCTCTTCAGGGGCCAGTGCAAGCGGGCCGGCGTCGACCAGGGCCAGCACATGTTCATTCCGACAACGGCTTCAGACAACCAGATAAGAGGAGGCATGAAGGACGCCACACCTATCTCACCGTGTGTCTGAAGATCCACCAGTCTTTCGCCAAGCAAAACAACCAAAGGAGAGGTGGCCTGGACGAAAGCCACAGCCAGCTCGCCGTGGCTCTGCGGGCCCATCAGTCTCCAGTTCACTTCGCTGAATACGAAATCGGAAATGGTATATTTTTAGATATGCCCTACTACACTGCCGGGTCAGATGCTTCCAGTGCCTGATCCGCATCAGCTACAGACTGCAGCTGCAGCGGCGGCACATGAGAGCTGCGGACCGAACCCACTGCGAGCAGCCGAAACAGGAGGCCCGGGCGGCGCTGGGACAGAAGATGGGACTGCGGGTGGACGAACCTGGTGCTGACGGCAACGGGAACTCGAACGACATGAACACCGCCCGAGCCTTTCGTCCGCCAGCTGACTTCGTCGCCTGCACTAGGGATCGGGGAGCAGCCGGTCAACGGCCTGCAGATCATCCTATAGGCGGTCAGCTACCTTTACCAGCTGTGACAAGGGCCAACCCTGTCTGCATTCCGCCAGCACATCGCTGAGCGCTGCATCGAGCTCCGCGGCTGGTTCCCGGTGCTTCTCACCACTCTGCACGGACTGCAGGCTCACCGCTGGCGGCGTTTGCAGAGTCGCGCCGGCCGCCGATCGTAGCCATGTCGACCACATCCTGAACCGTCATCAGCTACGAAATACAAATGACTATGGTTGACTGAAGGGTGGTGACGTGGCTACGAAGACAAGCTCCACGCAGGAGTGTAGCATGTGCGCGGCCACTCCTCGAATCGTCGACGTCCTCTCTGCTGTCGCTGCTCTTCTCGTTACCAGCTCATCGAAAAATATCGAAGTGCCAATTTCCGATTCGGCGAAACGATTTGTTTCATCGTTCCTTTACGGCTGGTTTCCGGTGCCCACCACTCTGCACTGACTGCCGCCTCACTCTGTGGCGTTTGCGGAGTCCTGCCGGCCACCGATGGGAGGCATGCCGAAGGAATGTCGGAGGAGGCAACAGAGTCTGCCAACAGGAGAGTCCACCACCTCAGGCCGACGCGCACCAGGAAGGACTCGCGTCTGCACACGATGTCCGACCTGCTGGGACACCTGTTGGTGGCAAGCGATCGGCTGCTGAGTAGTTTGGGTCTGCAGCACCGCCGCAACCTGCTGCAGCACCGCCGCAACCCGCTGCAGCACCGCCTCAGCCTGCTGCAGCACCGCCTCAGCCCGCCGCAGCACCGCCTCAGCCTGCTGCAGCACCGCCTCAGCCCGGCGTAGCACCGCCGCAGCCTGCTGCAGCACCGCCTCAGCCTACCGCAGCACCGCCGCAACCTGCTGCAACACCGTGCAGCCTGCTGCAGCACCGCCTCAGCCTGCTGCAGCACCGCCTCAGCCTGCCGCAGCACCGCCGCAGCCTGCTGCAGCACCGCCTCAGCCTGCTGCAGCACCGCCGCAGCCTGCGGCAGCACCGCCTCAGCCCGCCATAGCACCGCCTCAGCCTGCTGCAGCACCGCCTCAGCCTGATGCAGCACCGCCGCAGCCTGCTGCAGCACCGCCTCAGCCTGCCCGCACCGCCGCGCTTGCTGCGTACCCCCCCGCCTGCCGCACCGCCGCGCCTGCTGGGTACGCCTCGCCCGCCACAGCACCGCCTCGCCCGCGCGCACCGCCGCAGCCTGCTGCAGCACCGCCGCAGCCCGCCGCGCACCGCGCGACTACTGCAGCACCGCCTCAGCCTGCCGCAGCACCGCCTCAGCCTGCCGCAGCACCGCCTCAGCCTGCCGCAGCACCGCCTCAGCCTGCTGCAGCACCGCCTCAGCCTGATGCAGCACCGCCGCAGCCTGCTGCAGCACCGCCTCAGCCTGCTGCAACACCGCCTCAGCCTTCCACAGCCTGTCGCAACAGGCCGCAGCCTGCCACAGCCTGTCATTCTCCACGCCAGGCACCATGGAGCATGCTGCTGGAGACTGGCCCTGTTGGCTGCCCCCACCCCTCCAGCTACCGTCAGCAGCTGCAGATCAGCCAGCAACAGTGGCAATAGCAGCAGCAGTGAGGAGTGAGCGCGGAGGGAACTGCGAGGGCTCGATTAGTTGCTCACTATAATCTCCTTTTTGCCTATTTTGTTTCTGTTGGTGCGCTGTCAGCGGGTGCTCCGTAAATTACCCACGAATATCCTCCCTTACAAGCGTGTTGTATGATTTGGGTGTGTATTTGTGCGTGTATTTCGTTCGCAAAAAACGCTTCATATAATTGTTGCACAGATAAGCAAATACGCATATATTGCAATATGATTCAAATTCTCCATCTCCATATGAATCCGTTTTCAACATTTCTGTACTCTCCCCTAACATTTTCATCTTGTGACCCTGGGAATTCTGTGGGCGTTACTAGCTTGCTACCAGTCCGCCGATTTCCCATGGTCGCATTTTCTTTCTACTAATTGGTGGTGGTCTATCTGCAAAATAAAATGAAAAAACAGAATGGGTACAAATTGTATTTTATTTATATAATCACATTATATTGCATTCTACTGTGCATCCCGAGGCACCCTTGTGTTGGCTGCCCTGATCTACGGGCAGCTCACCAAGGAATTCCCCACATTGAAAGAAATTCCCCCAATGAAAGCGCGTACAGCCAAAGGAGATGGGCTGCTGCTGCATCTGATATGGGGGGGGACGACAATTAAAAAAGTTGTGCGCATTCAACTTCGACAGCTAAGAGATCATGATGGAATAACTATCATATGATACAAACAAAAGGCCAGAACAAGTTGACTATGCCTCTACGGGGGACAAACAACAGTCCCGCACCAAGGAATGTGACAGCAACCTGACTAGATACGCCACCATGAAACGACATTTGTGGTTATGCCACAACAGGCTATAACATGCACACCGCGCAGTTATGCCACCAAAACCTCAAATCTCACGAATGTTTCCACAGCTTACTAAAAACCTTGGGCACCATTTTACCTTGTTCCTCAAGTGAGAACTTAATTAATTTTAGTGGGAGCGGGGACCAGTAATTAATTAGGCACAATCGCAAAACGTCCACAGTGCAGCGTTGGGCTCCGGGGAGGGTTCGCCGACTGGGGTGGTCTGCACCAGCGATGTTGTTCGGCGACGGCCCTCCAGCATGTGCGGTAATCCACACTGCCGACATTTGCGCACTGCATCCGCTAACAACACACCCTACCAGAGTCACGAGATACGACCTGCCCCCTCGTCGCCGCCCGCTGACTCCGCCACTGCGAATCGTAACGACGAGACCGCGATGAAGAGCACGATTAGATTGCAATTCCAACGCTGATGCTGTCCCGAATTCAAACGCTTGGCGTGATTGGCGGAGCGTTTATCGGCTGGTGACTGTGGATCATTTAGACGTTGTTTGTTGCAGCAGGGAGCAACGAGCACCGTTGCGCAAAATCAAGCAAGGTTAGCGTCTGAGCGTTGCGCCGATATCGATGATGTGATGGCGACTAGAATACACAGACAGGGCTTGATAACGTTACGACGTCAATGGAATTTAATGCACTTAACAGCTCAACTATCTGTCGGAAATCCATGAACGAAAAGATCGGTTGCATCCGGGAATGCTATCGTGCATCGAGCCATATCCTATCTCCTCGGTGCGGGAGTGAGAAATCGCAGTGAGAAGTTGCCTTTGTCGAGGTGAACTTGTTCCCGATGGTTGCGAACGGGTGAGGAGCATAAGTAGTGCACATGACAAGAATGTACCATATTTTAACGAGATAAATTGCAGCCATTCACCATTTATACCGTCTTCACGACTAACTGGCATCGATCCAACATCAAATAGCCACTTAAGACTACTTATTGCTGCAGGCAACTGATTAATGACATGCAGGAGCAAACTAGCTCCAAAGCATGACCCTTCCAAAATATAACGTTAACTATTAACATTCAATATCTCCTTTTAACCATCGAATCGACATCTTTGCACACTTGTTTAGGGGCGCATCGACTGCATAGGTCGCATAGCATCTCTACATATTTGAGTCACATGCCCTATGCTCTGCCTTATGACGAACCAACACCAATGAAGAAGTCCCAACAGGCGCCAATTAAACCTGAAGACTGAAGTATCGAAATATTTGTTGAAATAGTGGCAATATGCAACGTTTATCCTTCCTTTACATTGCTCCTTTCCTGTGCTTGCTACCAGCCACACGGATGTTAAGGACACCATTGTCCGGGTCTTTACCGCAGTTTTCCTACTGGAGGACGGCCACCTGCATTCATCCCCGGCCCTGTGGTCGTTAGGAGAGGCAAGAAAATGTGCAAAGGCACGTACAACACAACTTTACTGAACATGGACACACCAAACGCTTCCTCTAAAACAGCCGAAAGAGTGCAAAAATGGTTTTATAGTTTATCATGATTATGATCATATTATGATATTATAAACCAACGACTTCTGATGCCACGATCTGTGCTAGCCCAGGGACGTATGTTTTAACCATCTTCATCAAAGAAGACGGATGCCACACTCAGCGGTTCTGAGCCATTGTTGAGCGCAGGCGATGATGCGCCATGTGGAACCTCGAGAAGACAATGGACGCTTAAAGAGGCGTGCACTTGACCCTCCCCGCCGAAGGGGGATGGCACTTCACAGTCATTCGTGCGATAGCGTCACAAGATTTCAGCTTCAATACAAGTTACAACAGCCGACAGTTCTGACCCGTGTATTTTGGTGAAATACCAGGACGTGCAAATTTCTTGAAGCTGATGCCATCGTCGCAATGTTGGTATGCGAGACAATGCACAGTCTTAATGGTTGCCACACATATAATGTGGAGAATGCTATTTCTCCGTGGACACATCAGCACCATCAAGCCTACTTTTTGTACCCATAAACCTGCGTGCAGCTGTGTGTAAAACTGTTGAGTCACCATGAAGCTGGGGAACTGGCACAGGTCGCCGAACCCAGAGGATAGCGCATTGATGGAATGCACATAAAGACAACTCAGTAAATAAGTCGGTTTCGAGTTTCTGTTCCGAACCCGAAGTCCAGCGAAATGAACGCAAGAATAGGAATGTAAAACATAAATAGCAGTGTGCCACATAGGTCTGTGAAAGCTTGGGTCGATGTCAGGCCAGGTCACAGCCGAAACGTTTAACCACTACCGGAAATCTGGAATTGCGACGCGTTCATGGATCATCACGTTGTTTTTCTTGCTGGGAACCGTATAACATCATTTTAGCTCGCTTCAGCCACATTCCTATGTTCCTATGTTGGAATGGTTTCCAAGGTCACCCGAGGTCAAGAACCCAGGTGACCTCACGGCATCGAAAGCAAACTTTTTTCTTTCAGAGAAGTGATGGCTGTTGGGGTGAATGGATGGTTGAAATGGTGGAGGTAGCCAACCACAACACCACTACGCTGCAGCCTAAAAGTAAAGGAAGATTCCTCAAGTTTCGTCATAGTTTTCTCTTTCACAAAAAAAAACATGAAAAATACAACCCACTCACCGAACCCTTGCAGACAAAATAACCCCTGCACATTCAGAAGGCGGTCTGTTTTTTTTTGTAGATCCCAGTCCAGTCCAGCTGATTGGCCACAGCCTAAGACGGGAAATGAGCCACGACGCAACCCTGCATTGGTGAAATAGTAGATTTCACCTCATTTGGGTTTCCTGCAGATGCATACAATACTGTCAGTTTGGACGCTATTGGTCAAATTAATTCGGAATTGATATATGAATGCAAGTTTCTCCATTCCAATCAGTTTCTTGTAGCAAACATACGCATGTTATGCAATTGCTAGTATAGGTCAGCTTCAGACAGGGCGCTTGCATGCTGTCTCCACAAATATATTCCTCATGTCCCACACTTGCTACCACAGATAAAGGTACACACATAGATTCTTAAAAACTGCAGATATTCATTCAACACATTGATCAACGCTTACATTATATTTCAATCGCGCGCGTTATGACGGCAAGAAACGATGAATTAAAACATAAAGACGTGACGAATGGAAGCGACAGTGATACAATTTGGCTGCGCAAGTCTGATTATTCTACAATTTTCGTGCCAGTTTCTTATCAATGTAGCCGACTCCTTGGGAAATAGCCAAAGGTTAGTACTGGACCCGAACAGAAACACGTGACGGTCAGCGAAGCATGTTTATTAAAATACAGTGTAAAATGCCGCATCAGTCCACTAATCCTATATCTTCGCGACAAGGCAGATTTGATTGATTGTCGAGAACCGTAGTGCAAACTGCGTCTCGGCTAGTTCTCCGTGCGCCACACCTGAGAATCGGCAAGCTTCTCGCATACTGCCCGGCCACAGCCCTGGTCCGTGCCAACACCACCGGTCTCGCAGGCCGTGGTCTGCCGGCTGTCCCGCCGAGCCCCTTCCTCTCCCGCCACCAGCACCGGGACACGCGCACACCAGGTGCCTACACCACCGGGCCGGACGTCCGTGGTCTGCGCCACTGGGCTCCACCAACATGAGACACGCGCACACCTGGTGCCTACACCACCGGGCCGGACGTCCGTGGTCTGCGCCAGTGGGCTCCACCAACATGAGACACGCGCACACCAGGTGCCTACACCACCGGGCCGGCCGTCCGTGGTCTGCGCCACTGGGCTCCACCAACATGAGACACGCGCACACCAGGTGCCTACACCACCGGGCCGGACGTCCGTGGTCTGCGCCACTGGGCTCCACCAACATGAGACACGCGCACACCAGGTGCCTACACCACCGGGCCGGACGTCCGTGGTCTGCGCCACTGGGCTCCACCAACATGAGACACGCGCACACCAGGTGCCTACACCACCGGGCCGGACGTCCGTGGTCTGCGCCACTGGGCTCCACCAACATGAGACACGCGCACACCAGGTGCCTACACCACCGGGCCGGACGTCCGTGGTCTGCGCCACTGGGCTCCACCAACATGAGACACGCGCACACCAGGTGCCTACACCACCGGGCCGGACGTCCGTGGTCTGCGCCACTGGGCTCCACCAACATGAGACACGCGCACACCAGGTGCCTACACCACCGGGCCGGACGTCCGTGGTCTGCGCCACTGGGCTCCACCAACATGAGACACGCGCACACCGGGTGCCTACACCACCGGGCCGGACGTCCGTGGTCTGCGCCACTGGGCTCCACCAACATGAGACACGCGCACACCAGGTGCCTACACCACCGGGCCGGACGTCCGTGGTCTGCGCCACTGGGCTCCACCAACATGAGACACGCGCCTGCGCCACTGGGCTCCACCACATCACACCACCGGGCCGGACGTCCGTGGTCTGCGCCACTGGGCTCCACCAACATGAGACACGCGCACACCAGGTGCCTACACCACCGGGCTGGCCGTCCGTGGTCTGCGCCACTGGGCTCCACCAACATGAGACACGCGCACACCAGGTGCCTACACCACCGGGCCGGACGTCCATGGTCTGCGCCACTGGGCTCCACCAACATGAGACACGCGCACATCAGGTCCCTACACCACCGGGCCGGACGTCCGTGGTCTGCGCCACTGGGCTCCACCAACATGAGACACGCGCACACCTGGTGCCTACACCACCGGGCCGGACGTCCGTGGTCTGCGCCACTGGGCTCCACCAACATGAGACACGCGCACACCGGGTCCCGACACCACCGGGCTGGCCGTCCGTGGTCTGCGCCACTGGGCTCCACCAACATGAGACACGCGCACACCGGGTCCCGACACCACCGGGCCGGCCGTCCGTGGTCTGCGCTACTGGGCTCCACCAACATGAGACACGCGCACACGGGGTCCCGACACCACCGGGCCGGCCGTCCGTGGTCTGGGGCCTGCGTCACTGGGCCCGCCCAACATGAGACACGCCTCCATCGAGTCCCTACACGACCGGGCAAACCCCGCGGTCTACAGTCAACACCAGTGGTCTACAGTCAACACCAGTGGTCTACAGTCAGCACCAGGACGCAGCTGGTCCCTCAGACACTCAGCCCATCAGAGATCACTGTCAGCCGCCCACGGCGGCCGCGCCGGGCCGCCGGCCGGCATCGACACCAAGGCGCTCCGGCAAGAGGACGGCACAAGTCGGCTTCGGTCCCGCCCCGGCAGCAGTGGCGCAGTTGCCCTTGGTCAGCTGCGTCGAGGAGCACCGCAGAGGCACTTCAGCGTTCCGAGGCGGCTGGGTCTCGCAGCGGCGTGGCGTCGCGCCGTCTCCAGACCGGCCAGACGCCGCCGCACATGCCACCAGCGGCGCCGGCCTGACCACTGGCTGCTCTCGCGCTGCGCCACTGGTCTGTTCCGACGCCGCTGCACTGGTCTGGTCCAACGTCGCACCAGCGGTCCGGTCCGGCGCCGCAACACTGACCTGACCTGACCTGACACCACACCATCGGCCGGGTCTGACATCACACATCGGCATGGTGTTGACGCGTCACGCCCGGTCCTCGATATGACGTCACACCACCGACCTGACCCGTAGTCCCACCACCGGCCACGCCCCGCCCGCGGCGCGCACCGACAGCCAGCTCCGTGGAAGCCGCGCCGCTGCCGACGGATGGTTGGGCGCAGTGGGCTCGGCACCAGCCACCACGCCGGCCGCTATTGATGCATTGACTGGTGAAGCGGGCCCGAATCTCCGACCGGTAAACTGCTCGGCGGAGTCCCGTCGGAGTGCACTGAAACACATCGGAACCACTTTGAAACGTCACGGGAACACAGCGACACACAGTCACGGCGGTCCGACAACGGGACAGCGCACCGAGAGCCAAACCATGGCCGCCATACAGGCCCACCGGAGAAGGTCAACGCTGGCCAGCACACGGGATGACAGTGTTAAAATAACGGATTTTAGTTAGGTGTGAGATGTCGAAACGAATGCAATAGGATGTCGAAATTCGCCATGCAAACGATTACCTTAACATTAGATCAGTTATTCAAACACAATTCTGATCCAACGGCGTACGAATATGTGCACCTTTGTCCTTTGTTTTGAGATAACTAATTTAGGGGTAACTATTTTAGCGATAATGATATACCGATAGCGAAATACCGATCCTTATCACGTGGTATTGTATAACAGACCACATCATAGGTAATCCTTTTACCTATAATTGGCCCAAGAGATGTTATTGCTTTATTCGTTCCGCAATGGTAGGCATCAGCATGATACTCATCAACAAGACACCGTTACAACTTAGATATGAAGACATCATAAGGACTCATCATGAAGCACCATGTCGATTCTCCGTTGTGAGGAATGTCAATTCAGTATTCAGAAAGTGATATAATCCACCCTATTTCACGAATAATTTATTACTGCGGGATGATCACCACGCATCTGTCCATCCGCACATCGCGACTAAGCCGGCGCACCAATCACACGCGGAAGTATCGGGCGGCACACATGCCGTCACACCAGCGCTCATAGCATCCATCGTGTGCACACGCACCGCCATGCGTCATGGGATTGCACCAAGAGCCACACAATCTGAGCAGACCGGCGGCGGGGGGGTGCCCTTACGGCCGCCGCCGCACCGGTCACCTGTCGCCGCGCTGGCCCCGCCGGCCGGCGATGAGTGCGGTCACTATCTGCTGCCGGCGACTTTCGAGAGCTGGCCGCACCACTCGTCCGGGTCAGAGCAAACGGACCCGATCAGATAGTGCGGCCGCGCGGCCCGCCATCGCGTCGGTACACGCCGCCACGCCGGGCGCTGACACGGCCAGATCCACCCCGCAGCGGCGCTGTCCACCGACACGTCCGCCACCCCGCGGCGGCGCTGTCCACCGACACGTCCGCCACCCCACAGCGGCGCTGTCCACCGACACGTCCGCCACCCCGCAGCGGCGCTGTCCACCGACACGTCCGCCACCCCGCAGCGGCGCTGTCCACCGACACGTCCACCACCCCGCAGCGGTACTGTCCACCGACACGTCCGCCACCCCGCGGCGGCGCTGTCCACCGGCACGTCCACCACCCCACGGCGGCGCTGTCCACCGACACGTCCAACACCCCGCAGCGGCGCTGTCCACCGACACGTCCGCCACCCCAGCGGCGCTGTCCACCGACGCGTCCGCCACCCCGCAGCGGCGCTGTCCACCGACGCGTCCGCCATCCCCCAGCGGCGCTGTCCACCGACACGTCCGCCACCCCGCAGCGGCGCTGTCCACCGACGCGTCCGCCACCCCACAGCGGCGCTGTTCACCGACACGTCCGCCACCCCGCGCCGGCGGCCCACCCCGCAGCGGCACTGTCCACCGACACGTCCGCCACCACGCAGCGGTACTGTCCACCCACACGTCCGCCACCCCGCAGCGACTGCACCCGACACCCACCGAACACCGTCAGACGTCGGCTGGCCCCGCCGAAATACAACCAACTCGCCGGCAAGTCTACACCCACGGAAACAGATGTCACCAGTAGTCAAGTCTGTGTGTTATAATGGGACAGGACCGCACATACAGAGACCGATGTCACCAGTATTTGGGTCGGTGTGCCATAATGCGACAGGACCGCTGTCACTGGTACTTAGGTCGGTGTGTCATAGTGCGACTGGATCGTACCCATCGAGACGAATGTCACCAGTACTTAGGTCGGTGTGCCATAATGCGACAAGATCATATCTATCGGACCGGATTCGCAAGTAGCTAGGTCGGTGTATCATAGCACGATAGGCCAGCAACTACCCGGTATTGATAACACCAGTGCATAAGTTGGCGTATCATAGTCCGCCTGCACGGTGATGACAGCAGCGAATCGGTAGAATGGTAGCACACAGGCCACATGGTCAAACTGAGCTGATATCGGTTCAATTCAAGATCGGTTCGGTCCACGCTGTGTTGGCTTTCTAGCCAACACAGAATCACCCGTCGTGCTAGGAGCTGTATATCCGCATAACGGCTCAGAATATCCCGCAGACGGGAGTTTGAGGGATACAATTTGTTCAGGGCGAAGACCGCCTTAAAATTCAGTGTATAGCGTGTCGATCACCATGCGACACCTCGATATAGCATACAGCTTTCATACAAGCGACAACTTCCGACGAATACACCGATGCGTACATCGAGAAGGAAAACGAACAAGCGACGGAGCCGAAAACAACAGTGTTGCCCACATCGTCTTCCGTTCGAGAGTCATCAGCATAAGTTGCCACCCATTCCTGGAAGGTTTCAAGATGTTCGGGAGCCAGTGCGCCAAATTCTGCTGGAGGGACATCGGCTTTTCGGATTTTCGCGAGATACATCCGCCTCCGGTGCACTGAACTCCCATGGGTCCCCATGTCATGGACTCCTTGAATTCCTTGAAGCTGAACTAGAATTTCTCGCAGAAGCCTTCGAATTCGCAGACCAAACGGAGAGACAATCAAATTTCGTTCCCCTGAAAAAGAAGTAGATATTCGACGCAAAAGGACAAGCGAGAAAGCCGGATGATCAGCAAACTGACGAAGCTTGCAGGCGCATCGCAATATCTCTCCGATCTACCTCTTCACAGCCTTTCTCTGCGCAGACAGAGAGGTGCCTCGTGTGCTTCTGCTAAAAGGCTCAAGGTGTGTGATGAGCAAAATGATATGAGATTGTACCGAAAAAAGCAAACGGAGTAGAACTTCGAACCTATAAATGGGTCGCCTTTAGAGAATGAAGCTTGGCGCCTGCTGTTTCGTGACTCACGGCATGACACTACGATTGCAATACCACCATCTCAAAGGTGTCATCACCCGACCGACCACTCACAACGATGCTATCTGCCAGGGGAAGAAGGACTCGCTCGGCCAGCTATCTTATTCCCAATCAATGTTCCATAAACGATCGTATCCACTCTGATCGTCAGCGCCCTACATAGCTATAGGCTATCTGCTTTACGTTTTGGTTTTCAGAATGAGGTACCACTTAACATCAGACCATCTGCCAAGAGACATCCATTATGCTCGGTGACCACCCCATGACTTGTCGATCTGATAATGACAATATTTGCCCACAGCGTATCATATTATGAACAAGACCGAGTGCTCCGCAAGCTTATCAAGCTCACATAGCAGGGTCCGCTACCGGGATGTTGGTTGCAGCTCCAGAGCGCTAGATATCCGAACTGGGGATGAATGCCGTTAGTCATCACGAATAGATTACACATGAGCGATGTGATTTGTACAGCTATTACATTAGTTTTGTATCGCGCATTCACAATTACATATGCAATTGCGAGCGAGGGTGAAACCAAGTCGAGTCTACCCCGTGCGTGTGTATATTGCAAACATTCATCCGATCCAGCCGGCTTGGCCGGCCCGCCCATGTGACTTTGGAACCTTAATAGAATCGCCGCCCCGGTAGCTCAGTTGGTTAGAGCGTTGGCCTGCACTGGTCTCCCCTGTCTTGACAACACAGGGTTCGAGTCGCTTTGCGCGCTCGTATTTAACCCCCCGCCGGGAGAGTCAGTTGGCAACTGACCCGATAAGGCCGGGGACGAGATACATGGCGGCCGTGGCCGTGTCTGTGCATTGACGGCACGTTAAACTTTCGGTAAAAATTATGCAGTTGAACTGGAATTCCTGGATCTGGTGGCGAGACCAGGGTTCACGAAACAAGCTCTGCTTAGCAATTAGAGCCGTGGTTCATAAAGCCACCCCACCAATAACTCGGATGAAATTTATTTATTTAAACAAATTGTTAGTGTTCCAAGTCCTGATCATATCACTCAGAACTGTACGCGGTCTGTGCATTTTGAACATATCGGTTTTCACGCTATCAATTCCGAGACACTGGCATTTTTAAGAGGTTCTTTGTGGCGGGGCTTGGCCACAGCCCGCCCAAGCACCACCAACTCATCGCCAGCCAGCTGGCCGCCAGTCGCGAAGTTATGTCGTCATGACACGCAACCGGCGTATCCCAAAACCTGGCGACTGTGTGGCTGATGTTAATCCCATAGAGGGCGCTGAGCTGAACGGCCATACGTGACATACACTGAGCGGGAGAGACGTGAGGCAAAAAGGACCGCGACACAGTGACATCTATGCTAATTAGACGAAGTGGCATAGTGCGTTTAGGTTTGAACGCACACCACATTCGACGGATTTGTCTGATTCTGCCAATATTGCCACCAATTTCAGTTGAAGTGGATCGTTTTTTATTCAACGCACATGCACAGAAATTGGACACTACTTCAGAATCGGGTTCGTTCTTCAAATACCGAACGAACTACGAACGAATAACGAACTTCAAATACTGAACATCTAAAATGAAACTGGACTGTGCCGAACTGTTCAACACAATTTTACTGCATCCTAGAATGCCTGCGATTCCGCATACAATGTACACAATATGGTGCTTGACTTTCACGGCATTCAAGAGTACAGGTGCGCTCGGTCCACAAGCTTTCTGTCACAATATGGTGCCTGCAGCCAAAGAGCTCCATAACCCGAATATCGCCCTTACTCGTCCACCATAATCAACCATAATTTGCGGAACTTACGAATAAGCCAAAATGAACTGAAATACACGTTAAAAACTTCGCTATGAGCGTTATATCTGGAAGCTCGGCCATATATAAACGGGCATCCAAATGAGGGCGAACACATACGTGCCAGCAATATAACATGTATCGCAGGTTGCAGCCACTCCACACGATAAGATCGCCGACAGTAGTGACGCTGCGTGACTCGGCACGCCTGCAGCATGCCGGCCTTCCGCAGCGTCAACTCGGACCGTCCGAGGACCCAAGAGGCGCACACGGAGCCAGCCAGGTGCTCCGGCGGACATCGTCAGTCATTTGGAACCTCGGTGTTCCGGGAAGCCATCGTCAGCCCATTTGGAGCCGAGCCCCGACTCAACACGCCCAATGGGTACTGGCGGCTGCCAAGGAAAGGGGGAGACGACGATGGCTGGTGCCTCTGAGCCGGCATCAGCCCATTCGGACTGCGTTGCACATGTTTATATTGTTATTAAACCGCTCATCAAACAACAATGATCACACATACCATTCACATTGACATACACCCTGAAAGGTCACTGATTGGCGACCGCATGACACACACGTCCGAGGTGTAAACGGACCACTATTGATGTCAAAGCCTCTACTCGTCCCTTCCTTATACACATAATACAGTAAATACTAGAGTGAGCGGCCCAATAGGCCCAACTGCCAACTAAAGCCTTCGCAGCTATCGTAGAGTGAAAGTATTTCATTCCCAAGTGTGGAAGAGGCTTTCGTGCGACGCCTGTCACAACCCTACTGTGTGTTCACTTGCTCAGATCCTGTTCCATCCCTGAGACGCGGTAAATATATGAGGTGAGTGTAATAGCATATGACATATTCCTTGCTCCTGTCCTGCTCCCCAAATACGAGCTGTGTGTGTGACATACGGGCAACTCCCTACCTTTACCTTAGCAGCATTACAGTGTTTGGAGTACACATATCATGACGCCAACGCCACCACAGGATGCATGACTCACGGTGAGCTACTATCTCTTCAATCTCCAGGCTTTACGGTGTATGGGAGTTAGGGATGCGAGATCAGGGGCGGCTCTCACCTCTGTTCCGGCCGTGCTCGTCCCGCAAGTGGGGCCGGCTCTTGTCTCACCCTCCGGGTGTACTTCGGCGGTGTCGAGTGCGTCAGAGCAGAGAACGAGACGGCGCCGTTCAGGTCACCCTCCCGGCCCCCGGTGGTCAGGAACCGGGGCGGGTTCACCTCACACGCAGCTGCGGAGCGGCTCAGAGTTCAGGCACCAGACTCGGCTCACTCCACACGCGGGCGGGGAGCAGACCACAGCCCAGAAACCGAGGCCAGACCAGCCCACAGGCGGCTGCGAGCCAACCCACTTCAGCGCGCAGCCGCATCGGAACCCGTCCAATTTCCCAGGCTGGAGCACGCTTCCACCGGCCGAACACAAACTAGCTTACACCACAGGCCGGGCCATCTGGGACACAACGAACCAGGAAGATACAACGTCCCTTGGCAAGATTGATGACGACTTCCTCAGTTCCACTGGTGCCCGTTTCGTCCAATCTCAAGCCCCCATGGGGAAGGACATGAGTAGAAGTGGTTCGTAAATCGTCGACAGACTATTTATGTGGACGCATCCCTACAGCGGTGGACAAGCGAATATCAGGAGGCATCCTAACACCTGCACACGAGCTAGCCCCGGAGATCCGCACTTAGAGCTGTGGACAGACTAACCATTGGGGTACGTCCCTGTAGATATAGACCGGCTAACCATGGGATAACTGAGCAGGCTAACCCTGGAGATCCGTCCCTGGAGCTGTGGACAGGCTAACGCTTGGATAACAGCGAGCAGACCAACACTGGGGAGTACCTGCATATGTGGACACTGTCAAGCGGTTCATAGCAAAACCTCGCTTTGAAATGTTAACAAATAACAATTAAATTATCATGCGGCATGGCCTGAATTGTTTGCTGTATCTTTGGGAAACAACTCTTAACATCCGCTACTGGTTAATAAAAACAGCGATTGTCGAGTGCGAGATGCGCGAAGGATTCCATTCATTTTAGCACGGCGCCTCCTCACCCAACACCGCATGCAATCCACGCAAGTCGCCTAGCGAGTTTGCCGGCTCTACAAATGTTCGCTTAAATTAAACCACAACAAAGCGAAGTGTCTACGTCAGCCAACTCTGCATCGCGTGGCCGACTGCGCACTGTGAGGTGATCGCAAACGATCTTGACCTCGACGACTGAGAAGGAAGACTCAATGCGGCAGGGCGATAGACACGGGAACGTCGCAGTTTTCAAGGAAACAGGAAAATTGCATTATAGTTGAGTTACAATGTAAACTAGAAACTAGGGTTATCATGATTGGATTTAGTTATGCTGCGTCCGTTTATGCTGTTTAAGTACCTGCGTTATGGAAGAAAATATGCCGGCAGGCTCACCGGCCGGCGTTTATCTGTGAGCTCTTAGGAGTATGACAAACAGTTCCGAAAATTTAGTCTAAAAGATGGTTTCCGAAAAGTTCATCCTCACCATGCCGCAGGATAATTTTGCTCTTATTTTGAAAATCGTCTTAATCGACCCGCCATAGACAGGCTAATCCCATGGATTCGTCCCCACAGCTGTGCACAGACTAACCTTTGAATCAGTCCCTACATCTGTAGACAGACTAACACTTGGAAGCGTATGACGGTATACATGCTGACCGCAGGCCAGTCCTCCGGCTGACCAGCCGCCGCGGGTCGTACTCACAGCAGGCGACCACTTCCTCGAACTTGTAGGCGGCCAAGTTGAAGGACTGTACACTCCAGACGTGCTCCATGGCGTGCGGCAACCGCATCCGCGACTGGGGACTCTTGTCCAACAGCCCCGTCAGCAGCTCCGACAGTTCTGCCGAGGTCGACGGTGCGAGTCATCACCGACTCGTGAAGACGGGTGCGGTCACCGTCCGACTCACAAGGAGAGGCGCTATCACCACTGACTCGTGAAGACGGGTGCGGTCATCGTCCGACTCACAAGGAGAGGCGCTATCACCACTGACTCGTGGGAACAGGTGGGGTCACTGCCCGACTCACAGGGAGAGGCGCTATCACCACTGACTCGTGAGAACAGGTGGGGTCACTGCCCGACTCACAGGGAGAGGTGCTATCACCACTGACTCGTGAGAACAGGTGGGGTCACTGCCCGACTCACAGGGAGAGGTGCTATCACCACCGACTCGTGAAGACGGGTGCGGTCACCGTCCGACTCACAAGGAGAGGCGCTATCACCACTGACTCGTGAAGACGGGTGCGGTCATCTTCCGACTCACAAGGAGAGGCGCTATCACCACCGACTCGTGAAGACGGGTGCGGTCACCGTCCGACTCACAAGGAGAGGCGCTATCACCACCGACTCGTGAAGACGGGTGCGGTCACCGTCCGACTCACAGGGAGAGGTGCTATCACCACTGACTCGTGAAGACGGGTGCGGTCACCGTCCGACTCACAGGGAGAGGTGCTATCACCACCGACTCGTGAAGACGGGTGCGGTCACCGTCCGACTCACAGGGAGGCGCTATCACCACTGACTCGTGAAGACGGGTGCGGTCACCGTCCGACTCACAAGGAGAGGCGCTATCACCACCGACTCGTGAAGACGGGTGCGGTCACTGCCCGACTGACAAGGAGAGGTGCTATCACCACTGACTCGTGAAGACGGGTGCGGTCACCGTCCGACTCACAAGGAGAGGCGCTATCACCACCGACTCGTGAAGACGGGTGCGGTCACCGTCCGACTCACAAGGAGAGGCGCTATCACCACCGACTCGTGAAGACGGGTGCGGTCACTGCCCGACTCACAAGGAGAGGTGCTATCACCACCGACTCGTGAAGACGGGTGCGGTCACCGTCCGACTCACAGGGAGAGGTGCTATCACCACCGACTCGTGAAGACGGGTGCGGTCACCGTCCGACTCACAAGGAGAGGCGCTATCACCACTGACTCGTGAGAACAGGTGGGTCACTGCCAGACTCACAAGGAGAGGCGCTATCACCACCGACTCGTGAAGACGGGTGCGGTCACCGTCCGACTCACAGGGAGAGGTGCTATCACCACCGACTCGTGAAGACGGGTGCGGTCACCGTCCGACTCACAAGGAGAGGCGCTATCACCACTGACTCGTGAGAACAGGTGGGTCACTGCCAGACTCACAAGGAGAGGCGCTATCACCACCGACTCGTGAAGAACAGGTGGTGCGGTCACCGTCCGACTCACAAGGGAGAGGTGCTATCACCACTGACTCGTGAGGACGGGTAAAGTTGCCGTCCGACTCACAAGGAGAGGCGCTATCACCACTGACTCGTGAGAACAGGTGCGGTCACTGCCCGACTCACAGGGAGAGGCGCTATCACCACTGACTCGTGAGGACGGGTAAAGTTGCCGTCCGACTCACAAGAAGGGGTGCTATCACCATTGACTCGTGAGTAATGAGCTATACATGGCCAGAGTGACTAGGCTAAGTCCTCAGGGCTTCGAGGTTCACGTTCGAGGTTTGAGGTCACTCAGGGTACTAGGCTCAAGCTTGAGTGTTTGCCGACTCCGAAATTCTGGCAGGCAAGGCCTGCGGTTTATGCTACGTCCCGCAGAGATGGATGTTTCAGATTGGTGTCCCTGAAGGGCCCGGTTGGAAGCCGACGAGACCCGGTGGGATGACGACGCTCACCTGGAGTTATATTGAGGGGCAGACGAAGCGGCTTCGATATGGTGTCCTCCACATCATGGAATGGGTTCTCGCCACACAGCAGCGTGAATAGCGTCACACCCAGAGACCACACCTCCAGCATGTAGCCGTCATACCTGTCAAGCAGCACGGTGTCACATCCAGAGACCTCACCTTCAACAAGCAGCCGTCATACCTGCCGAGAGATACATCATGACACCCAGAGACCACACCTCCAACATGTAGCCGTCATACCTGTCAAGCGGCACAGTGTCACACCCAGAGACCACACCTCCAGCATGTAGCCGTCATGCCTGTCAAGCGCCACAGTGTCACACCCAGAGACCACACCTCCAACATGTAGCCGTCATACCTGTCAAGCGGCACAGTGTCACACCCAGAGACCACACCTCCAGCATGTAGCCGTCATGCCTGTCAAGCGACACAATGTCACACCCAGAGACCACGCCTCCAACATGTAGCCGTCATACCTGTCAAGCGGCACAGCATCACACCCAGAGACCACACCTCCAATATGTAGCCGCCATACCTGTTGCGTCATATCTACCTTGCGTGACGCTAGATAGACATGAATAGTGTGGTAGAACTGACATGAGGGCCTCCACTCTTTTTTTGTTATATGTACGGCTACATAATACAGATTTTCTTACCCAGCGGGCATCTTTCGCCGACAAATATGCATCGGTGTAGCAAGACAATACAAATGCACAGCCACATCACACAGTGTTAAAATATTGTTTTTTCGTCAGGTGTGAGATGTCAAAACGAGCACAGTAGGATGTCGAAATTTGTCATCAAAGTAGTATCATTCCGAAGTGCCTTTGATGTTTTTCGGACTTAAATTTGAGCCAATGTTTGTACCTTCATCATTTGTTTTGATATTCAACTGTTAGGAAGAACTGTATTTTGGATAGCGAGATAAAAAAATGATATATACTCTGGTGATGTATGCATTATGAATAATCCATTTACCTGAAATTGCATTGCGGTATATTCGTGTACCGCCACCCTTTATTAAGAGCATTATCATGCTACTCAACAAACGAGGTAATGTTAGAAAGGAGACACTTCACAAGCACCCATCGAGAAGCAGGATGTCTATACTTCTTGGAGCAGGATGTCGACTGAGTGTTCAGAAAGTGGTAAATTCCACCCTATTTTGCGAATAATTTAACACTGACCTGCCACTACCTCATTTTACCTGAAACTAATGTGATCACATGCAAGCCACATGGGCAAACGACAGTTCCGACGGCTTTATATGAACACTTATACGAATGGTCTGACACACATCTTTCTTAGAGCTAAAACAATGGTCTAGAAATAGTCAAACTCCTTTTACTTTATCTGATTTGCGACATCATCGGTGACCCTAATGTCAACGAAACGAAATATGATCTGATGAATGCTGACTATGCATTACACTTGGTTCATTTCCACCCGTCAACTTGTTTCGGAGTTATAATGGGACTAAAGCCCCCTCCCCCAACCTCTGAGGGGCTTGTGTATGAAAGAATACAGGGATAACTACCAGGAAAATCAGGCACTATCAACACATCATGTGATGAATTACCGCGGCCATGAAATCTGTCTGCCCTAATTCTTTCATCGTAGTTAATATTTTGCGGCTTCACAACAACCTTCCGTCCTCGGATTGCATTTGACGTCAGGAATTCAATTTTGAATTCAAGTTTGAGGTGGATATACGTTTTCGAGACATGTGTAGTCTGGCCAAAACGTTTTACGGTACTTAATGGCCGAGACATTCAATCGCGCATGATATCTCCCCCCGTCAGTGTTTGAGGTGGCTCGTACTGCGCATGACATCTCCCCCCGTCAGTGCTTGAGGTGGCTCGTACTGCGCATGACATCCCCCCCCGTCAGTGTTTGAGGTGGCTCGTACTGCGCATGACATCACCTCCCGTCAGTGTTTGAGGTGGCTCGTACTGCGCATGACATCTCCCCCCTTGAGTGCTTGAGGTGGCTCGTACTGCGCATGACATCACCTCCCGTCAGTGTTTGAGGTGGCTCGTACTGGCATGGGCATCACCTCTCCCCGTCAGTGCTTGAGGTGGCTCGTACTGCGCATGACATCACCTCCTATCAGTGCTTGAGGTGGCCCGTATCGCGCATGACATCACCTCCTATCAGTGCTTGAGGTGGCCCGTATCGCGCATGACATCACCCCCGTCAGTGCTTGAGGTGGCTCGTACTGCGCATGACATCACCTCCCGTCAGTGCTTGAGGTGGCTCGTATCGCGCATGACATCTCCCCCCGTCAGTGCTTCAGGTGGCTCGCACTGCGCATGACATCACCTCCCGTCAGTGTTTGAGGTGGCTCGTACTGTGCATGACATCACCCCCGTCAGTGCTTGAGGTGGCTCGTACTGCGCATGACATCACCTCCCGTCAGTGCTTGAGGTGGCTCGTATCCGCATGACATCTCCCCGTCAGTGCTTCAGGTGGCTCGCACTGCGCATGACATCACCTCCCGTCAGTGTTTGAGGTGGCTCGTACTGCGCATGACATCACCTCCCGTCAGTGCTTGAGGTGGCTCGTATCGCGCATGACATCACCTCCTATCAGTGCTTGAGGTGGCCCGTATCGCGCATGACATCACCTCATATCAGTGCTTGAGGTGGCCTGTATCGCGCATGACATCACCTCCCACCGGTGCTTGAGGTGGCTCGTATCCGGTGGCTCTGTGCAACATATCATCTGGTAGCTGGGCCTATCTTCAGCCCGGCACACTGCGTAGGGACTAAGCTGGCCTTTGACGCCATGGGCACAGGCAATCTTATCTGAGGCCGCACCCAATCGTCCCGGCCGCGCCGCGATGCATCCATCGGATGAGGTGCACATTCAAGGTAGATCGAGCCCAGTTCTTGGCTGCATATTGGATGCATCCATTAGATGGAGCGCACATTCACGCCAGACCGAGCCTAGTTCTTGGACGTTTTCTGTGAGCATTAGCACACCAGATAAAAACAAACAAATACAAAATAATGTGACCCAGGGAATCGCCTCGTTATTATCATATACATATGCATAACTAGATATACAATATGCGTAGACGCATCACGAAATATACACGTGTATGTACGTAATGTACTCAGTCATACAACACTGCGCTGCTCTACCTGGCGTCATTGTCCGGTGTCATGATACCCCGCGTGGAAAACGTTGAGAATCATGCATCCCCTTGGGTACCAAACGGCGAAGCCATTGACAAAGGACGGGTTCGTGACAAGTGATACGACCTAGTAGTGGTCTCCTTAATGAAAACGATTGCAATGCCATGTAATCGGCAAGTCACCTTGTTTAACACACCACATGAAAGATAATCTCTGTATCTGGAATTATGTTGCTAGATGCTTGCATAATCAATCATTAATGGTGAGCATAAGCATGCTGCGCATACCAAAAATAATCTTAGCAACGAGTCTTGGAGGCTCCATAAGCATACATCATAAAGCACGATGCCGACACATCCTAGGAAAAGATGTCTATTAGAAAGCGGCATATTCCACCCTAATTCACAAATAATTTGCCACTGCCATGGTGGTTTTCATCCGGCCGCAGTTTTCGCCTTGATTGAGCAAGTTCGACAAGACCTAGCGATGCAACCCAAATCGTCCTGGGCGACATTCAATGAGTGTTAAATAGCAGCTCCTTAATGCGTCTTTCAGCGCCAAAATAACTATACACTGAGCCTAATGAACGGCCTAGCGGCATGTTGGCCAGCTGAGCAGGGCAGGTACTCACTTGTTGCCCAGCAGCACCTCCGGCGCGCAATACTCGACGGTGCCGCAGAAGGTCGAGAGCAGCTGGCCGTGCGACACAAACGTGGCGGAGCCGAAGTCGATCAGCTTCACGTGAAACGACGAGTCGATGATGACGTTCTCGTCCTTCACGTCGCGGTGCAGGATCTCCAGCGCGTGCAGGTGCTCCAGGGCCGAGCAGATCTGACGACAGAGTGGGCTTCAGGTCGGAGACATGCGACAGCGCTGCTGTTGGGTCCGCTTTTCTGTCTCTTTGTGATGTCTCCCTGTACTGTGCCGCACTCTCTCACACACATACGCACGTCGGAATATCCGGGGTAGTCCACTGCCCTTTAGGAGTTTACATATGTGGCAGTGTTAAAATAATTATTTCTCGTTTGGTGCGAAATGTCGAAACGAGTACGGCAGAATGTCGAAATTGCCATGGAAAAAAACGTTACATAAAATCTTTCTGAGTCCTGCAAACCCAGTTCTGAGACAATTTCGTGACAAAATATAACTGTTCCGGTTTTGCGTGTTTTGAGAGGTACCTAATTTGGAGATACTGATATCAAGGAAAACTATACGAACACCTATGCTATAAGATGTTATTGTATAGCACAGCACACCATAGGCAATCTCTTCACTTCGAATTGCGCTACGAGATGTGCGCTAGCATGATCCCGGATCCGTTATGGTGAGCAAAAGTATCATATTTGTAAAAGAGATAAAATAAAAAAACAAAAAAAAAAAATACAAAAAAAAAAAAAAAAAAAAAAAAATAATATTAAAAAAATTTTTTATTAACTGTGTGGATGAAGAAGAAGTTGCTTAATAGTTGAAAGTAAAATAAGTTTGTAAACGGCGGATGTTTTACAGTATTTAGCAGTTGTGTGATGTGACTGTCCAAACATGTTGCAAATTGTAAAAACCTAAGACAAGTATGAAATAGCACAATTCCTTAACTGTGAATTTCCAGGTCACATCATCAATTATTTTACACTGAGCACGATGCCGATACTTCTTTGGGAAGGATAACGATTGAGCATTTAGTAGATGGTAGATTTCGCCCAATTTCGCAAATAATGTATCACTAATGTGTGGCCCTGTGCCTGTCGCAACACCCGGAGTACCGTACAGTCACTCTGTGTCTGCATGTGTGGCCCTGTCCGAATATCAGGGGCACTGCATAGCCTCTCGGTGGTTGTATATGTGACCCTGTCGGAATATCCGGGATATTGCAGTCACTCGGTGTCTGCGTGTGTGGCCCAGTCAGAATATCCGGAACAACGTACCGCCCTCAGTGTCTGTAAATGTGAGGCCCTGTATCTGCCGGAATATCCGGGGTAGTGCACTGCCTCTCAGTGTCAGCATCTGCAAGACCCTTACCCATCGGAATAAGTGAGTTTCGCGATACGCGAAACCTGTCGGGATACGCGAAGTTCTGTACCTGTCGGAATACGCGAGGCTCTGCACCTGTCGGAATATGCGAAGTTCCGTACCTGTTAGTATACGCGAGGCTCTGTACCTGTCGGAATTTGCAAGACTCGGTACCTGTCAAAATACACGAAACTCCGTACCTGTCGGAATATGTGGCTGGCCAGCGGCTCATCCATGGACGGCTCGCGGTCGATAAACTCGAACAGGTCCATACAGCCGTGTCGCTCCATCACCATTTGAAGGTACCGCTCGCTCTCGTACACGTCCAGTACCCGGATCTGAGGTCAGGTCATATCGAGTCAGGTCGTTTGACGGCCAACTCAAATCATTCAACTTCACGGGGGGGGGGGGGGGGGGAGGGGGGGGGGGGACCAAGGGCCCCCGGCTCCACCCCCCCCCCCCCAGGACTCCCCACCCCCCCCCCCCGGGGGGGGGGGGGGGGGGGGGTGCATATAGTTCTGTACATGTTTGCATGGTTGGAGTAAGGCTTTTTGAGTGTCCGTCTCGTTTGTTCTGAAACATTTGTGTTAACGTCTCAGTTGACAGGGTAAAGAGAACACCCACGATTTTTTTAAGTGGACCCCTGGCATGAGCGAGGCTCCTGTTTTTTTTAATAAGCTGAAGAGACATGATTGGTTCATGTGTCGCGGTAGTGGCGCATGTCGCAAAGGGAACCGAAGTATCGATATCGATCATGACTGAAAAATGGCGAACACCAGCTATGAGGAAGGTGGAACTATGTAACATGGCCACTCGGCATTCGTGACATGACCAGGTATACGATCCAGGTGCCCGTGCTATTGTGGTTAGTGCCGGTCATAATGTGCCCCTTGATTACCCCCCCCCCCCACATGTACGCCGGCCAGACGACGTACACTGACTAGCGGCACGAAGGACCAATAATTAGCACAGTGTCGGCTGGTTCGGCACGAGGCAGGTACATATTCTTTTGCCTGAATACGGGAAGTCCATTTTGCTACTGCAATAAGCGATGTCGCATAGCTAGTTATTAGGGCTTTAGGGCGCATCGACTACATTGATCATGTAGCGCCCAGACGCGATGTCGCATAGAGAAGAGAACAATCAATCATCGTTGCAATTAAGTAAGCAAACGGAAGGCCAGTGACTATGACCGCACAGTTAGGTTTGGCGTGGGGTAGGTATATGCCGCCGCTCCACCCGAACAAACGATGGCCATTCCGCCATTGCTGTGTCATGAGGAAGACAGCAAACAACCATAAGTGATAACAAGCAACTTAATATGGGCCGTTAGGGAAAACAAGAGACGTTTGCGACTATGCAAATAAAGGAAAGTGGACAGCTGATCAATGTGTTGCTGAAAGGTGATATTCTGGACGAGGTAAGACTGAGCATCCTCATCAAATCGTGAGTGCTCTGAAAATTAGCCAAGAGCACTTGGCAAGGCACGTAAATCGATATGGTCACAGATACCGACAATCGATAGTCGGATCCAGCGCGAGTGACAGTAGACGTTCATAGAAGCCACACACCCAACTAAATGAAGATGACTGGCGAAGAGGCGAGAGGTGCCACTCGCGTCACATCTCCATAAAATATTGTTGCGCAAGGTATTGGAAGGGGGATTAGTCTTCATCATCATCATTTCAACGTCTACGCGAACAAAGGCAGGGTTGGTCTTCATTTTCAGGTATTCCGAGATTCACCCCAAGGCATCTTTTTGGTGAGCTAGTGGACAGGGTGTGGTAAAAACAGCGTACACCATTAAGTTGGCTACATCAATGAAGTCGTGAAATGGGTGAGATATGGTGCAAGTCATATCATGTTAGAACACTGGTTAAGTCAGCCAGAGCAAGAGATATCACCAGACATGTTTCCATATATATTAACATTCTTGTATGCCAATTCAATCACACTAATATGTTACTCGAAGATATTCACGTTTGCTGTGAGATCCCACTATACGAAGAGCAACAATCCAAGACATAACGTGGATAGGCAAGCCCACGCGCGTACGTAAAAAACGAAAAGTGACATTGGCCAGTGTGGGGGTCGAACCCACGACATTCGCGTTATTAGCACGACGCTCTAACCAACTGAGCTAACCGGCCGATGAGGCGTCCCCACTCACAATGTGTTGATGCTGTAACATGGCGAGAAGTGAGACCTCGAGGGGCACTCGCCGTTTTAATACAGGGTCATCAACCCACTGATCGTCGTGCACCTTCTCTTTACGAATGAATTTCGTTACCACCTGTGGGCATACAGATCATCAGTCAGACTAGATAACTAGATTTACCTGCTTTCATCAGATACCATCCATCGTCCAACATAAGACTGGGGTTGAGATAACTGGCACCTGAAAGTGTTTAATGGACACTATGAGTTAATTATTTATTTTAATTGATTGATTATTTGGGCTTCAGGGCGCATGGACTACTAAGGTCATTTTGCGTCCATAAATTATTTCTTTTAAATGCACGGGATAAATGGGGTTATTAAAAGCCATGGATCATGCCCCTATATTTACACGCCCAGGTAACATCCACACAGCAATTAGTCAATTTTGCACAATACTACAGGTATTGTGGTAACATATTGAGCATATTGTGGGTAACATATTGAGCACCTGGGTGACGTGCTGACCCGTGCACTGGAGGGCCTGTTGTGACCCAGACGGGATGGGGGATTCGCCGCCGAAGATCTCGGAGACTAATTAAAGTAGAAGTACACAATTTGAAGTGTATCTTACGGGTGTAATGACTTTGAGCCAGTATTAATTGCATGACCATCGGCCAATGCCTTCAGGGTCAAATGAGGCATGGGTCCCCATGCAGACGAAGCTTGTGACCTAAACCCGCTCGGTGGCCGGGTGGCCGGCCGGTCGGTCGCCTTTAACCCTACCACCTACCCCATTCCCATATATACAATCATGTTTCAACATTATGCTTGTATTGGATACACTGGTCAATTGTTTAGCAGTCACAATATTGATTACAATATCCCCGCACATTTATGAGATATCGTCAAAAATAAGAGGGTCGCTGGACTTCCCCCTCTCCAGTGTGGTGTCGGTGTTTTGCGTGTCTCCGGTCCTGCAAGTCCTATGTTGAACCATAAAGGTGTTATCACGTGAAGCAAACCTTGCATGTGCGATTGCATACCGATGATGGAAGTTGGAAGCCTTGCATCTCATGGTGCTTCTCAGATTCGGAGAAAAAGTCCCAATACCACGCTTCTAAAAGTGATTAAGACAACTTAAACACTCATTTCGTTAGAAATGTTAGCTTTTCAGTTAACCAGCAAAATAGCGCCAAAGGTGGGACTATATATTGGATACCATATCATGAAAAATAATTTACAATTCCCCTGAAAGAAAACTACTTAACCTAACCTCTTTTAAGGCATTATTCCGTGAAATGAATACAAAATTCATGGTTAAAAAAACTCAATCAACCTCAAAGCACCAAACATTTTCAAATAAAAGCATAACCAACATATTTTTTACTTTACGGAACCAAAACGTGTGCAAAATGTATCTCACGAACAACCTAAACTGCAATAATACTCCATTTTCTTGTCAGCTGTGTTAAAACTCCATCTTCATGTCCACTCCATCTTCATGTCATGCAGAGATAGATTCAGCACCAACCAGTAAATTTACACTGCATGCGACCAAATCCTATTGGTCACTTACTCTTTCTTACAACCTACTAGGTGTTACCAGTTCTGTTAATCGTTTTTGGCATGGGTATGAGGAAGCTGGTGAAAAGTGGAGTGGCTAGTGCCCTTCCGTCTTATGGGGAACTAAGAGCACAAAATGTTGCTGGTCCATGGACACCCTGACCATCCATGTCCCTTCATCTATGCCCATATGTGAAGCATCTATGGCTCTATGTCATGCTCGTATCCATCCGCAACAGCAGTTGTCTTTCTCCATGAGTGGCTTATCCTCCAACCAAAACATCCAAAACCTCCCCTCGCCCACACACATCCATCTCTATTACCATCCCCATCAGCCTCCTCGCCAAAAGCTCATCCCCATCCCATTCCACTCAGCCTCACTCCACCACGAGCCTATCGCCGTTACCATCCACATCAGCTTCCCTGCTGCTAGCCCACCCATACTCTCACTCTGCACGAGCCATCACAGTCAGTCTTCTTTGCCACTCATCCTTCACCCCTACGAGTCCATCCTTCCCATATGTCACCATTCCCACCAGCCCCAATCCCAGAATATCACCCCATCAGTGACTCGAGCCCCTCCCACGACATACCCACCAACCAGGAGACGGACATCCGCACATCAGGAGATGGACGCCCACTAACCAGGAGACGGGCATCCGTACATCAGGAGATGGACGCCCACTAACCAGGAGACGGGCATCCGTACATCAGGAGATGGACGCCCACTAACCAGGAGACAGACATCCGCACATCAGGAGATGGACGCCCACCAACCAGGAGGCGGACGCCCATCAACCAGGAAGCGCACATCCACACATCAGGAGACGGACGGCCACCCACCAGGAGACGGTCGCCGTTTCGGTAGCCGAGCTTGACGAAGCCGAAGGCGCCCTTGCCGATCTGCTGTATGGTGGTGTAGTAGCGGCTGTACTCGCCGCGACTGTGTTCGGCGTCGTCTGACTCTACACAGTCGGCCGGAGGTGAGGCCGCCTGCTGCTGGATCATCTGACATCACACAACGTCACATGGTGTCACACAGTGTCGTCTGACTCTACACAGTCGGCCGGAGGTGAGGCCGCCTGCTGCTGGATCATCTGACATCACACAGTGTCACATGGTGTCACACAGCGTCGCATAGTGTCACACAGCGTCACATATTGTCACACGGTGTCGTCTGACTCTACACAGTCGGCCGGAGGTGAGGCCGCCTGCTGCTGGATCATCTGACAGTACACAGTGTCACATGGTGTCGCACGGTGTCGTCTGACTCTACACAGCCGGCCGGAGGTGAGGCCGCCTGCTGCTGGATCATCTGACATCACACAGTGTCACATGGTGTCACACGGTGTCGTCTGACTCTACACAGCCGGCCGGAGGTGAGGCCGCCTGTTGCTGGATCATCTGACATCATTACACGGCGTCACATAGTGTCACACAACGTCACATGGTGTCACACAGCGTCGCATAGTGTCACAGCGTCACATGGTGTCGCACGTCACACGGTGTCACACAGCGTCACACACCGTCGCGTGGTGTCACACAGCGTCACACAGTATCACACGGCGTTATCATACTACACAGCCGGCTGGAGGCGAGTCCGCCTGTTGCTGGATCATCTGACAGTACACAGCGTCACATGCTGTCACACAGTGCCATATATTTAGCATAGTGCCACATGCTGAGTACAGCATCACATAGTACCACACAGCGTCACACACTGTCACACAGCGTCGTATACTGTCACACGTCACATACTGGCATACAGCACCACATACTGCTGCACATACTCCTGCGAGATTGCTGAGTTCAACATGGCGAATATATCTGCTGTCTGTATCTTTATGCTAGTTCAGACAGGGAGCTCTGAAGCGGCCTTGGAAACCGCGTCTGCCCGTACGTTTTCATGAACCCCAACGTGACTTGGGACACACATAAAAATGATACTGCATTGCACTTGCACGAGAGCCGTCAGTCTATTTAAGATAGATGATACTAAGAAATATGTATTACGTGACGTCACGAATTATGTATGAGCGAGCAAGTGTTCAGGTGGATAGAGTAGTCTGAAGTATTCAACTTTGTTTGAAATCAAGTCTGCTGTAACTTCACCTGATCCGAACTCGTGAAGTCATTTAGTGACCTTGACACCACCCGACCCAGACTGACGTGATCCCAACAGCTGACCCCTAAGCTCACCCGACCCAAACCGTAGCAACCCACCAGCTGGTCCTGACCTCAGCTGACGCAAGCTCAACTGACCCTACTCATCGACGCCGATCACACCTGACCCGGGCTTCAGTGACCTCACCAGTTGACCGCGAGCCCTCACCTGACCCAGGCTGTAGTGCGCCACGCCGACGGAGGTGTCGCTGCTGTCGCGAGGCTCGGGACGGTCCAGACCGACCCACAGACAGTACACTATGCTGTCATCGTCCAGCCCGACCGTACAGAGGTCATACGTGATGCCTGCGACGGGCGAGACGCGTTACGCCAGGTGTCTGACAATCCAGACGCACGGAAGTCGTAGTGGTGCCTGCGACAGGCGACACACGTCACGCCACGTGATCGACAGCCAGTTCAGACACCACGTGTCTGCGACACGATCGTCGCGCGCTGAGCGCGCGGGACGAGGCGCGCGCCACTCACTGAACTCGCTGCCGTCGCGGTGCCTGGCCAGGCCGTAGTAGGTGTTGTCGGTGAGCGGGAGGCGGGGTGCGGCGCGGCCCGGCCCCGGCGTGGAGGAGACCAGCGGCCGACCGCAGCGGGCGGCCGGCGAGGCGGTCGGCGAGGCGGGCGGCTCGTCGGCCGGCCGCGTCTCGTCGCCCTGCGTCGGCTGGCGGCGCGGCTCGTGCAGCGCCAGCAGCGCCACGGCGTCCAGCGTGGACGCCGTGGCAGACTCCTCCAGGTCGATCGGCGGCAGCGACAGCGAGTCGTCGTCGCTGTCCGCCATCGCCATGTCCTCGTCAAATGTTGGGATCAGGCGGCGGATGTCCTGCCGGGAGCACGTAAGTCACGGGGTGCGGGGCAGACGTCACGGGTTGCGGGGACAGAGGTTACCGGGTGCAGGGCCAGAGGTCACGGGGTACGGGGACAGAGGCCATGGGTTGTGGGGGCGGGGGACACCAGGCGCGAACAGAGATCACAGGATGCGGGGGCAGAGGTCACGAAGTGCGATGGCAGAGGTCATGGGTTGTTGGAGCAGAGGTCAATGGGTGCGGGGCAGAGGTCACCAGGTGCGGGCACAGAGATCACAGTGTATGGGGGCAGAGATCACAGGATACAGGGGCAGAGATCACAAGATATGGGGACAGAGGTGACGGGTGCGAGGCAGAGGTCACGCGGGGTGCGGGATCTGTATTGCAGGCTCGAGCTCAGATCACGCAGGATGCTGCACAACATGCAGATAAAGCAAGAGCTGGAACGACAGTACTCCTCGCGCAGCTAACACCAGCCACGAGATGGGCAGCCAGCGGTGGCGGTGAATGGACCTGGTCACGACCAGGCACCTCGTCGTACGGGGATCGGTCGTGACTCGAGGCAGTGGGCAGCAAACAGGCGTGGGCGCTGCATGACCTCTGCAGTCGATGCGCCCTTAAGTCACAATAACCAACCAACCAGTAAATAGGCGGTAAATAGACACAACACCAAACGTCTACCACACGCCAGATTATAATGAACGGTAAACTGTCACTCTTGCTGCTGGCAACAACCCTCACCAAAGATGGCTCAACAACCATTCCCCCAAGGATATGCGGACACAGCTCGGTGAAGGAACGACACTGAAGGCAAGCGCGTACCTGGTCAATAAGGGCGTCTTTCTCATACCCCACTGTGAGCGAGATGAAGTTCCGGTTGTAGTTCCTGATTTTGAGATCTTCGTCCAGCACCACCAGGCCCATCAGACTGGTGTAGGCCTGCAGTTGGTGACACAGGTCTGACGTCATACCACGTGCGCCACCGACCTCGCGGCACAACGAACAAGCAACGGTCACGTTACAAAGAAGAGCACGGCTTTTACAAAAGAGCGGACGGTTACACGAGCATACTCATTAAGATCCCGGAGACTAACACTGATGTGTACGATGGGCTGTGACGATCGAGGTTTACATGTACAGGGAAATGCATACAATTGGGAGACATATGTGGAAGATGACATATGTATCATATACAGGAGCACCAGTAGGGAGATAATCCGACGAGGTGGAGTGGAGTCACTTCCGTATACGAGGAGAGATGATTCTGTCAGATAGAGGTCGGAACAGTCACGTAGATTTTGAGAAATGCTCATCTGAAACCCCGGGGCAATGGAGCACACCCATGTGTGCTCCAGGGGCACACATGGGACGAATATGGCATGGGTGAAATACAACCCGTAGCATTAATGTTAACGTGCAATAGGAACATGGAAGAGGTCGGGACTGGAGATTCCACTTTTTGGCACGGTGGTACGGCATAGCAACACGCGAAATTGCACGTGTGTTTTTCGTGTGCCATACCAGAATTATCCGTGCCACTGCCGTGTCAGTGCCGGCCTATCCCTAGCAAAAAAAAAGGGGCAATCGGTGGCAACTCTAGTCGAGACGCACACATTACACTCCAGAAACACTCGCATGGACCAGGGAGGAGACGGCGTAGAGGTCGGAACGCTCACATGAACCTCTGTGACCATTTAAACAATCACAGGAACTATATGAAGAGGGTGGAAGGAGAAGTCGGCGGTCAGAACGTTGACGTGGACTTATATGGAGAAGGTGGCACTCGGGACACTCTTCACTGTGGACCTGTAGAGATCATGGCACTCAGGGCACTTACGTAGACCTGCAAGGAGATGGTGGCGCTCGGGACACCCATGAGGTTATGCAGGGGGATGATTGATTATTTGGGCTTAAGGGCGCGCCGACTACAAGGTATGCAAGGGGATGGCGGCACTCGGGGCACTCACGTGGACCTGCAGGGAGATGGCGGCAGCCGGTGTCGCCGAGGATGGCGGCATCCCAAACAGCCGCACGCTGACCGGAAAGCTGCTACCGTCGGCACGCTTGGCCGTCACCTCCTGCACACGCAGCCCCTGGGTGGCACGGTCTCCGGTCAGATGGCGGGTCCGGTGAGGGGTCGCAAGGTCCCGGTCACGCGTCAGGTGAGGGGTCGCAAGGTCCAGGCCGCGAGTCAGTTGACGGGTCGCAAGGTCCCGGTCACGCGTCAGGTAAGGGGTCGCAAGGTCCCGGCCGCGGGTCAGTTGACAGGTCAGGTGAGGGGTCGCAAGGTTCCGGCCGCGGGTCAGTTGACGGGTCGCAAGGTCCCGGCCATGTGTCAGGTGACGGACTGCAAGGTCCCAGCCGCGGGTCAGTTGACGGGTCGCAAGGTCCCGGCCGCGGGTCAGTTGACGGGTTGCAAGGTTCCGGCCGCGGGTCAGTTGACGGGTCGCAAGGTCCCGGCCATGTGTCAGGTGACGGACTGCGAGGTCCCAGCCGCGGTTCAGTTGACGAGCCATAGGGATGCGACCGCGTGTCAGGCGATCGTCATCAGCTAAAGCATCGCGACAGTTGACGGTCCGACTGGTATCCGTCGGCCATTGACGTGGCAGCGCTGTGTCCGCAGCCGACGGATGCCAGACAATCGCCTGTGGTGGTGGGTCACCAGTCGGCGAGCGGGAGCCAGCTGTCTGCCACTGGGGAGTCTGTGTCACTTCACTAATTGGTTCTTTTTCTCAAATCGAAGCTGGAGTTGCAAAAAAAAGCTGCTGCAAAATATACTGCATCCCGTTCATGGAAGTGCATTGCACAAGGCGTGGCCAAGAGCCCCTGGTCGCATCCTTCTTGCGACAGTGAGGCTAAGTCTGGGTCACGAACTGTACACAGTGCATGAGCTGCATCTCTCTGACTGACTGACCGACTGAATCACTGTCTCACTCGTTCAATGACTGGGTCGCTCACCCATTGACCGACTCACTCACTAACTGATAAAACCAAATGAGAAGCAGGACTAAAAAACTGCGAAAACGGACATCGCTATCAATTAACAATGTATTCAGCCAATCGCATCACATTCACCTGAACGGAACAGAGCCACTGCCAGGCGCCACCGCATCAGCCCCCTATCAGTGTCAGAAGTGGATATTTAGCCTGGACAAGGTCGACAGTTCATCTCGACTCTCGACAATCAAGCTAAAATGTCACCTTTGGCACGGCGGCGGGGTCTGCTGGCAGCTGCAGAGAGGGGATGAAGTGGGCCACCTTCAGACCAATACAGTCCTCCTGCTTCTGACTGAATAGGTCACTCACGCCACCAGACACATGCGTCACTCGACCACACTGGTCGCAGGTCATCTGCAGGTCACAGACCATACAGTGGTTACGGGCAATGTGGCGCCACAGGCCACCTGGTGTCGCATGCCATCAAGGATCACAGGCCATCTGGGTCGCGGTTATTTTGGAGGTCCAGGGTGATCGAAAGATGGCAAGTCGTTCGGGACATACAGACCATCTGGGTTGCGGATATTTTGATGTCTAGTGCGATTTGAAAATGGCAAGTCATCCGTGACTTGCAGGTCATCTGGATGGTGGTTATTCGGACGTTCAGGGTGATTTGAAGACGACAGATCGTTCAGGATTCTGGATCTCCTGGGTCATCTGAGTTACAGGTTATTTATAGGTCACATACCATCCCATGATCACAATTCATCTGGGAGTTACAAGTCGTCCGGATGTTATGGAACAACTGAGGGTCGCAGACGCAACGCTACGCCCGACACCGCCCGACACCACTGACGCCACCGGTACAGGTCAGGCTACTTACTTCGTCTTAGGCTTCCATTGTGTCAGGATGTATGCGGATGCTGTTCGTCTGTTTCCCTCGTGTCAGGATGTGCGTGGGCGGTGTCGGTCTGAACTTACCAGGACGGCTTTCGTTGTCAGCATGCAGGCGGACGGTGTTGGTGTATTTCCATCGTGTCAGGACGTACGCGGCCGGTGTTGATGCACTCACCAGGACGGTTTTCCTCTGCACCGGCTCCAGAACAGCCACGCATCGTCGCTCGGCCGTGCTGGTCTCGATCTTCCGCAGCCAGAGAGACACCGGGATGGTCTCGCCCCTCTTCGTCATAACCTCAACCTGACAGCACGAACAATGCAGACAGTCGCAGCTCTGGTGAAACTTAACCATTAAGTACTTACTATGATTCCTCGTCATATACATACATAATATGTCCATGAAATGTGTATGAAATGCTTTAGACACCATATTCTTTCCTGAAGCATCATCAATAATAAAATACGTGGTTCATAATGACTATATAGTTCATGCACCAAGAGGCTGAGCAGCATTAACTTAAATCAAATTGCTTCCCAACACATATACACACACATATGCATATACTAAGATAGTAGCCTACATATCAATACAAATTATACCCTCATTATTATCAATAGCATCCTGCCCATATTCGACTCGAGTATTTCAATAATTACCACTACTAGCAGCAGGGTGAGATTCCAGGTACAGTGCTACTCTTTCTCATTGAGGTTAAAATGGTTGGCTGGTGTATTAACTGTTTCTAGTGTATGGCATATACATATAGAAAAGTTTTGCTTAAAAATAGTGTACGCAAAAAGCATTCCTCCTGCTCTCATGTAAGTCATGTGCCATTTAAAAAAAAAATCCAATTGAAGCGAGCGATAAGAAGTGTTAAACAAGTGCATCAAGTTTGATAGTGCATTAAATAGCTGCATACTGATATCAGTGTCGAAATGGTAATGTAAGATACAGTGTCGATTAGTTTCGTTTTTGTATCAGCATATGTACTTTCAGACTGTGAACTCCCCATGCTTCATTTGTATTCCTGTTTAAAAATAGATGGTAAATTGGTTACCCCCACCCTGACTCTAGACGGGGTCACCCCACCCCCGGGGGTTATTCCGCAGGTGATGGCACGCGGCGCGCCGAAATATTGAGTACATTTTCCTTTTTTTTGCATCTGACGTGCAAGTTTGCACCTCAGGTCATGTAGGGTCATTGGCCTGGCTCAGCTCAGATAACCATGTCTAAAAATATTTCAGAATCGATCTCATATAAATGAAAAGATAATTTGAAATGAAACTTGTCACGTGAATACAACTGGGTAGCGCCTACAAAACACATCTATCAGAGTATTGTTTGAGTTCAAGTCAGTTGGGTGCGAATGAGCAGATCTGGTCGAAGCGCCCCAAATCCCAAATAACTAACTGACGAGGTCAGGTTTGTGAACGGAGTTCACGGTCGATTTTTGTCTACCTTAGACCAAGTTTCATATTTTTGTTATAAGCATGTTATTCTAATCGTAGTTTTACCCTTCGTGTGCATGCAGAAATATGAGAAGTTCTTTATCCAACTTGTTTGATCCCGTCAAGAGACCTAAGGCCAGGTTAAAAAGAAGTGCACTAATTATACTGTCAAGCACACCCACAAAATAGCTATACTTTCATAACCAAGAGCGCAAATAAAATGAATGCGCATCGGTGGCACCCAAGTTGCATAGATATTCATTAGAAGTTCATACAATGAGTAAGTAAAGTCCTTCAACTGCATGCCATGGTCCATGCTAATTTCCGAAGCAATATAATTGCGGCTCCTCTTATTTCGGCTGGCTTTAGGGCGCATCGACCATGTTGATCGTATAGCCTCCTCTTATTTCATGAAACACGATACAAATACCGGCATATTCTTGTTTAAGTGCACCAAAAGTCAGAAAGCCCTCTCATCGTCTGACTCTGCGTCTTTCTCGATCTCAAGGTGTGTCCGCGTGGGAAGCCAGCCAATCCGGTGCGACGTAAGTCCGCCACCTCGCCCACACCCACACGTACCACATTTCCGGCGAACACGACCACGCTGCCCTGCGAGCTGAGGTGCGCCTCCTCCATGCGTGGCCGGCTCTCGGTGGCGACGAACAGCTCTCGCAGGCACATCTGACTGAACTCGGCGCCCGAGTAGCCCAGCAGGTCGGTCGCCATGTCGTTCCACATCAGGATCTGGCCGCAGGGAGATGACAGTGTCAGGGACATCAGGGTCTGGTGATAGGGAGATGTCAGTGTCGGAGACATCAGAATCTGATGATATGAACCGCCAGTTTCGGAGACATCAGGATCCGACGATATGAACTGTCAGTGTCGGAGACATCGGGATCTGACGATATGAACTATAATTGTCAGAGACATCAGGATCTGACGATATGAGCCATAGTTGTCGGAGATATCAGGATCTGATGATATGAATTATCCGTGTCGAAGACATCAGGATCGGACGATACAAGGTGTCAGTGTCGGAAACATCAGGACCTGACGATACAAGGCGACAGTGACGAAGACATCAGTATCTGACAATGCAAGGTGTCAGTTTCGGAGACATATCTGCCGATATGCGCTGTCATAGCAGACGAGCATGTATTGGAGACATCAGGATCTGACGATACAAGGCGCCAGTATTAGAGACATCAGAATCTGGCGATACAAGGTGTCAGTGTTGGAGACATCAGGACCCGACGGCAGATCTGCCTGTCGGCGACATCGGGGTCGCAGGGCAACATAGACGAGCACTGAAAACTGACCACAGGTAGTTGTCCGTATTGGCAACATCAAGATCGGATCACAGGATTTGACGGCGGGAAGACATCCGCCAGATGAAATCTGGTCTGACTGAACGGTGAACATGACCTGGCCTTGAAAATCACTAACCCTGCCTAAAAACTACCATAGTCTGATGTTCTCACGCACAACTTGGCATTCTGTTCCGATAGTCTAGGCTCACAGCCAGACCTAGCTTAGCCTAACATAAAAATTGGCATGGTCTGATCAAATAACAGACCTGGGCTGCCATAACTGAACCTGTTCCTGTCCAATCTGACTTCGACATAATGGGCGCCACAGGTTGCAAATGTAACTGATGATAGATCTTCTCATCCCACTTCCACGTCTCCGCCCTGCCCCCTAGTCGACACTCTCTCCCCGTGACCTGTGATCGGGCCCTCGCAACTAACCATACTACCAACACCACGGACCGGGCCCTCGCCATGACCATCCTTCCTCCCCAGACCCAGAACAATATTTCACTCCACTACCCCCACCCCCACTCCACACACCCCTCAATTACCGAGGACTAAGTCGTCATCACTGATCCACTTTTCCTAACTCACCCCTCTCCACTGACCAGGGACTAATCCGTCGTCACTGACCTACTTCTCTGACCCCCCCCCCCCCTCCTCCCCCTCTTACCTGGGAGGTACGGCTGTCGATGGTGAAGACGCTCTTGGTCGGCGTGATGAAGAGTGTCTGGGCGGTGAGCACGTCGGCCGGAGAGAACGACTTGTAGAACGCCCACGAGTCGTTGAGGCTGCGGCCGGCCGCGTCCGACACGCGCTGCTGGCACCGGTAGGGCGAGCGCGCCTTCGGCCCGTTGAAGCTGATGCTGAACAGGTTGTCGCCTGCCGACGCCGTAACTGGGTCAGCGGCCCGCGTAGGTGTCGCGAAATCGATGCAGGGTTGGTTGGTTGGTTATTGCAGAGGTGACTCGATAAATGGCACCACGGCACGCGAGGCCGCATGCGGCTGGCAACGTCCCATATTGGCAAGTATTCCGCATAATTGGGGCATGCTACGTAGAAGTTCGCAAATGGGTCTCAGGAAGTGCATGGATAAGGTTGGCAATAACTGTGGCAACGAAAAATAGCACAGCACTGGATAAGCTTCCACATAACAGCCACATACATCGAAACGTAACACAGACAGCGAAATAGTGTATGCAAGCATATCGCCCCATTGAGGTGCATTGTATGGCAATGGCAAGTGGTTAAATGATCACGCTTTGGTCGAAGCACCCTTAAACTCAAATAACTCAAATAACATGGCAAGTGCTACCGACTTAACTACTCCAGTCGACATCACAAACCATTACCACAGCTTGTACAAACATTGTTCACAATTAATGGGACACAATGCCACACAACATGCAAGGAACAAGACGAACTAAACTAAGCAGGAGGCAGTGTATCTGGAGCAGTCTATTTGAACCTCAGTACTTCACTGACATGCTGCAACATATTACGGTCAGCAAAGCATGTAACTGAAAAACACAATCATTTTTCTCTAAAACCGGAATATCTTGATAGGGTGATCATTTGGTGCCAGTTGACACTTGCAGGACAAGGGTCATTTTCTATCCTAAAGCTGTCGAATGTGTGAATGTGCCGAAAGCTACATGTTGCCTCGGAGCAGGCTTTCGCTGCTTGTTCAACACCTCACCTCCCCTACTGACATCTCCCCAGTCCGTCACCCAAAGGAATCCCACTGCATCATCCTAACATCTCCACAGTCCACCCTTACACATCCCACCACATCCCACTGACATCTCCCCAGCCCACCACCCTAACGCATCACACATCTTCCTGACATCTCCCCAGTCCGTCACTCAAAGGCATCCCACTACATCGTCCCGCCATCTCCTCAGTCCGTCACCTTAAATCATACCACCCCAATCTCCCCAGCCCGTCACCCTACCGCATCCCACGCCATCGTCCCGACATCTCCCCAGTCCGTCACCCTAAATCATGCCACCCTAATCACCGCAGTCAGTCATCTTAGCACATCCTACCATATCGTCCCGACATCTTACTCTGCCACCCTGCCGTCCGCCCGTTCTCCAGCAACCAGACACTGCCGCCACAGCCAGCGCCACTGCTAGACGCACTACCTTTGAGTAGCGACTGATCCGGCTTGGGACGCCGCATGGGCGGCGTGTCCCAGGGCATCATCTCGACCGACGGCGGCGGCGGCGGCGTCGACGGGGGCCGGGCCGTCAGAGGCGGTGGTGGCGATGGAAGCGGTGGAGGCGATGGAGGCGGTGGAGGCGATGGAGGCGGGGACCGGCTGCGGACGGGGCCCGCCCAGCTCTGGTTGACCGAGAACGAGTCCTCGGCGGTGACGGCTGACAGCTGACCCAGGGGTCAGGCCGAGCTCCAGCGCTCTGTGGTGTCGGCCGTCAGGCGGTGACACGGGCAGCGCTCCTGCCGTGCTATCGACGTCCGGCCATTTGCATCGCTGCTGGGTCATAAGGTCAATTGGAGGTCACACGGACATATTCAAGGCGATGAACTCCGGTACTTATCGCTAGGTCACATCAGATCACCTAAGGTGATAGCTTTGGGTTTTAGGGAACCTAAATAATCATCTTGCGCTAAATAATCATCTTCACTATAAATCGATATCAATTAATTAATTGAATTAGTTAATTATCGATATTAATTCGATATAAATCGCTAAATAATCATATTGGTCACATAAGGTGATCTTACGGCCATTATGGGCATGGCCACAGCTTCGCCGCACCAGTAACATGCAGCTTATTCCATGACCATTGCTTGCATGTACCGTACCTGATGCGGATGTCTGGCATCAAACACCGTGCTACAGGTGCCACACTGGTGAATGTTGGATATTACACCCGACCTGGTTTGCACACCAGAACTGATGGTCAACAGTAGACGGTGGGAATTACCGCTCCACAGCACAGCCCGACGCCAGCTGGCTCAGTCAACACAACGAAGACGGGGAGAAAAAAAACAAGCGGATCCATCCTATCAAAGACAGCACAGCTGGAGTGAACAAGTTGCAACGCAATGATGGAATCTAAGCACGGGAGACCATGGCATGGCACAGAAGAGGACGAGGTACCTGGCACGAGGTACCTGGCACGAGGTACCTGGCACGAGGTACCTGGCACGAGGTACCTGGCACGAGGTACCTGGCACGAGGTACCTGGCACGAGGTACCTGGCACGAGGTACCTGGCACGAGGTACCTGGCACGAGGTACCTGGCACGAGGTACCTGGCACGAGGTACCTGGCACGAGGTACCTGGGGTACCTGGCACGAGGTACCTGGCACGAGGTACCTGGCACGAGGTACCTGGCACGAGGTACCTGGCACGAGGTACCTGTACACTAGCTGAAAAAAGTTGCAACACGTCATTTATCCAAACAAAAAATGTGAAGGCAATTCAGGATGGAAGTGATCAATGCAGGAGACAGAGCCAATAACTGCACGCGACATACATAGGAAACCCATGATTGATAAGTTCGGTGGTGATCGATACGGCTCCGATGATTAATTGTTTATTGGGTGGTTCACGACGCACTTTCTGCACATTCACGGCTCGGCTTCTATGGATACGGAGTAACAACACAATGGGTGCAATGTGATACCAGCACAAGGTGCGTGCACCATTCACTGTAGAAGTGCAGACAGGAGCCTCCATTGTGCAACTTGCAGTATCAGACTTCAGACAGTACTGTCGCTTCCACTAATCAAGTTGTATTCAATTTAATCAATTGGCAATTTGTAGTGGTCATACGACATGACAATGAGATATATGCGTAGGATCCAGGTAAGATAAGACCTTTGGACATCCAACACCACCTTTTGTGTTTTTTTTTTAATATTTTTACTGTAATCGTCTGGGTGGATTGTTTGACTGGACGGAAGTAACCCAATGGCACCTTGAGAACGACTGCGGACGTCATCATATCAATACCAGCCGCATTGATCGCTGCAAATGGGTCACACGTGTTGTCGCGTGAGGAAACTGCCACTCTTGTCCACTCACCCGGCTGCCCACCTGCAGGGCGGGGAAGTTGGTTTTGTCCAAGAGCGCGCGCCGCGACGACCTGCAACGGTGTCAGGTCAGCCGAGGGTCACGCAGATCACCGGCCGTAGCTGGCCAACGCCAGCGAATTACACCGAATTCGATCGCCACTGGACGCAGCAGGTCCTGTCGCCGGGGCCACAGCCGAGCCGATCCCGGCCGGCGCAGCTTGCACGGGACCAAAGCCACGGCCGGCCGGCGGGTGAGTCACCGGTTACCTGGATACGGGATACACACGCTCCTCGTCGGCTCGATAGTGGCCTGGGCCCACGTGGATGGCCAGTGGCGCCCACATGGGGCACCCCGAACATGGCAGGCCAGGTCAGGTCGGGTCAGATGTGGCGGTGTTCTAGGTCAGGCTCAGTCTTATTCAAGCTAAGTCGGATCAGGACGAGAAGGTGAAGGCAATTGAGAAACGGCTAATTCATCATATCGCTGGTGAACGAAGTTAGATGAGGCACTTAGAATAGCATTGTTGTTTGTTGTTTGTTTATTGGTTGGTTCACGACACACTTTATGCACATTCACGGCTAATGGCGCCGCCCACACCTTAGAATAGCATTAAACAAGACAAGAATATATTATAGTGGAAAGTAACTAAACAAAAACAAGCTAGGAAAAAATCCATGCCTGGACAAATGGATTCAAGTAAAGCTTGGCCACATCGGAAAATGATTGAAAATAGCCTCTAAGTTCATGAAAAACTCCAATAGAACTCAAATGCGACAACCCAACGCTGGCCATGTCCAATGGCGGCAAGATTTAAAATCGATTACGAAAATAGCACAATCCATTCCATTTTGATACAACTTTGTGTATGTGTGAAGCGGCTTGGGTAGCTACGTTTCTTATGACGTGCTCGTACGGTGCGCTTCAGAGATCCGTAACTTGACGATATGTATATCGAACGACGAGAGTGCGAGAGAGAGGGTACAGTTTGCATCACACGTTATACGCAGTAACGGACGACGTGTCAGAATGCGGTTTGGCAGCAGCAGCTCTTGCGCAATGACCGCAATGACAGTGAGCATGCGCAATGACCTGAGCAAGGTCACGGGCGACACCGGCGAGCGGCAAGTTGCCGGGCGTCTCTGCGCAGGCGCAAGACAATGTTCGGCGCGTCGGCTCTATTGCATATGCCATCAGAGCACGAGTTATTACGTGTGTTGGTCTGTGGGTGAAACCATTGCATGTGCATGACTAGAAATTTGAACTCAGGTCAATGACGTCAACGTATAATTTTGACCTGACCTTAGGATACTCTAAACCGCGAGAGCCCATACATCAGAAACATTAGTCGCTGAGCTGTGAAACAGGGAACATCCGATGGGCAAAGGCTATAACTTTGTTTTATCAAAAGAGCATTCACCCATGACTTTGTGTAACCCCGACCAGGACTCTTAAAATACGAATATAAAAACGTGCCCTACGTGTCTTGTTCTGAGTTCCGACCGAATGGGACAACCGATCGTCGCCAAATTTTGGCTACTTATTGGGACATATTTTTCGCACCTTTCAGCGCCAAAACATCTCCCAGGTAATGTCAGACCACAAAGCTATGATGTCACAAGTGGTCCCGTCAGATCTAGGCATGCTTTTTTCACATACTTAGCTGCATTATCACAGAAAACCACATTTGGTTAATGACCTGGAGAGTTCGGCAACTAGACTGATACCACTGCACAGAGCATTGATTTTTCAAATGCCATCAGGGGTCATTGCCTTAATATGGTCAAGGAGGATGACCTTTGTGTGATTAGGATCGCTTCATGATAACCTTAGCTCTGAATTCGAACTCAAAGCCCAAAACAAAAAGGGTGGGTTGTAAGATATCGTGGAGATCATGTACTTTTTCTTTAGCTGCAAAAATGTACTCATCACATCTTAGCAGTTTAATGACACAAATGACACCCAGATCCACCAGCAACCTGTAGTTTTGCCTAGTCCGAGACCTATGAAGAACTATGAGAAATGCAAAAATACTCACTTTACAATGGAGCTTAAACAAGTCTGGCCCGAGATTCCAAACTAGAAAAAATCAATAGTTTTGCCTTGACTGGCCTGGAAATGGGAGGCTTGTGACCTGCTGATTTTACATTACCCAAATTATTCTGGATCTACCCAACATGCAATTGTCATATGAATTACTTTCACAGATGTCCAACTATTCAGATGCTTAGAACAACGTGAATCCGTCTGCGAGTGAGGGACGGGGATCGTCGAATGAGATTGCTTTTGTATTGCGAGTGTGCAAAATTCAACTGCAGCCTGCACCATATCTTGGAAGTCCACTCTATGACGAAATATTCCCAGATGCCCTTTAGCAAGTGTTGATATATTTTCATTTTTTGTGGTTGACCAAAACCATCCTTGAACAAAACTGAAATGTACACCATACATAATTAAACAATATGACAGTCAATTATTTCCTGGCTTCATGGTTAAGTCCTTATTCTGGTGGTAAAATTCCCTAAGGACCGGAATTCAGTGCGGAAATCCTCATAAGCTGAATTACCAGCTAAAGCACAATGAGAATAATGTGTCACAGGCAGGGCTGACAAAAAGAACAGAAAAAATTAAGTTCAGTTGGACGTTCTTTTACTATTTACAGTTTCCCTTCCTAACAGCTAAAGCCATTATGAAAGGAATTTCAGCACGAAAAGAACGTATTCAGGAGTTTTAGACTATTTCGAATAGTCATACACCATGATGCTACACCAACAATGCAAATGTAAAATGATTGATTTTGATGTGTTCCATGATTGAATGCATTGCATGTGTTCATGTACATTATGAGGCATTTTCCCATTACTGGCTCTTTGCAAGCAGCCATCCATACGGATTGTTCATATGTAGAAAAGTTCCCCTTGAAATGAATAGAAATGTTCACAAACGTCACAAAAGTCGCTATTAGATTAAGCTATGTTGCTTTTGTTTTTGAAAGAATACCTAGAAAACAATTGAATTCAGTAGGTTAGGCTAAATGGCTTCAGGGCAAAATGGATAAAACTATGCATTAGCTCACAGACGCTGAAACTGTAGTTTTCAGCGTCTGTGGCTAGCGACTAGGTGGCTAAAACTTGTGCTATTCAGCCAGTTCCAATAATCCTTTAACCCTTTGAAGCCACACAGTTTAATGAAGTTCCCAACGAACCAATATAGCATGTGTGCTAGAGTGCTCAAATGGCCTGACCCGCCCTCGAGCAGGACAGAAACACTCAGCAAACCCACAACAGTGAACGGTCATCGATGCTGCCGACAAATGGGGTCAGCATATGACCAGCAGGGACATTACACTTGACAAGTTGGAGACCCTTTCGGGCGAACTCACCTATCCATCGCAGACCAGTAGGCGTTGATACTTTGTGTCGGCGACCAGCCGCTGCAGCTGGCCTGTTGTATCGCCCTCCGGCTTCTCGACCAGTCTGGTTACCAGACAATTCCCTTTGAACACAGCATACAACCAAATATGGCACTTTTTCAGCGATAAAGTCCAAAATGCATTAGTTTGGGTGATGCATCATAATACATGCATAACACACCAGGCAACAAACTATGCATGTTTGAGCAAATCGGCGTCATCCCATTATGCTGGCTAATTTGCACTTCAACATAACTCACACATATTTCAACGTGTTCCTGTTCACTTTTCATCTACACATGCATGTACTAATGCATAATATGAATGCATGTGTTAATGTTTCCACCGACTATGGCTAAGCTCCTCGCGCCGGAATTCTGCATTTTCATGGCCCATTCCTTGAACTATGCCATTCATTTAGTAGGCAGCTTTAGGTGTAAATATATCACAACTGCAGGGTTCAGGTGGGTCCAATACTTGTTCTCTCACAAACCCAAGCTTAGTTGCCCTCATAAAGTTGGACAACCACTGGATCATCTTACTGATGGTTACACAGCAGATGCTGCACTAAATGGTCGCTTAATGTGAATCTAGCAGAAAAGCTGCGAGGCAGAAGCGGCCGCGAGACACCGCGCAACATGTGCAATTCCGCGACACTTCGGCATATCGCATTCATATGTGCAGCACTTGTCCAGTAATTGCCTCAGAAGCCAAATTTTGTCAATGGTGTGGCCAATTTCTACTGAAACTGAGTAGTTTTTGGTTAGCTTACTCTGGCATTGAAGGCGCTGTCTCTGAAACATTGAGCTCTTCTGTCGGACATAGTGCAAGCAACATGTTGTAATCCGTTGTAGTTATTTTGTAAATTCCTGCACTTCCACTGCACTCGGGCACTATTGGTATGCTGCCACGGGTAAGCTCAGTTGCGGCAGGTTCGCACGCTGTCTGTCGGCTATGATGCCCACTCCTGTGCCTCCAGCTTTGTGCCAATATAGTTGATCCCACGCGCTCACTTGTTCAGAGCCCTTAACGGCCCTATACTGGCAATGTGTAATCTCTGTGGTGTGGTAGTTAGTGAATGAAACAAGAAATGATCCTTCCCAGTACATTTTTGCCATTTATTCTCTGGAGAATTCAGGTTTAGAATTCATATTTTATGAATTCTAGATAGAATTCATATTGATTTAGAATTATATTTTGGGTTCTTAAAACCGAAATTTCGGGATTCCAAAATGTATTGTGAAAGCACAAGATAAAAGTGGAAAATCATGTATAGTTGGTCATAGTTTCCAACTAAAATCGGTGGTAAATGTAGGAATATTCAACCAAAAAAGAAGGCCGAAATGGTAAAGCTATTCAGCATTGCATCACACTTATGGAGTATATCACACACACATCACAGTATGGAGAGGTTGGATCAGCCAACTACAGGACTATAATAGGGCTAAAGCAATGGGATACAACTGGAGCCTTGTCTTTAACAACTAAAGCTAACCCACAGTGACATAATCTACAAGGGTTGAAATATGCATATATAATCCACTTGGTGTGGATTTACCCAGTTCAAGTCAATCACACCAGCAAACATGCAAGCACATTGCTAGGTACTGGACATACAAGCAGGGTTGGAAAAATATGCTGTTTCTGGATTTTTGCATCTGAAACATTGTCCTCTCCCCAAAATTCCATCTTGTGGTGGATTGGAGTTTAGGGGCACATTGACATCAGCATCAAGGGTCATTTTGCGCCCATAACTAAATTGTAATAAATCTACAGTGCTGCTATCATAGCTTGTTATCAATATTCACGGGTGGGGGTATATCACCTCAAGGTGAGCTTATCGAATGAAGATAAAAATATTCCCAGATGCCACGACATCAGAGTTGTTCCATATTATGATATGTAAAGAAGAGTTGGTGTTCAACCATCCTAAAAGCTGGCATCGTAGAGGATCTAGCAGTGTACAGGGTTAGAGCAGCGCGGACATAGAGGTCGGTCATCACTGCTAAGCATGTAACTGTGTGTTGCCAAGGTATGACCTATTTTAAATCGGCAGAGTATTACTTCTCTCTAGCGTTTGGTTCGGTAAGAGGATAGCCACTTTCAGAGTGTCGGTTTTAAAACCCTGAGCTTACTATACTTCGAATTCCAGGTTCACTGCAATTCTGACTGCATATTTAACAACATAGTAGGGCAGTGTCCTAAAATTATTTCACCAGTAACTGTGTGGATGAAGAAAGAGGTTGCTTGGGAATAGTGAAAGACTGGAAGAAAATAAAGGATCGCCACTTAGGGATTTAAAAAAAGTGGAATGCCTTTCACTTCAGTCACATGCATTTTACATTATTTAGCAGTTGTGGGTATAATGACTGCCCACAAATTGTGTGTCAAAATGGCAAAAACCTAAGACAAGGATGAAATACCACAATGCCATTAACTGTGAATTTCCAGGCCACATGGTCAATTTTTGCACTGTAGTAGGGTATAGATCATTTGGAGGGAGCTGTAGATTGACCACACAGCCATTGCTAATGGCGTGTTTGCGGCTATGTCAACAGTTTGTTTCCCGTGAGTCCAACATTGCTAGGAATCCAGCAGAACATGAAATTTATGCTGATGTCATGCAGGGATTTTACTACTTTGATAATCCTCCAAACAAGTTGGTTATCCTGGTTAAAGGTGTTCAGTGCCAGGAGACCGCTCAGAGAATCTGTGAAAACCACATGCTTTGTGGATCAGTCTTTCTGTATAAAATAGAGGGCTTGCAGAATGGCATAAAGTTTGGCAGTAAAAATATAGGTTTGCATCGGTAAACAAAAAGATTGAACACCTTGTCGACTTATGTAAACACACCAACACCAGAGACTGACTTTGAGCCGTCTGTGTAAATGAGCAAAAAGTTGTAGTATTCATGTATTTTTTCAAAGCCAACAAGCGGAGTTCCTCCAGGTTTCCTTTACAAAAATTCCATCTTCTACCCAAGCAGAGGTTGAATGGTTCAGTTTCACAAAAAACTGCTCAGTGATGACTCAAGATTTGCCAGAAAGTAAGAACTGAGATTCTGATTATGAAGAACTGAGATTTATTTCTCTTCATCAAGGATTGCAAAGTACAAATCCGAACCTGGATACAAGGGGAAAATTATTCCAAGCTGGGTGTTATTTTCCACAAATATTTTCATATTTGCAGAATTAAAATATTTGTTGTCACTCCTCCAACTAGTGGCAATGGCCAAGATGTCAATACAAGTTGGATACAAAGATATGGCATAATTCATGGCATTTACTACTCACATACAAAAACAAGGGTAAATTTGTGCTGTAAGTTGTTTCGCTAAGCTTTCAAATTTGTCTACTGTTCATGAACATGATTAACACAATGTGATCACTTAATACATATTTTAAGTAAGGTATGTGATACAAAATGAAGAATAATGTGAAACTTCAGGAAATCTAAACTTGGAACTCCAATGTAAAAATTAAACTCCAATGTACTTTTTGAATTCTTAGAATTTCTTTTTCCTGTACAATATTTATAAATATGGTTAACATGAGAGAACCCACCATCTGCTTTCTGAAATGCAGCTTGAGTGTTTACATTTCCATTTACAGACAAAATAACACCAAAAAGGGCTTTGAGTCAGGACTATAGCATAACAAATAGCATCAAAAACCACACATGGCATAACCTAACCTAGCCTAGCTAAACCACCCATGAAAAAAAGAAAATCATTCCATGTTGAAGTTTAAAAGCTCACAAAAAACGCATCTTCATCCTACGGAGAAAAAAACCATCTTCATCCTAAGGGAAAGATGTTACTTTACTGGTGGGGTCTGCTGCAATTCTGTGTGCTGCAAGTGCAGCACCAACTAAGATTCCATTCAAGCTGATGTCAGGCATGTCAATGTCAATGTCAGGCAAGTTGAGATGAGGAAAAAAGCCAGCATTGGGTAGAGAAGCATCTCAGGGTCCAGGTAGCCTGGCAGGTCCAGACACCAGATTATATGCTGTGCATTAAGAAGACAGGCTGTAACCAGCCACAAAATTGATGAGATGATGCCTACTGCTCAACTGAGAGGGAAGAGATTGCCTGGTTCATCCCATATGTGAAAAGAACATCTGTTCTCCCTGCAGTCCCTGAGGGCACCTACATTACCAGAAATAAAGACAATTTTAGGACTTTGTATTATAAGGCATACCACATACCTTGTGCAATCATCTGGACACACATTTGAGGAGCAATAGATCTCTTTGACCAATAGCCAGATACAGCACACACTTCCTTTTTGTTGACAAATTCACACAGCTGTCAGTTGATTTTTCTACAGATTGTTCCCATGGAAAGGTCCCAACTAGCCTCAACCACCCTCCACTGAGTTCCTTCTGGTGGAGCCATGGGAACAGACCCTAAATGTAAATGTTGCTGCATTTTCCCAGGCACAAATTATCCAGAGATAATCTTTAGCATTCACATCTTGATACCTCACTAAGAAAATTTAAACACACTGACTGGTAGATCCCACTGATGCCACAGTTATTGCATGAATTATCTTATCTGAATTAAAAGTGTGATAATAACTAGTCATGTAAGCACCTAGACAGCAACCTACCTAGGTATCTGGGCACCTACCTAACTAGATAACTGCATGCCTAAGTATCCATATACCTTCCTAGATATCTCGGTACCTACTTACTTAAGTACCTAGATAGGTACTTAGGCACCAAATTCAGTTGTGGTAAGGACAAATGGACACGGTTGGCAGAGCACACGTTTTAGACAAAGGAGCATCCATTGACCACTTCATCTTAAGATCAAATGATCAATCGCTGGAATGTATATAAAATATATAAATATAAATGAAGAGAATCCAAGATTATCTTACGGCAGATTTGCGGCGATGGCTTGAGATTAAACTTCTCTCAAAACATCCTACCCCTAAAACCAATGCTCGGTCGCCGGCCTGCGCCACTCTTCATCACAAGCGAAACAGTTCCGTTCAATTCAACTTCCCTGGAATCAAACTAGTGCTACCAAACTAGTGTTGCCAAATGCATGTAACCTAAAATGTTTACTGTGCACAGTCGAGATATTTTGAAAGGACGCATGTGTGTGTGTGTGTTTGTGTGTGAGTTTTGCCAGCCTGCCACCGTGTGGTGATATCGACTGGTTCCGGTTGAGAGAAGATGTGTAAGAGAGTGAGTAGCGTAGGGTAGGAGGATCAATCCGAGGTGGAGGTTTAGTAGAGTAGTCGAGCAGTGGTGAAGTAGCGTTGAGATGGTCTTGAAGAGTAGAGCTGAGGTAGTCCGGATCGGTTGAAGGTGTAGAGTTGGTGCAGTAGAGTTGCTTGAGAGCCGGAGATGATGAAGTCGAGAGAGAGAGTTAGTCCGGACGGTGCCACATTGGGGTATGGGGTGTAGTGGGGGGGGGGGTCGGGTCATCACCAGAATTGAACATTGTAAGAACATAAATATATATTTCTCCCTTTTTTTCTCTTTTTCTTTTTTGAAGGACGCGTGTAAATCCAAGGGGACATATACAAGTTGGCGTCATTCCTACTGCGCAGCTTTCTGCGCAGGTCCTTGTATGACGTCATGAGGGGTACCACTTAATACGGGCCAAGCCGCTAACACGCTGTCGAATATACGCAGCGTATGCATATTACGGGGGATAAAATGATGATTTAAGAGGTGCAGGTGCAAAACTTAGAGCGTCAGAGTCCCGAAAGGAATCTCCAATACCTTTTATACACATATTATACCCGGGAGAACGTACAAAGCGAGGTAGGACAGGTCAAATATGGCAGAGAATTAGCATCTTACCGCAGCGAAAGGCAGCAAGGACGTATCTGAAATGTGGTCGTCGCCATGATGGAAAAAGGTGGGGAGGGAGGCCGAGTCCCTTAATGTACATCAATTTCAGCATTGGGCTTATGGTGCTGCATGCCAAAATTAATTGACCGAAGGGCCCTTTAACCCCTCTATATGCGGCAGTGCCCCTGATATAGGAGGCAAGGAAGGGGACAATCGTTTCATTTTTATGATCGACAGGACCATAGGGAGCACGTGAGAGGCAGACATTCCTTTTGTGGGGGCATCTGTGAACCTCCGTACCAGCTCAGCAACATGGGTGGAACATCCAGAAAACGATTTGGGAGACGCAATGCCTGGAGGTAACAGGAAGGCCTATGGATTGTGGGAGGTTGGCTCACGCCAGTCGTAAGCGGGGGTTGACCCATCCCAAAAGTATGTAAAATTTCACTCTAGTTCGGAGGTTACATTCGGCAGATGGACTAGAAAGCGGTCAGACATGGGGTGCTAAAACCGGTCAGGCATGCATTGGCGGCGTTCCCTAACAATGCGTTCAGAACTAGATCTGGATGATTCAAAACACTCCTACACATCCGCGTAGTCGACCTAGTCGGCTTATGTGCTGTTTCCGATTAAGAGCATGAATGAAGGATCACAATCGAAGTTCGTGGAGCATAAACTTTGCATATCGTTCTTTCAAATCAATGATCATAGGCCTCATGAGCAACAATGAAATGGCATACGCCACACCTGTTTCACAGCAGTACCATAGCCGGTAGCAGCATCAAGTGCCGCGAGGACGGGCGCAGCTTGTCTGCCCCGGGTCACAGCGGCAGCAGCAAAACACGCCAACAGGACAGTTGGACCGGACGATACGACGGCAGTCAAGTGCCGCCAGGACGGGCCGACACAGGGAGCGCCGCCAACCCGTCAGTGGTCACAGTGGCAGCAGCAAAACACGCCAACAAAACGGCAGGATCGGGCGGCATGAAACCAATGCAAAGTGCCGCCAGAACGTGCAACACAGGAGGCGCCGCCAGTCCGTCCCTGGTCACGGTGGCAACAACAAACACGGTTACAAAGGGCAGAACCGAGTGACACGACACGACACACAGCAGAGACGGTGACACATGGCCGGCAGTGTGAGGGTGGATATCCTATCGCTGCCTGGAAACATGATGGCGAACCTGCCTAGATGATCGCCCCTGCGCTCTGCCGAGCAGAGTTCTTGCGCAACCAGCCACACTCCTATCTTCGGCTACCGGCTACTAATGACGCCCACCACGGGTCTCACGACGCTGGTGTCGCCTGTGCAAGTTGAGTCCATGATGAAGCAGACATCAGAATTGAACTGGTTTGGCATCGCCCTCTACCACGTATGTGGCATGCAGCGCCCGCCGCGACCGATGGTGATTAACTAAGAGCTGGACACAACGGCCAGGAACGCCTCCGGTGCTTCGGACGTCGGACAGCCAAGCGATGTATTGACGCCTCATTTTGTAGGCGACGAAGCCGGCAACGACGGCAAGGCCTTCCTGCTCCAGTCCCAGTTTGCTCATGGTGGTCGTGTTAAAATTAATGTGAATAGAAGTGGCATCAAACTAATTGAACTGGTTCTTTATTTAGCTATACAAAGATAAGATATGAAGATAAGGTAAGCAACATATGAAGGCTCCATATTTGATGGCGGTGGCCAAGTTCTATCGGTGACTCAGCAGAAGGACTTTGATGTTATTCTGAACACAAGATTGGGGGCATCAGAGCAGACGAAAGAATCCAGGAAGAAGGCACTGAGAATGCTTGGGGCAATATATAGGAATGTATCATACATAAGTGAGGAAGTCATCAGGAAGCTTTACTGTGCATGTCTTGCCACATTTGGAATACTGTATCCAAGCTTTGGCTTCTAGTTATGAAAACGATTGTTCGCTTTTAGAGAGTACAAAATATGACTACAAAAATGGTTAATGACATAAGAAACCTGGCATATGCGGAAAGATTGAAGAAATTGAACATGTTTTCACTTAGATATATAAAGGTGAGAGGAACACTCAGTGAGGTCATTAAATTTGTTCATGGTCAGGAGGATGGATATATTAGGTAAATATTTGAATCTAACAGAAAAGATGCACTTAAAGGTCATCAATTCAAAATTAAAGTTAACTACAGCAGGACAAGGTTAAGACAGTCTTTCTTCACCAACAGGGTAATAGAACACTGGAACCAGATGCCAAAAACCATTGTCAGTAGCAGCACATTGAACATCTTTAAAAACACCATAGGCAATTATTACAAGAATAGAGGGCTTGCTTTTCAGTATTCCAGGGAGGGCTGATCGACGGATTTGGTGGGCAACTGGTTGAGTGTTCAGAGTGCAACCAAGAAGAGCCCTTGTGGCCCATAGTCACACTGATCTTTTGTGTCTTGATGTCTTAGATGCTCCAAAATGCTGCAAGCATTCCAAACAAGCATGATGCAACACTCGATGCCATACATATCTGATAGGCAGGCTAATTCATGGAATGACACCAGAAAAGGCAGGTGTTGACACTGACATTATTTTCAGCTGCATCCGTGGCCAGGATCATAATCATTAGAGGTAAAGTGGTTGGAACAAATGGATGGGCTGATCGGATGAACTCCATCAGCTCCTTTTCACTGTCAACCAGGTCTTATATGCATCTTTATCTCTTGGAAACATAAGCATGTTGGTTGACAATCTCTTCTTTCCATATCTTTCTTCCAGTTGATAAAGACACACCACAACAGAACACTATACAATAAAACTACAACTAAAACGCACGTACATCGAACACAAGGTGTGACGGACATAAAACCAATCATAAAGCAACCTACGAGGAAGCTATGTAAGCAGCTGCGCTATTTATGACTCAAGTGCGCCATCTAAGAATTTGAGAAAATGTGTGCCCCTAAAACGCTGCATTCGTGATGGTCGTCGCCTAATTCGCAGCCTAACTGAGGTTGATAAAATAACAGCTCAATACGATTCCAAAAGCACAGACGTGATATTACAGGATTTAGAAAGTGAGTTGAATTGAAAATATTTCCATTTTAAAATGCATGAAACCATTAAAACGTCTCAAAAGTAGTACCCCAGATGACGTCATTTGTACCATTCGAGCCGACACGCAGGAAGGCATGGGGATGACATGGGCCTGTGTAAATCGACGTCGGCGTCGATATACACGTTTCCATTTTGAAAATGTTTTACGATTTATCTGGGAAATCTTGATAATTAGGATATGATATTTGAAAAATAAAATACTGTCCTGCTCCATTTTAACACAGCATTCGTAAGTTGGTATATACCTATTGTGCATTCTGCAATTTTCAAATGCTTGGAGTGGAACATTGGCTAGCTGGGCGAGTTTCACATGGCATTGGCAATAGACGAAACAGATATTTCATGGCATAGTATCCTTTTTGGTTGTGCGGAACGGCACTTTATTTGGCAAACAAAAATAAAAATTGGGTATCGGTTTACCGGCTTCGGTGACATCTGACAAGTTGGAGCCTAATGCGCCATCAATTGGGACAACTGCGCTATATCAGTACAACAGGGCGTCGTTTGATTGTGCGCGGTCAGGGTTTGGGAAAGAAGATGCGATGTACTAGTACACAATTTTAGTTACTACTCGAGTCCTGCCGTTTTTTTCTTCATATTTTCCAGAGATACTGATACTGAGCTATCAGGAATGTAAGTTGATCATGTGCTTCCGTGCAGTCAAAGATCACTATTGTGGACTCGCGTTCCTGATGTTAAGGACTAAGTAGCACGGAGTCTTATTCGATCGATTAAGGACAACGTTCAGGACTGGATTTAGTGTATATTTGAGCGTAGGGTGATTTTGAGTTCTGGATTTAAAAAAAATTAATTGTTTGAGTGTGGCTGACATGATTCAACCATTGACTTCCTCTGCAAGTGCATTCTTTTCTAGGTATTGTGCTTTAAGGTGGTCCCAAGACAACTTTTATGCACATTTTGCCCCCATAAAGCAAACAGATGGTTAGGTTTGGTTATGTTAGTTTTGGTTTTTAAGTTGAAGATTTGACAAATTAAATAAGTTGTGTTTCATCAAAAGTAGGTTATGTTAGGTCAGGTTAGATTTGTATTTGCCTTTGGAAAATTAAAAAGGTGTTGTTTAGTTTGTTTAGTCAAAAATAATTTGGGTTAGATAAGGTTTTTCAGCAACAATTATTCATGGAAAAATTGTTGAAAATTATCCTTTAAAAAAAATTGTATTGAAAATTAGGTTAGGCTGTTGTAACTCCTGTGTGGGTGCTTGTGTGGATAGGCATATGAATTGGAATTTGAACATGGAGGTATATTCACCAATCAGCACCCATAATGTGCACAGTCTAGTTGCACTACCACATCATTGTGGTCATCATACCTATCTTAGGATAAAGGAAGTTAGGGTATATTGCTGTGGTGGTAATGCATGTCATCACCTTGATGAGGCCAGTAAACCACCTGTCAGGTATGTGCACAAGAAGATTTCTCATATTAGATTATCAGAGTTCAAATTTTTCTGGTGAGAAATATGAACTCTGAACTCTGATTTATTGACATGACATAGTGATGATACATGTATAATAGGTGAGACAGTATGTCCTAGTTAAGACATTAAGGTATGAAGATATATGAGAGTTGTTGCAAGTGAGTTAAGCATACAGGTCAGCCAGGTGAGAGAAGTTCACAATGATAATGACAGATGGCTATTTGACACAGGGCAATAGAGTTGAGCAGAGAAGCAAGGTAAAATGGGCCTGAATAAGTATGATAATTACACTGCCTTGTATCATCTGTCATCATATCACCAGCTCATTTGCCCTCTTTGACACCCCAGACCTTTTTCTGGCAGGCAGGTGCCACTTTTTCAAATGTGTGGGGCCCTTCATCAGGTCATGAGCCCTGCTATCAGCTCAGGAGCCCTTCATATTGGCTTTTGACCCTCATCAGCAGCTCTTCCAACAATTTGGGGCCCCTCTGTCCACCTGAAGCCCTTTATGTTTGTGCAACCCAGTATCCATCAATATCTTCCCAATGCTTTCCAAACCCCTCAATATCTTCCCAGGGACACTCTGTTGACTTCTTTTTGTTGGTCTGGTACCATTTCTGTGATCCCAGAACCCCTTTAGTTAGCAAGGGACCCCTTTCATCAGTATATGGCCCTTCACATCAGTCCTTTTGTCCAGGGGCTCTTGAAGGCCCCTCATTATGGTTGCTTGGAGGTTCTCTCAATCCCCCTCCCATCAGGGGCTGTCTCCTTTGCTTATCATCCACCTGGCTATGCCACTGGCTTAGTCTATGGTTTTTTTTTATTGATTGTTGAATTTGTGGTTCAGATTTGTTCTTTCCATTCACATTTTGCAAACTTGTATTGCATGTGGCCAGAATTTTTCACCATTTAACCTTGCACACTATTAATAATTTGTCATTTTAGCCAATGACAAGCTTATTTCAAAATTATAGTTGAGGTGATGCAGAGACAACAATCTCAGACCAATGAGATACTGAACTGGCACATTTTTTCATTATTTATAACAAGCAACAGCATAGGCCATCATGATGAAATTCCATTGATAAGTAGGTGTGTGTCATTATCCACAACAGTAAGCATATGCATTCTATTTATAAACACAATGATGTTTGAAGTGAGACATGAATACTGTCCCAGTATACATTCAGAATAGCATTGCAAGCTGATCACAGGTGATGATTCACTTGGCATTCAGTATGTTGCACACATGTTCATGAGAAATTGATAATTATATCAAAACTTTATAACAAGTTGAAAATTGACTAAAGTGATATGGCTCTGAGGACCTGTAGTGACCAACGATGTTGCCAACTACCTCGCAGCAGTGGCCATTCCATACTTTACCGCCGGCCCTGGTAGCCATCCAGCGAGAGTGGTGGTGGGGAATGGTAATCTCAGCAGTGCTGGTGGTCTTGACAACCATCCAGAGTCTTTCTGTTGTATGTAAACCTCCACATACTGTTGACATGGTACAAAGTTGTCTTACCTGAAAGAGGCCAAGCTAAAGGTTAATGCATGCTCACTAGTGCTATCAAGTCACCATGAGTCCATTGCCAAACCTTTGTGTAGCATGAATGTCCTCTGATATTTGCCTAGGTAGACAAACTATGATGCGATCTTTGGCATTGTGTAGAGCAGGAAGTGTATGTAATAAATGTCAATTAGAATGCTAAGCACATGCTGTGTTAAACAGTTCATGGTTTGATTGTTTCAACCACTTCTCATCTCATTCTTTTTGTTCATGATCTCATGTGCTTTGTGATGTCTAGCGCCCTTTTGGCAGTTACTGTCGTCCGTGAGGTCTGGCGCCTTTAAGTGCAGGCCGGTCAGTGCCTGGACCATGTGGAACTATCAGAATTGGAGTTGGCTATCTCTGGATTTGGCATTGAAACATCAGTATCCATGCACAAATGGCACAATATAGAGTACAATGCCGCTATCACATTGTGCTGAGTGTTGTGGTGGACATCCACAAGTGACCACTGTAAAGAGCACTGTGCCCGCTGTCGTGATGTGCTCAGTGTTGTGTCGTGTTGTGTCATGCCGTGATGTGACGTATCGTGATGCGTTGTGACTTGGCGTGACGTGGCGGCAGGGCGGCCAGGCGACAGGAGGACGGCTGGGAGATGGCCGGCGACGGTGGCGTCTCGCGACTGCTGCGTCGCCGACTGGTCGACTCGGCCAGCGAGGGCGGCTCGGCCAGCGAGTCCGGCGAGGCAGAGCGGCGCAGGTGCGGTGCCGCTGGTGCAGCTGCTGTAGCCAAACATCCTGGGTCGATGCATTTCGTGATGCTGCAGGACCAGGTGCCTCTACAACAAATATGACTTGCTTTGATCAACATTATGCATACTGCTAATGTCTTCTGCTCATTATTCTTCTAAGCTGAACACTTCTGGCAAGAAAAGTTGACTGCAAAAATGAACGTTTCTAGTAGTAAAGCTTACTGGTTATGCCTCCCCCCCCCCACCCACTCATCCGCCCAGGCCAGACAAGTAAATGGGTCAGTAAATTTATCCCAATAATATAATGGTTCGGATGGTAGTCACTTCTTGCTGTTTGTACGCATCCATACATTCCTTGAATCTCACAACTTTTTAGGCTTCTGTGGTGATTATATATGTATGATACACGGACAATGTGTGTAAATTATTTAACTCGAGAATTTAGCAGCTGAACAGTTTGGGCGGAGCGATTAGACGTCATCGTGCATAAAGTGCGTCAGGGCCACCCGATAAACAAGCAAGAATTGAGCAGCTGCCGCACCGACCGTCAGCCTGACCGAAAGCGTGGAGCCCCCCCCCCCCACGTAAGCCTTCCAGCCACTCTCCCCCGTGCCGCCACTAGCAACGTTGAACTTTCGTTCAGTTTATCCAGCTGAGAATCCAGGCTGTGCATGCGCTGTATCGCCGCCTGGTTCCCCGAGATCAGCTAAAACAATTGGCGTGTTGGTCCACATGGTCGCAGATCATATCCTGGCTATTATACTGGAAATTCTCACTATGTCCATACATCATCAGTAATGCATTCAGACCCCTGGGGGACTCCACTAAGAACATTTTGCCATGATGACTGTACCATTTAGCATCACTCTTTGCTGTCTATCTGAAAGCCACAACTCTATCCATTTTAAGATACTACCTGCAATACCATGGGCCTGAAGCTGTATCATTAACCATTTATGGGGTACCTTGTCAAAGGCCAAGATATGCTACATCAACCTGATTTCCCTGATCAAATTGTTCTGTGGCGAAGTTAAAAAAGTCCAAGAGATTTGTGAGACATGATCGTCCTTTTCTAAACCCATGTTGAGTATCTTGAATCAATCTGTTTCCTTCCAGATAACTAACTATTCTATCCTTGATAATTGTTTCGAGTGCCGTGCAGATTAGGGGTGTGAGACTTACTGGCCTATAGTTTTCAACTTTCCCTCTTTCTCCTTTCTTGAAAATAGGAACTACATTTGCCCTTTTCCAATCTGTTGGAATTTCATTTTGTGAAACTGATCTACAAAATATTATACTAAGTGGAAATGCCAGTTCCTTTTCAGTTTCCCACAATACCCTAGCATAAATTTCATCAGGTCCTGCTGCCTTGTTTGGCTTTATTTTCCTGATATGATTGTAAACAACATCACTATCAATGAAATCAACATCATTTATCAGATCACGTCACTGAACTATGGTGTACGGTCGACAGATTGGTCATATCTTCCAATGTGAACACTGATTTAAACTGCTTGCTCAGTTCCTCAACCACCCCACTATCCTCAACCAATGTAATCCTTTTTTCCTCCAGGGGACCAATTGTGCTAGAAACTTTACCCACTTTTTAAAAAAAAAAAAATTTTTTACCTTCCCAATAAAACTTCAAAACAAAATTTAATTCTTTTTCCCTTTTTTGTTTTTTTTTTTTTTCCTACTCACTACCTTATTTATTCGCTTTTTTTTTAATAAAATTTAAATTTAATTTAAAAAAACAAAAAAAACTTTTTTTACCTTTATTTAATTTTTTTTATTAAGTTTAAAAAAATTATATTTTTTCCTCCCTTTTTTTTTCAAAATAAAAAAAAAAAGTCCATAAAAAAAAAAAAAAAAATTATCCGTTTTATCTATTTTGGTTGCTGATAGTATCGTCCTGTCGGGGATGCATTTCTCAGTTAAAGATGTACTGTGTGCCAGGAGTGATTGTGTGCGGGAAGCGGTCGCTCCCAACTGGACCCGCGTGTCGGCAGGTCGCGGCGCCGCGAGCAGGCCGACGAGCCGCCGGACAAGCGACGGCGCCTGGCCGGCCAGCTGACGTCGGATGGCGTCGCCAAGAAGCGCAGTCACACCATCAAGTTCCGCAAGCTGGCCAACATCACCGCCAAGAACAAGGCAGCCGCCCTGCTGACAAAGACCGGCAAGAAGAAGTCGAAGCCGTTCAAGGGGCTCAGCTACTCGTTTGGGAGAAAGAAGAAGAAGCCGAAGCGAGTCGAACCACAGGAGGGCGTGGAGCCGGAGATAATCGGCTATGTGAAGGAATTGGACATTCTGGAAGCGAAGGCGTTGGAAGAAGGCATCGGGAAGAAGCTGGAAGAGGCTGCAATTGAAGTTGAGGACGAACTTGCTGCTAGCACGGACGAACGTAGTGTTGATGATGAGCTGGAGGGCAATCTCGAACTCGATGAAGCTGAAGTTGAGGGCGAACTTGATGCTGAAGCCACAGAAGATTTGGATGATGGCGCTCTTGATGAGTTGCCAGGTGGACTGGCGGAAGACGGTGGTGAACTGGTCGCAGAGGGTTCGGAGGGCGAGGTTGACGATGAAATTGAAGAGCTGGTGCAGGATAGTAAGCCAGCCGACGCCAACAAGGCTACGCACTTGAAAGGGAAAGCGCGCAAGAGCATACCACAAGTCATTATGAAGAAGTCATTTATCCCCAGCGTTGAGCGCGATGTTTCGCCGGAGAGTTCCGGCGAGGAGTTCGAGGATGAGGAAGGTAAGAAGCACGCTATGTGCGTATCACTTAGCTCTAAATGGTGCCATGTCGGCGAGAACGTTGAGTCGGTCCCCGCCGGTCAGAAGACAATGTTCCCGCGAAGATGTCGAAGGCTGTTCCGCACATTTTCCGTCAATTATAAGATAGTGCAGGGAGCCATCAAATACCTTTGTTTGGCACTTAACTTTCCCTGTGACGCGAGAAACATTGCATTGCATGTACTCCCTGTTATCATAATTACCGTACGCACATGATATCGAACCGTCAGATAGCAAGTGATAGGGAGATGGTAACCCGAGAATGTGAGCGGGTCGTGGGAACTACTTGACCTACAAATGCGTTTCTCTTCTTACTATGAGCCTAAGTATTGTCATTGATATATATGGAATAATGGTTTGTTGTAATACTTTGTGGAATATCCGGTTTGGAAGATACAGTTGTGTTATATAGTTGTTAATAGAACTCTCCCCAATATTGGTTATGAGGGGAAAAGCGCGTGTAAATATGTTTAGTAGTCCGTAATTGTGGGCCCTGCGCGCTTCCTCTTGCATCTTTTCATGCTTTCTTGCTTTACTGTTTCCACACACTGGGTAGATAAGCTGTATCGGTTGCCATTGCACTGAACTAAGCCTGTTGTGTAATTGTGACGGCCAACTGCGCCGCTGCGTTCTTATGACGAGCCACGCCCACTGCGACAACGGCGCCGCTGCGTTGTTATGACGAACCACACCCACTGACAACTCCGTCGCTGCGATATTGTGGCGAACTACACCCACTGTGACAACTGCGCCGCTGCGACATTGTCACGAACCACGCCCACTGTGTGACACTGTGTGACACTGTGTTTGGCCAGTTGTCCACGGCGAGGCGCTGGACGACGAGAACTCGGTGGCGTCTGCCGTGAAGCTGCGACGCAGCAGCGACGCGCGGCCGGCCGTCCCCTACAGCCGGATGGCGCGCGGCGACTCGCTCACCAGCTCGCCGCCCGGCTCGGTGACGGGCGGCAGCGGCGGAGGGGAGGCCGCCCCGCCCGAGGGTACCGTGCCCGCCAAAATGGTGAGTCGATCCTCCCTATATAAGATACACACTCCCGCCCGGGGGCACCGTGCCCGCGAAAGTGGTGAGTCGGCCCTCCCGATATAAGATACACACCTCCCGCCAGGTTGGCCAGTCGGTCCGCCTCTCCATACCAGATACGAGCCTCCCCAGGAGAAGCTACACCTTCCATTACTTTCCCAGAGGGGGCGCGCCCGCCGAAATGGTCAACTAGTCTGGTTCTCCTTACCAGATGCGCACCACCCGTGGAGGGAGTCGTACGCGCTAAGCTGGCGAGTCATCTCGCCTTCCCCTACCAGACATGAACATCCCCAGGAGATGACGCACCCTTCAAAACTGTCAACTAGTCTGGCTCCTCTTATCAGATACACACCACCCGTCGAATGGAGCGATACCAGTCAAGCTGGAGAGTCAGCCCGCCTTCCCCTACTAGATGCACACCTCCCACCGGATGGTGACGCGTCAGTCCCATGAACTGAACGAGCACCGAGCCGTTCATGTAGGGGGCAGCACCATGCTTCGGAGGGCACTATGCCCGACACATAGTGAGCGCCTCTCATTTTCCATTTCGAGGATTCCTTGCGTTAGTCTTACTGCGTACGTGCAGATGAAGGATCGCCTCCGATCGGTATGTTTGTTTGTGCTGGAAGAGTAATACCCCCTTCGTCTGTACTCGGTACATGAGTATAGCTACGGAAAAAAACTCTTGGCTAGGCTGCGTTTGTGTACTGCTGGAGGGATATCACCATAGTATGTGGGTGTGTGTGGTTGGAGGAATATCACTGCTCTCTGTATGTACAATTAGGGGTATGTCACAGTTGTGTGTGCATGTGCAGTTTGAGGAATGTTACCGTAGTTTGTGAGTATTTTCAGTGAGGGGAATTAACCATTATATGTACGTGTGTAGTTATAGGAATATAACTATTCTGTGCGTGCACCGTTAGAGGAATATCACCACAGGCTGTGCGTGTATACAGTTAGAGAAACATGATTGGCCGCGTGAGAGTACAGCTGGAGGAGTAGCTCTTGGTTGGTTTGTTCATTTGTACAAATGAGGAATGTTTGCCCTTGGTCAACGTGGTCGGTCGGTCTGCCCTGCTGTACGGCTGGAGTAATAACACCATTAGGCTGCACGTGCGCACATCTAGGGAGCTAATTCTTAGTCTGCACATATGGAGTAGTTGCTGCTTGGTCTGTCTGCCCTTGTGTCCAGGTACAGGAATACCACCGCTAATGTGTACATGGGCACAGTTAGAAGAGTAGCTTTTCATTAGTTTGCACATGTGTGCAGATTGGGTAGTTGCTGATGTCTGTAGGTGCGCGTATATAACTAGAGGACTAGCCTTTCATTAGTCTGCTTATTTATTGGGTGGTTTACGGCGCACTTTATGCACGATCATGACTAATGGCGCCACCCACACTTTCATTAGTCTGTGCATATGTAGGCGCCGAGGATAGGCTCCGTAGAGTAGGCTTCGTAGTGTAGGCTACGTGTTGCTGCTCGCTTGCAAACCAGAGTCTCCTGGCTTTAGTTCCTGTATTTGAGGCACAATCTCCATTGGTATTCGACCCGGTCACTGATGGATAGCGCTCCGCGCCCACAACCTGACGCCTAATCGCGTCCCGGGTCCAACCCCGGCTCCTCCGCCAAGGCGACCAGAGGTCTACCGGATTGCCCCGGCGCGCAGACGCAGAGGCACACTCAGCCGCAGCACGCGCGCACAACACGGGGCGCCCCCCGCTCACGCCGCTGCTGCTTCCCGTGCGTAAGCCCGGTCAACACCGCTCAGTACTGCCGGGCACGGTCGGAGGCAGGCGCGCCACCGCCTTCACACCAGTCCCCCTTTCGTTGACCGGGCGCTCTCGTCCGGCAGTCCCTGGGAACCAGAATATGCTTAATTAGTGACCGGGTTTTGGCACACTCACGCCATCAGTGCTGGACAGTGTATCAGTGGCTGCCACACTCTGGCTGTCTGAGCAGTTCGAGATGTGAAGACATTTTAAATTTGTTACGCACCACACTGCAGTCGAAGACAACGGGCCCTGCCGTACTCCAACTACAATGCCACGTGTACAATGTGATTGGCATGAACTAGTCAGTGATGGCGTGCACAATTTGTCCCAGACCTTCCACCAGCTTCGGCTCGCCCCCAACCTAGTCACAATGACGGTACTGTCCGCCGTGACCGGCACGAACACGCCACCCGCCATCTGCATCCGAACCGATCTGGAGGATTTCTAACTACTAGACCTCTGCGGAAGTGGACGGGGAGTAAGCTGGTTCACAACAGGCTATGTCCCCCACCCACTGCCCAACACATAGGCGGTACTGTAGTAACCAAAAACAAAGCTTATGATTCGATGTAGTCTGTGATATCCGTCCTGGTTGGTTGGACGTCACACATCGGGGTTTCTGCAGGGCGGCTCGCGTGCTGTGGCACCAGCGCCAGCGGCGACGGTCGCGGCCCGGCTCGCCGCTCGGCTGGCCCAGGCGCGCACCCGGGTACCGGTCTAGAGAGAGTGGACGCGGTAGAGTCGGAAGTCATGGAGCGGGGCTCCGTGTTGCGTTGCGATATACAATGAGTGGTAGAATCATTGAGACTGGGTGACTGGCACGGCTTCAGCCTGTTGTAATGTACCAACAACATTTTCCAGTCTTCCAGTCTAACCCTGTAATTAAACTCTTTGCTGAGCTATAATAGTCGCAGGTTTCCACGGTCGTATGCATGTTTGGTACTCTCATAGCTTCTACGTTGTGATGCAACATTACCTGATCCCTGGTTGGTAAATGAAGCTGTTAAACTTCGTTTCGTAAAGTGTCCGATTCCTCACATGACTCGTATTAGACACGTGTATGGCCTCTCGGTAGGCCTCACACAGACCTCTGCAGAGACAATCGACATATGACACGCTGTTCGATTGCAAGGCTTGCGGCGCTTCAATTTCGATGTCGACCGGTTGCCGTGCCTGGCGACCGAACATCAAATAGAAGGGACTGTATCCCAATGACGTGAATTTGACTGCGATACCCCAACATCAGTAGCGGTAAGTGTCCGTCCCACCAACTGATTTTCCGAAAGATATTTTACCAGCATACCCAAAATAGTGCGATTTACTCTTTCACATCTATTTCCCAGAGGGTGAATACTGGTAGTACTAGTCTCTTTTACGCCCATTATGCGGCAAAGCCCTCAGAGAAGCCAACTCTATAAGTTAGTTGCTCAATCCGAATGCAGCCGCTTGGGGCAGCCAAAGCGAGAAAATAGCTCATGAGTCGGAATAGTAGCGACTGCTTGCCCACATGTCTGGTTATGGAAAAACTTCCACCGACCTCGTAACTTCTGGGACTTTTTCAGCCTGTGGCTCCCATAAGCAATTACCTTCTGCCCATTTTGTTTTTGGAGCAACACCGCTCCTATCCCTTGGTTAGTCGAGTCACACTCCAAAGTGAACAAGCCGGCGTCCGATTAAAAACGAGGCAGAGACATGACTGGCGCATCCACTAGCGCTCGTTTTACATCTTCAAATGAATCTGCAGCCACAGCAGACCATTCAATCCGAACACCCTTCCTGGTGAGGTCGAAAAGAGGCGAGTAAATTTGGGAATTTTTACAAATAAATCTGCGAAAGTAAGCTGACAAGCCCAAGAAGCTACACATCTCCTTGGCGGTGTGTGGCTGTGGCCACTCGCGCACCTTCCTGACCTTTTATGGGTCCGTGGACAGATCTTCCTCGGATACTACGCAGCTGAGCAAATTCGCCTTGTTCTGGAAGAATGGACATTTCGCTATGTGTAATTTCAGTCCAGCGGCTCTCAACCGCAGCAAAATTGTACAAGTTCTTCAACACTAGGAAATCCTTGCCGTATACGATAATGTCAAAGTAGCGCACATAAATATATTTCCCTAGGGGTCCCAGAACGATATTCAACAGCTTGGCACCTGTGAACGGTGCCGAATTCAGGCCCAAACATTTCCTTGTACCGCCAATTACTGAATGGAATGGTTATTGTGGTTTTCTCTCGGTCAGCTGGATCAACCGGAAATTGCAAATAAGCCTTGGATAGATAAGTGTGCAGAACAAAGATAACCCTGCAAGTACCTCTAACGAGTTGTCTATCCTTGGAATGGGGAAAGCCGGTAATCTAGAAATGGAGTTTACCCGACGCATATCAGCACAAATCCGGAGCTACCCAGTTTTTTTTGCGCTCAAGACAAATTGGCGACGCTCAGGTGCCGTCCGATTCTTTTCAAAATTCCTTGATCCACCATTTCCTGGATCTGCGACTTTACCTCATCACATAGGTGTGGAGGAATACGGTGAAGGCTCTGTCGCACCGGGCCACGACCGCCAGTGTCATTCGAATGAGAAATTAGACTAGTTACCCCAATGTGGCCGTTGAATATGGACTGGTGCTTTCGTAGCACAGAGAACGGTGCCTGTTCTTCAGGAATACTCACCCCTCCAGGTTAACCACGGGCAGTTTTATACCATGGGAGCCTGTCGGTAACTTCCAAAAAAAAACCACCTCAAGGCTACCAGGCTTTGAATGTTTGGGAATGGGGATAGAGTCTGCGCAGACATTGAGCCACTACAGGCAAAACATTAGTTTTAACTTCGGCAACACATCGAACCACCTCGATGCCCGGAATTTCCAGTGTTGGCTCGATAAGCGCGGTACCATTGTAGGTGTAATGGAGAGCGAAGCCCGAACAAATTCGTTCCGTGCCCGGAGTTATGGACCAATCATGGCCCACGATTACGCGACCGACCGGTGTGACCTCGGCAGACATCGTGCGAACCTGCTCACTAGGCGTCAGCACCAGACGCCTCATTGCCAAGTCAATTACGCAAGGGACTGCCATCAAGAAATCCAGGCCCAATAACCACTGAACGTCTATAACAGGCGAGACATAGAAAAGCATCACCCTTTTTTGGCCAGCTAACTCGAGAGGGACAAATGCAGCCAATGATGGGCAATTCCGACTCAGACAGTTTTGGCTTGCACTGAAGTCTTTTGCAACTTTATGCCGGATAGCTGATAAAAAATGTATCGATGTACCACGTGTATCATGGACCCGGTGTCGAGCAAGCAAGTACACGCCAGGCTGGCCAGCACAGCAGGGAAGGGAACGTCAGCTGCTCAGACAGCAGAGCACTGTTTAGACTTTCATGCTGATTAGTTACTGGGACAGATTTCGGTTGGCTGGGTCCGTGCCCCCCGTACCTCCGAGGCAGGCGCCGAAGCCAGCCTCCCTGGTTGGTACACACTGGTGAGATGTGTCCACGCGGTTACAGGAGAAACGGACACTATCACGGTGCCGGCAATGAGCCACCAGATTTTTGCGACCACCGCATGGTAGTATCGGGCATCCCACTGCGGGCACACCTCTCCGCCGCACCACCTGGCTCAGAGCCAGAGCCGCTCATCGGCCCGACCGCCCCATCCGTCGCACGGCTCCGACGCGGAGCTGCACGCCGCCCAGGGCGATTGCCATCATGGGACGCCCCGACACCAGCCGACTGAACCCGCTGCTCCAGTCGCTCTATTCGGTCAAGAAGCATTATCAGGAGAGCCGTCTCTTGGGTCTCGATCTGCCCGATCGGGGGACCACTCCCCCGACCACGGAAGTGGCCAGCACGATCATGTTACGGATTTTGACGATCAACTCGGCTTTGTATCGCTCCGGCTGAGTCCCCAAAAATGAGTTGGAATAAATCACATCGCTGTCACCGTCGCGATATACCTGTCGCACCAACTCCTTGAATCTGGTCACAAATACCACGAGAGGCTCACTAGGCTCGAAACGTAATCCCTTTAGTAGTGCGTGCGCGTCCAGCGCGCATGGTCGCTCAAACAGCTGTCGTAGCTCCGCGACAGCCAGGCCCCAAGTGGACAGTTTTTTTCTGCCGGGAACGAAGCATATGCGTCCCGTACCACCCCGGACAAGCGCAGGGGAAAGAAACGAGCCCCGATGTCACCGAAATTGTGTAAAGTATAGTAAATGTGTAGATCAGCCACAAATCTGCCGAAAGAACCCTCTCCCGAAAATTTAGGTGCCGACATCCACAACCCCAGGCCAGACACGAGAAGATTGCAAACTTCTTTACACTCCATTGCCGACAAATAAAGTACAGAGCAAAATTGCGACACAACTTGGAACACAGATAACAAGCGATGAACAGTGCAGAACTTATCTTAACGAAGAAACCTGGATGATCTGACGAGCCGGACTAGAGCCTGACCAGAGTCCACCTCGGTCTAGCCTGCGTCCAGCGGTCGGCCGTCTTCAGCGAACACCCGCCAGCCAGTCAGACGTATAGCACTCGGTGCCGCTATCTACAGTCGCACCCACTACTCGTAAACTCTGCAGAGCGGCGCAGGGAAGCCGAAGAAGTTGCAGATTAGCTTGCTGCACAGAACCAGTCGACAGGCCGGAGGCCACCGGAACCAGAGACGGAATCGGAACCAAAGCCGGAATCGCAGTCGGAGCCCGACCCAGAGCCCGTGCCGGAGTCTGAGTCGAAGTCGAGGCAGAGACGCTGATCGGAGTCTGTCAGACACCGAGCAGACGCCGCCAGTCCGGATCCCGGACGACACGAAGCTGCTGGCGGAGCCGGTGGTGCCTGTGTGCGCCGACGTGGCCGACTCGCTGCACGATCCCACCGCTGCCACCAGTGTAGACTGGGCGCAAAATGACCCTAGATGTCGACGCGCCCCTAAACTCCAATCCACCACCACACACCAGTGTAGACGCCGAGAGCAGGCTCCGTAGAGCAGGCTCCGTAGAGTAGGCTCCGTAGTGCAGCCTACGTGTTACTGCACGCTTGCAAACCCGAGTTTCCTGGGTTTGGTTCCTCTATTTGAGGCACAATCTCCATTGGTACTCGGCCCAGTCACTGACGGATACCGCATCGCACCCACAACCTGACGCCATTGCGTCCCGGGCCCGACCTCGGTTCTCTCCGACAAGGCGACCCAAGGTCTCTATCGGATTGCCCCGGGCACGCAGCCGCAGAGGCACACTCAGCCGCAGGACGCGCTCACAACACGAGGCGCCCGCCGCACCGCCGGCCCCGCTCGCGCGGCTGCTGCTCTCCGTGTGTGAGCCCGGTCAACACGCCGCGCACCGCTGGGCACGGGCGGAGGCAGGCGCGCCACCGCCAACTCACACATTTGTACGGGTGGAGGAGTAGCTGTTGATTGGTCCGTCTACCCGTACGTACAGCTGAATGTATATCACCGCCGACCCGTTAGTGCTCTGGCGCAGATCAGGTATGGGTGTGCCGCTGAATGCCCTGCCATTCACGCTGTGGCCGCAGATGGACTCGATCCTCAAAAATATCGGCTGCAAGTGTGTGGAGACCAAAACGCCGGCTGCGGACCTGAACCTGGCCGACAAGGAGCACTTCTGCCAGGGTATCGACGCCATCGAGGGTCGCCTGGTCGGCTGCTGTAACGTCGTCGTCAGCAAGCGGTAACCGGCGGGGCGAGGTTGGGTTGGGACTTCGATTGGCGGCTGGGGATGGCGACCGGGGCTCCCAGTCGCCAGGAGGTTGATCCCAGAGTTGCAGGCCGGTGATGGTAGCGCTATAGATGCTGGCTATCAGTAGCAATTGCTGAGAGTTAATGGCCAAAGTTCCGGTTCAACATGAGATATTAACTCAGACGGATGCATCCGTATAGATGACACATTGGATCATGACCAGCTGTGCAGTCTGTTCGCTGTACCGATGTAACCCTGTGCCGGAATTTCTCCGCTCAGGCTGATCCGGCCGAGCTTCAAGGTGCCGTTTCTGCTCATGTGCGGACTGCACCGGGAGCGTATGCGCCGGCACCACTGCTGTCCGTCCTGCGGCGTGTTCTGCACTCAGGTCAGCGCGACGTCCGCTATGTGGCTGCACTGCTGCAGACGACTCTTCTCGGCCACAGACGCTTGGAAGTTGTTTTGTGTTTGTCTTCTTTTTTTTACTTTGCTGTGCTTTGCTTATGGGTCATTATTGTAGACAATGTAACCAAGTTAGTTTTTAGTTTAGTGTCAGGCGAGATGGAAATCCCAAAGTGTTGCCTTAAAAACGTTAATGAAATGTTAGCTTTGTCGAAATGTCAACACAATCAGAACATGTGGTTTGTACGTAGTAGAAATGTAGGGTATTTAGGCGACCTGCTTCCTCTTTTGATAATATAGGTACGCTAAAATCGTAATGTGCAAATAATTTACCTTCGCATGATTATGAAGGAATAGTATTGGTTCGTATTTATCAGACTGAATAATCTGCATATGAAGCATTGGATAGGTCTGATCATTTGCCGTGCACGAAAAGTCACTATTGGAATGTAATACGATTTTACTGACACATTATTTTCTATATGTCAAGGAGGAACTTCATACCTTAGTGTCTCAAGGAGAATTCCATACTTCCTACCGCAAGGACGCTCCGTGTTGGGATGGATTCACCCGGTCTGCTGTGCCCAGCCTTCTCTACGGTCTGAGCCCCCGGCCATTGATATCGCCCCACCCTGCAGATTGTCCCCAGTCTGTCCTTCACGACCGAACCCCAGCCACTGAACTCAGGCCCACCCCACCCATCATTAATAATTACAAGAGACCACTGGAGACCACTAAAAGCCCCAATACCTAGCAGGAGACCTATCGTGTTTTCTGAAGGTTTCAAATCAGAAGGTGCATTCGTTTTAACAGGAGGCCCTATAATTCATGAAAAGCCAAAGCACCAAGAAGGAGACACCATTACGGTGTTGGATCCGGTCTGAGCCTCCCGTCTGACCCGACCACGAACCTCATCGCTGCGCTGCAGGGAGTCTTCGGTCCACACCTGTCCGTCTGACCCGGCCACGGACCTCCCCCCTACTCTGTATGGAGTCTCCAGTCCATACCTACCCGTCTGACCCGGCCACGGACCTCACCCCTACTCTGTATGGAGTCTCCAGTCCATACCTACCCGTCTGACCCGGCCACGGACCTCACCCCTACCCTGTACGGAGTCTCCAGTACATATCTACCCGTCTGACCCGGCCACGGACCTCACCCCTACCCTGTACGGAGTCTCCAGTCCATACCTACCCGTCTGACCCGGCCACGGACCTCACCCCTACCCTGTACGGAGTCTCCAGTCCATACCTACCCGTCTGACCCGGCCACGGACCTCACCCCTACCCTGTACGGAGTCTCCAGTACATACCTACCCTTCTGACCCGGCCACTAACGTGGACACCGCTGCTGCAGGGCATCTTCATGCGATGCACGCACCAATGCGCGCCACACCTGTTCCACCGCAAATGCGCCGTCCAGGTGGGCGACATGCTGGTCTGCTCGCACTGCGGCAACACGGACGACCTGAAGATGGTGCAGCTGACCATCCGCACCGGGCGTACGCCCACCTTCTACCACGTGCAGGGCACCATCAAGAAGAGGTACTGCTCACCGCGGGGAGGTGTTCTGGAGAGGTGGTGCAGGCGTTAGGGAGGGGGGTTGATCAGTGAGATGCAGTGGGATTAGGGATGCGTGGTGCTCTCAGGGATAGGATGCGGTGGTGTCGGAGGTGTGGTGCGTCAGGGAGAAGTATAGCTATGTCATGGAGAAATAGTGGTGAGCTAGTTGTTTGCATGTTAGGGTAAGTATCGCAAGGTCTTGAGTTCGAATCTCAGCAGTCGTTTGTTGTCTGGGCAGATCCATGGCCAGTCAGTGCGTTCGCTTGGGCAGCGACACATTATCGGAAAGTCGAATACAGCATAAAATTATTAAGTTGGCCCTTGCCGGCAAAGCCATCTTTGCCGGGCCGGCTCTTTAGAGAGCTCTCCCCCTCTAATTTCCGGTATGCGTGTGTTGGGATGAGACGCAGAACACCGTTTCTAAGTTCTGGTGACGGAGATTCCGAAGCACGTATATTTTCATTTTACTGATAATGAGGTTACTAGAGGTCGTGGTATTAGGCCAGTAGGTCAAAAGTATTAGGGCGAGGGCTAAAATCCATAAAAATAACTAAAGAAGATATCACTTGTGTTCTTTCGACATTGTTCCTCGAGAATGAACATATATGAATTCATTTACGTTGAGCATAGTGAAAGGGTAACCCCTTTCAGGACGGGCCAGGTCAGGCCAGAATCAGGCTTGAAAACTAGCTTCCGAGTTATGTATGTTAGAGACTAAAATTTGTCATTGGCAAGCCAATTTAGCATAGCGCTCATTGTGTTTTTCTCCAATTTCGGTCGTGCTGAGGTCGCTGAAGGTCATAGTAGGTTGGAATGACCTGGAAAATATTAGTATGTCTTGGGTCCTTCCAATATAACTGTTCAAGCGAAATATTTGTATATGGCTGACATCCAAAAGGCTATGGTCAGATCAAGTCACGTCGTATGGTCAGGTCAGGAAAGTTCAAGCTTGGAAATACCCAGAACATCACCTGAAGTGTATAATATTGTATTATATTATTATTAAAATATAGAATAAGAAGACCTGGTACGATGCCGAAGTATCCTTGTAAACTGTGCATCGTACGACTTCATGACCTTACCCCAGGTCACAACGGGCAGTGCTCGAAATGATAAACCGATCCCTTCAGCCTTCGCCTAGGTTGCTTAGAAAGTGATTCCAAAGAAAGGTTAAACCAGGTCAGCTAGCACGAGATCAGGTCATCTCGGGTCATTTTATAATCATCCAGTGTCATGCCGCACGACTTTTGGGGGCGCTGAAACCGAGTTCAGATATCACTTGGCGAGGAACAGCAATATTCTGTATGCGATTGCATCGTGTATAGTATACATGGGAATGACCTGGCACTGGCATTGACCTTTGACACACAATTTATCCAGAATGCTTATTTCATGTTCTTTATCATTTTTGGCACCACAAATTACCCCGAAACTGGATTATTTATATTCAATATGGTAGAAGCACATGAAAGTTGATCTGGCCTCAGGTCAGTAACATCGGCCTTAATTAACATTTTCATATAGGGGTTTGTTTGACTTCATGAAAGGATAGCATGCTCTGAGTTCTGTGCGTATGTGTTGCAACTGCTCTGATTGACGGCACTTTGAATATTTTTGAACGTCACTCCCTTTGAACCTTTCTAGACCAATGCCCTTTGTCGATCTGGACCTGAATCTTTTACAAAATGTACAAAGCAGATGTATAATACGCTGCTGAAAGTTTGGTATATCTACGTCTACATATTCGGCCGCCATTTCGGAGAATCCTGGGGCGACTCTTGAGAGCCCTCTACCACTGGCCTGGCGAGGTTTAAGAGGGCTATGCAATACGTGTATTGTGTATCTGTAAGGCTCACTTTCAGCAGGACTTGACGAGTATGTTGAAGAATCCGGGACATGACGACACGACAACATAGGCAGAATAGTGCCAGGGAAGGTTTTTAAGGGTGCATTCTGATGTGCTTCTAATGTATGCTGGTTTGTTCAGGGGACATCAATTAGTGCGTAGATAGGTGTGCGAAGACAGGTTCTGGAACAGATGCTGATAATCATGGAATATCGACTGTACTGCTGCCCACCTGCTGTTCATGCTGTGCTGTGTTACTCGTGTATCACCGCTTCCATTTCCGATACTGACGCTGTATTGCCGCCCACCTGCTGTTCATGCCGTGCTGTGTTACCCGTGTATCGCTGTTGCCATGTCCGAGCCTGACGCTGTATTGCTGCCCACCTGCTGTTCGTGCCGTGCTGTGTTACCCGTGTATCGCCGCCGCCGTTCTCGACACTGACGCTGTACTGCTGCCAGTCGCGGCGCCAGGATGGCCGTTGGTCGGGAGAGGACGGCCGTGGCGGTATCGGACGCGTTCACTGCACCGCCGGCCTACCTCAGTCCATACAGTCTGACGCTGCCCGATGGCCGCGTCCTGGCCGCAAATGGACTTCCCGTGGGGCCCGACAGGTGAGACTAGACTGTCCGTGGATCATACAGGCAAGGTAAGACTTCCGTGGAGCTCTACATGCGAGGTAAGACTGTCCTTTGAGCCATACGGGTGAGATAAGACTGCCCATGGGCCGTACAGGCGAGGTAGGACTTCCGTGGAGCTCTACCGGCGAGGTAAGACTTCCGTGGAGGCCTACCGGCGAGGTAATATTGTCCGTGGAGTCGTGCAGCCGCACACGCTAGGTCAGTCCCTGTTGTACTAGCCAGATGAGGCCGTCGAACTCTTTTTGAGGCTAGAAAGGAAAGGAAGCTGTCAGACGGCACATGCAGCGCTTTGTTTAGCTAGTGGCTGACATGTGAATGTGTTTAGGCATGGTGGTATCTGACACTCAAACATTGTCAGTAATTGCCCCGTGTTTCGTATTTCATCTTGTGTTGAGTGTATGTGCATGTCGAGGTCCAACACTAGTCTGTGGTGACCGCTGAAGCATCCGACTACTCTGTATGTCGGTATGGGTGTTCTTACCTGACATTGAGTGGCTGTCAGGCTTAATGGGCCCTAAATGACCAAACCTGATCGATGCGCTCTAACACTGAAATAACCAGCCAACCGACTGTCAGGCTCATTGTCAAGGTGTATGGTTGCCTTGGTTTTGGCCAAAAATATGCCAATGCCTTGGTTTTGTCGTCGGCTTCATTAGTCTCCTCCCATGGGCTATTATCAATCAATTGGCAATAAGTACGCGTATCATATTGCACGAATCTGCTTCTCTGCAGCCTTGCTTCGACGGTATTGTCGCAGGTGCATCGATATTCCGTAATGTTGACGAAGTCTCATGATTCTATGGCTTGGATCTTTCGATGCAGAAGAACACATTTCTAACTAAGTAGCGTTAACAATCTGAGACATTCAGACATCGCGTCCGCTTCTTCAGGGACATGCTAGAGCGCAGTCTTCTGGCAGTGACCCAGACTGCAGCGTCGGCCACCTCCGAGGCCAAGGTGTGCGTCAAGGACCAACTGAAGGCCCTGCAGAGCTGTGACCTGGAGAAATTGCTAGTAATGCTTGGTAAGTGCCTTACGACATTAGTGTTGGTATACCTGCGTCACTTTTACCAATGTATTGTACGCCTCCATTGTCAGTGCACTGCACCCACTGGTGCCGATGTACCGTGCGTCACTAGTGTCAGTGTACTGTGCGCACTGGTGCTGATGTACCATGCGTCACTGGTACCAATGTACTGCGCCCCTGGTGCTGATGTACCATGCGTCACTAGTACCAATGTACTGCCCCCATTGGTGCCGATGTACCGTGTGTCGCCAGTGTGCTATTGGTGTTAGTTTATCACTCATTGCCATTTACCTTTTTCACCTATATATCAAGCGATGCCTCCCACCCGCACTGGATCCTGTTCCAGTCATTGTGTGCGGAACTCTAACCCGGCCGAGGAGCTGTGTGGCGCGGCCGACGTGACACACGATGCCCCACGCACCGCCTGCCTGTCACCGCAGCTCAGGGCTGCTCGCCGAACCAGAAGTACCGCGAGTGCGGCCAGCAGACGGCACTGCACGTGGTGGTGCAGGCCGGCCACGTGGCGGCGGCGCACGTGCTGCTGACGGCCGGCGCGTGTCTGGACCCCGTGGACCGCGACCTGCAGACGCCGCTGATGGTGGCCGCCTCGCGCTCGCAGAACGACGTGCTCAAGTACCTGGTGACGGCCGGCGCCGGCCTGGACGCAAAGGTGGGTGCTCGTGCCGAACTGGGCGGCATATAGAGATAGGTAGGCACTCGTGCCGAACTGGGCGGCACGCCGAGGTAGGCACTCGTGCCGAACTGGGCGGCATATAGAGATAGGTAGGCGCTCGTGCCGAACTGGGCGGCACGCCGAGGTAGGCACTCGTGCCGAACTGGGCGGCATATAGAGATAGGTAGGCACTCGTCCCGAACTGGGCGGCACGCCGAGGTAGGCACTCGTGCCGAACTGGGCGGCACGCCGAGGTAGGCACTCGTGCCGAACTGGCTAGACGCCAAGAGTGGGCTCTGGTGCCGAACTGGGCTGGAAGCCAAGGTGAGCTTTTGTATGCTAGGTTCGGGCTCCTAAGCTAGCTATTTGGGGTCGCAGTAGCTCAGTTTGTAGGGCGTTCGACTTTTGATTGTAAGAACGTGGGTTCGTGTCTCTGCAACCGGCGGGATTTCCGAGTCCAGCCGTGATCAGTTTGTGTGATAGGTTGGCGACGGTACGTGGCCTAGCAGTCGAATATGTCGTAAAATAACCCAAGGTTCTTGTTGGCTATTTGGATTTACTGCCGCTTCGATATGTCAGAACTCGAGGTAGGCTACGATTCTAAACTAGGCCACATTACAGGGTGGGCCATGATGTCAAGGCAAGCCTGAGCTCCAAGGTAGGCTCGGAAGCCAAAGCAGGTTTTGATGCTGAACTGTGAGAGTCGTCGGGTAATCTTGGCTCATGTCATTAGTTTAAGCTGAATGCTGGGTTTGTCTTTTTAATATAGCACTAGATCGGTGTGTAGATCCACCCCACCACCGGTCGGAAACACTCCAGATCAGGTTTAAAATATAGACCAATCAAGTGCCGAACGGCTTTCGATTCAATTCCCTGTCTACTCGTTGATCGTGACATATGTTCCTCCTCCCCTGACAAAACGTAGCATACAGTGTCTTGATAGAATCGCCCTCCATTTTGACAAATTCTGATATAAGCCGCATCTAATTACTCTATTCCTTATATGAGCTTTGGTGGCCTAGCTTTTGGTGTGTATGCAACTATCTTGAGTACTTTGCCACTAGTATCCGTTATATATTTGGCGGATGCTAGCCAGACGCATCGGGAGTGCCTGGGCTGCCCACCAAGCCTGTCCTTGGAGTGGCCAACACACAGGTGGCTGTGGTGAAGACACGATGTAGCATGGCGGTCTGTCTCGCAGCGGCCACAACGTTAGGACTGACTGTGAAATATGTCACAACCGACCAGCTCTGCTGTGACCACGCCAGACCTCTGACGTATGTTTAGCTTCCTGGACAGGCCGGGCATGGCGGATGATGTGATCTGCCCCCACTAAGGGGAGTGGGTTATGAGGCACACGATCTGATCTCTGATCTCTCGCGTAGGTGACAGGATGTGCTAGATCTCGTCTCTCTGCCCCTTCCCCAGGCTGATGGGATGCGGCTCACCTCATCTGACAGCACTTACATTAGGGTGACGAGACACAGTTGGTTTGCCACGACCTGTCACGGTGTGACGAGGCGCACTTGACCTAGTATGACCTGTCACGGTGTAACGAGGTGCAGTTGACCTGGTCGGGGACGAGTAGTCTAGGGGTAAGTTGCCTGTCTCACAATCGAAAGATCGTGGGTTTGAGTCTCACTCGTCGCTACCCTTTGCCCGCGACAAATCGGCGTGAGAGATTGGCGACGCTACATGACTCACTGGTCGACGTGTCGTAAAACCAATAACCACCACCAGTTGACCCGATCTGACCTGATGTAACCTGTGCTACAGGGTGAGGACGGCATGACGCCTCTCCACCTGGCGGCGCAGGCGGGCAACATAGAAGGCTGCCACTATCTGCTGTCGAGCGGCCGCACCGACCCCGGCTATGTCAACCAGCAGGACGACGGCGGCTGGACACCCGTCGTCTGGGCGTCCGAGCACAAACACCCGGCCGTCGTCAGGTGAGCCTCAGCCTGCCCCTGAGTATCCCTGAATCACCAGACCGATGGCGGATGGACGCCCGAGCCTGCCAGCCTATCCCCGAGTATCCCTGGGCATCCCCAAATCACGAAGACTACGGCGGCTGGACACCTGTCGTGTGGCCGTCAGGACACGAACACCTGGCCGTTGTCAGGTGAGCTTCAGCCTGTCCCTGAGTATCCCTGAATCACCAGAACGACGGCGGATGGGTGTCTGAGCCTGTCAGCCTGTCCCCGAGTATCCCTGGGCGTCCCCGAATCACGAAGACTACGGCGGCTGGACACCTGTCGTGTGGCAGTCGCCACACGAACACCTGGCCGCGATCAAGTAAACGTCGGCCTCTCTCTGCGTCCCTGCATGTCCCTGAGTATCCCTGGATCACCAGGAGGACGGCGACTGTGCGTCTGTCGACTGGGAGTGCGGGCATAAACGGGGTGTTTGTGCCCACATTCGTCAGTTCTGCTCCATGATGCCCCTGAGAAACCTGAATCACAGTAGTGGCTAAACACTAGTGTGTGGGAACTCGAATCCTTCTGTCGGTGGACGAGGTCCAGTGTACATGTGCACCGATGAATATCTGTCTCATTATTGTTTGCCCGAACCAATGCGTCCTTGGCACGGGTGCTGGTTATCGGTGCATACGTGTGCATTGATACATACGTCGTTAGTCACCATCCTCCTGGTCAGGCAAAATATGTGGTGCATATCATGCCCTGGATGTTTCGTGTGTGAGGGATCAGATCAGCTGCGGTAGCTCCTGATCACAGAAGAAACATCGATAACAAGATGTGCTGCGTTGCTGGCGTATATAACTACCGTATCTAATGTGTACTCGCCGGCGGCGAATGTGTGTGTGTGACGTCATGCGTGACGTGGCTCGTCTCTGCGACGTCAGGTACCTGCTGCAGCGCGGCGCCAACCCGCAGCTCTGTGACGAGGAGCAGAACACGGGCCTGCACTGGGCCGCCTTCTCCGGCTCCATGGAGATCGCCGAGCTCTTCCTCACGGCCGGCTGTCGCGTCAACAGTCCGAACGTGCACGGCGACACTCCGCTGTGAGTCGGCTCCGTGCTGTGCTGCCGTACAGTGTGTTCGGTCGGGACGTGATACACCGCTGACGGTACCCACCGTCGACATTACCTCAATGTGTTCGGTCCGCACCTTGTACCCCGCTGACGGTACCTATCGTCAACACTGCCTCAGTGTGTGCTGTCCGAACGGGCACGGCGGCGCCAGGTTGGAAGTACAATTCAGGGTACAATATTTAATGCGGTTCTCATGGAATCGTATGCGAAGTTGTTGTTTCGATCTTCGAATACATTCAGAAGTAAGTGAATAAGTTTCCATGTATCCTAGACGTACAGTGGCAGCCACGCTGTAACATGCCGCACCCATGCAAGGTCTAAAATACTGGTCACTTCTGGATGTACACTCCGGAGAGCAAAAGTGGTCGCATGGTTTGTTTTTGAACGCTGCCACTCGACTGTGGCAGCGTGGAACCTGTTCGTGGTGCAGGGAACCGTGTGGCGACATGTCAAGGTCATTCGGTGGACCTTGCTGCAACGGGCAATAAGGATGTATGTGCCCATTCTTCCTCTCTGGAGGGGGCATCCAGAACAGCCCGGTATATCGAACGCTGCTGCCAGGTATTGGAGTTTCTCGTTGCGTCTGGCTGCCCGCCGGTCATTGTATGTGGGCTGGTGTATGAGCCACTGTATGAGGTGCCACAATGAGTATCGGCTGCTATCGAGCGACAACCCCCGCTGCTGGCCTCTGACTCTAACACCGCTGCTGACACCCCCCACCCCCTCTTGGCAGCCACATCGCGTCGCGCCAGCAGCACTATCAGTGCGTGCTGCTGATGCTGGCGCACGGCGCCAACGTGTACCTGCGCAACCGCGAGGGCATGCTGGCGCTGGACTGCTGCGGTGCCGAGCGCTCCGAGTCGCGGCTGGCGCTGCTGCTCAACATGGAGCTGAAGCAGCTGGCCAGTCGCGCCACCGGCCGCGGCGGCGAGCGCGTGCTCAGCAACGACATCAGTCGCGGCAAGGAGAAGCTGCCAATACAGGTGAGGACGTGATGGTTGTGACTTTACGACGCATTAAGCAGCTGAGGGCATATGACACCAATGCAGGTGGGTAGGTGAGGTGTGGTGCGCAGGAGGTGCAGGGGCATACAGAACTTGTACGATGGGCGTGCAGACATACAGAACTTGTACGATGGGCATGCAGACATGCCGTTGCCTTCGGCTTGTAAGGGCGATCCTCTGCTGTCGACAGGCATAAGGACCGAGGGACCAGGGGGCGTGTCTTGTTCCCGCAGTATGGAGATAACATTGCTGCTACTCGTGGCATGTGTCTGGACTGCATTAGTGTTAACAATAACAGTTGTACGTAATATAATTATTTCGATCTGTAGGCTAGAGATGGTGAAGGGTTCGTGCGCTCGCGAGTTCCCACGCTAGTGACAACGATTTCCATGGACTTTTCACTGGATGACCGTCCTCTGTCACATTTCACCTGATAGTTTCATCGTTTCCCTAATAGCTTTCCCGTTATTTTCTTGTGGTGTCTTAGTGTCGGTCTTGGTGGCTTCTGGATGGTGTCATAGTATCTGCTGCGCAACTGCATCGGGCTGCTCGATATTTCCTCGATCATATTCCGGTGGCATTTGTTAGCCTTCTCACTATGCTAATAACGACTCCCCAGTGGTTTTCCGGCGGGTTCTCTCGTTCCCCGTGTGCCGAGCGTGCCGTGCCAGCTCCCCCACCGGCTCCTCGAGTTTTACGGTGGTCCCCCAATGCTTTTTCTCGGGCATGTTCTTGAGTTACCGAAATGTTCCGCGTCTTTTTCAGGCTGTCAATGAATCTGATGATCTGCCACTGCCCACGGATTACGTTTACATAGCCGAGAGCTGTGAAACCATGAAACTCAACATCGACAAGACCATCACCTCGCTGCAGGTGGGCGGGGCTACCTGCGGTGGGTGGGGTAATAGGCGGTGCGTTGGTTCACCTGGGGTGGGCGTGGCTACCGACGGTGTGTGGAGTAGTAGTCGATGTGTTTAGTCTCCGGAGGTGGGCGGGGCTACCAGCGGTATATGGGTTATAAGCGATGAGTTAGGTCACCGTCGGTGGGCGGAATAATATGCGGTGTTTTGCTGACTGGAGCTCGGCGGGACTACCAGCGGTGGGTGGCGTAATAGGTGGTGCGTTCGGCGGCCGGCGGTGTTAAGTGGCCGGAGCTGGGCGGGACTACCGGTGGCGTGGGGGATGGTCGGTGAGGTCCAGCGAGCTGATGATAGCACTGACATCGTGGTGGCAGTGGAGGCCCCATATTCATGTATGTGGGCCACCACGTTATCCTTGCCATCGGTATAGCTTTCGCGTTCGGATCCATGCAGAACAGGGCTGAAGAAAATTATTGTCCGGACCCCCACATCCGAAAATATAATTGTGCTGTTGTCAACGTATCGCCGTTCTGTTTTGCCATCAGTGCGGTTTACAAGCCTCAGATTACTTCGCATTTGTCGATTTGTCGACAGCCGTCCTGTAGTACCTGTGCCGATCCTGTGGTCCTGCGGTCACACGGTGGCCTGGACACCCTAGTCGTGATTGTGTACCGGCCTCAGTCAAACTGCAGCGTTTGCTATGCACTCATCTTGTGACCATGTGACTTATATTTCCTCTGAAAACAGTGACTCCACTTCTACTGCAGCGCTCACTATGCACTCACCTTGTGGGCAGGTGACTTGTTCCCCCTAAAAAGGTGGCTTTACGTCTACTGCAAAGCTCTTTGTCGAAGTATATCGCTCCCGAGATGTGCTCGGTCGGGACGCAGTCGGATTACGTTAATTGTCGCACGCTACGATCCTCGTACTCAACGGCGACCTGTCGTTAACCCGATGATTCTGTGCTGACCGGCTGTTTCACATGTCGGCAGTCGTGCACGTGCCTGGACAACTGCCTCTCGGGCGACTGCATGTGCAGCCAGATCAGTCTGCGCTGCTGGTACGACCCCGAGGGTCGCCTCCTCCCCGCGTTCAACTACGCAGGTCAGTGGGTGGATCAATCGAGTCATTATGCGCCGCAGGAGAAATCGCTGCTCACCTGCTGGCATTGTGTAGCGGCGCAGGTGGGTCGGTCGTTACGGGTCATTACGCGCCGCAGGAGAAATCGCTGCTCACCTGCTGGCATTGTGTAGCGGCGCAGGTGGGTCGGTCGGTACTGCGCTGTCCGCTACCGCGCCACCTCTACTCGGTACTGCGCTGTCCGCTGACCACCGCTGCTCACCTGCTGGCATTGTGTAGCGGCGCAGGTGGGTCGGTCGGTACTGCGCTGTCCGCTGACCACCGCGGCCACCTGCTGCCATTGTGTAGCGGCGCAGGTGGGTCGGTCGGTACTGCGCTGTCCGCTGACCACCGCGGCCACCTGCTGCCATTGTGTAGCGGCGCAGGTGGGTCGGTCGGTACTGCGCTGTCCGCTGACCACCGCGGCCACCTGCTGGCATTGTGTAGCGGCGCAGGTGGGTCGGTCGGTACTGCGCTGTCCGCTGACCACCGCGGCGATCGATGCCTTCCTTCCGTATGGCCACAGTGCAGTTGCAGTTGGTAATCATTGCCGATAGTGGTACATTTAATCACACGAGGCAGGCGGCGACTGTTGGTGATGTGGCGGTACGGGTGATGTCACGCGATAAGGCGGTGTGTCTAATTACACGGGGCAGGCGGCGCCTGTTGGTGATGTGGCGGCACGGTTGAGGTCACAAGATAAGACGGTGTATCTAATTGCACGGGGCAGGCGGCGACTGTTGGTGATGTGGCGGCACGGCTGAGGTCACACGATAAGGCGATGTGTCTCAAGTTCATTTCCTTTTGGGCGTCGGGTGTAGACAGCAGCGTTTTATTTAGAAATGCATATAAAATGAAAATGTGTACGTTAAAAATTAGAAGCGCATAAAATTCAAGTTTGTTTTGCAGTGACCGGCTCAACACGAATCTGTATGTGAAGGGAATGCTATTTGTTCCATGTTGTAGGTGATTAATGTCTAGGATGCAAAGTTTGATATATGTATTTGTTTAACTGTAATTGGAATTGAAATTTCCTATTAAATACATGGGGCATTCACGACAAATCCGCTAACTAATTTTTTGAATCAATGAACGAGGTTATAGCATTTTGTTTATTTTGACTGACATGACTATCTTTGGTGCTATTTTTCTCCAAGTCATTTTTCAGTGACTGAACAAATTTATACGTCAAAATGAAGACAAAACATTGAAGAATATGTATGCCACCATTTAAACTTTGATTACGTACTTTTGCCGACTCTAGCAAATAAAAAATTGAAAAGAAATAAAAACATTTTTTCGATATCGTATTTTTTATTTTATATGAAAGAGCGTAATTTTACCTAGAAACATAAATAAAAAAGTGGTTATACTTGGAAAGACGAATGAAATGGGTGAATGGGGGCTGGCTAGACCGGGGCTGGCTCTGGATAGCCTCGGAGAGGGGAAGGGAGCAGTGGGATGTAAAAAGGAGACGCGTTCGGGAGGATGATATGGGAGACGTGACTACCTCCCCTGGCCCCAAGTGAGTAGAAAATTCTGAAAAAAGATATGTAGGTAGAGATGAGAATGGGGTTAAAGTAAAGAAGAGAAATTTATTTTAGGTAATTTGAGGAAATTTAAATTATAAAGAGAACGGTAGAACCCATGGGTTTTAAGTTAGCTGCCCAAAACTGTGTCTGTTGGGAAGAAGATTATAGTTTGTGTATGTTTATAAAAGTGAAGCTAATGTTAGGTTTGGGTTAAAGAATACTAAAGGACCTGTTGAAGACGGTTTGTGATGTGGAGGAAGCTGTATGTGAAAAGTGTGAAAACTGTAGGTAGGACGGTGTAGGTATATTTGATGAACTTTAAATGGCAGGAGGGAAATCTAACTTGGTGGACGAAGTCACATTTAGTAGTGGTAAGACGGATCGTTGCACTTTGATCGAAATTGTTCTTCCAATGGACGAGTTTCTTGACAAACTGTCTGACGCCATTGTGACACTTACTCGGCATCATTTCACGAGTCAGCAACAAAGGAAATATTTTGACGATCTAAAAAAGCAGCTACCTGAGAATAAAGAACTGAACATATTATATTTTTCAGAAAAAAACACTTTTTAGGTTAAAAACAAAATTAAGTCTTATCACTGGAACGCACCACAGTGTACCGTCCCGTTTTTTTTTTTTTGGGGAGGGGGGGGAAAAAAAAAAACCCAAAATTTTTGGGTTTTATAAAAAAAACAAAAGAAGAAAACCGTCGCTTTGAAAAAATTTTAAACAAAAATAAACAAGAAAAAAAGGCAAAAGCAGAAAAAAAAAAAAAAAAATATTAATTAGGATGGGGAAGCCGCAAAAAAAAAAAAAAAAAAAAATTAAAAAAAATTAAATTTAAAAATAATAAATTAGGAGTCCGGAGGGAATTAATATTAAAGAACCAAGGAAAAAAAAAAAAAAAGGGGGGGGGGGGGAAAAAAAAAAAAAAGAAGAAAGGAAAAGCCAACCCCCGACAAACCAACACAAACAAAAAACATCCTAAAAAAAAAAAAAATAAAAAAAAAAAAAAAAAAAAAAAAAAAAAAACAAACCGACTGATGATAAGAAAAGAAAAGATAATAAAACAAGAAAAGAGGGGAAAAAAAAAAAAAAAAAAAAAAAAAAAAAAAAAAAAAAAAAAAAAAAAAAAAAAAATAACTAAAAAAAAAAAAAAAATTTGTTTTTGGAAAAAACATAAAAAAAGAAAAAGAAGAGAGGAGATTTGGGGGATTTTTTTGATTTAAGATTTAGGTTTAATGTTAACAAAAAAAAAAAAAACAATTAATTTTTTTTTTTTTTTAAAAAAAAAAAAAATAAAAAAAAAATAAATTAAACATTTTAAAATTTAAAAAAAAAAAATACTACAACAATATTATTAAAAAAAAAAAAAATAAATTTTTTTTTTTTTTTTTTATAAAAAAAAAAAAAAAAAAAAAAAATAAAAATTAATAATTAAAAAAAATAAAAAAATAAAATTTAAAAACAAAAGGGGGCGGGGGAAAAAACCCAAAACCCCCACCCACCCCAACCACCCGCTGGCAGCCGCCCTCATCAAACCCCAAAAAAAAAAGTAAATTAAGGAAGGGGGGTTAGGTTTTAAATTAATTTATAAAAAAAAAAAAAAATTTAAAAAAAAAAAAAAAAATAAAAAAAAAATAAAAAAAAAAAAAAAATAAAAAAAAAAAAAAAAAAAAAAAAAAAAAAAAAAAAAAAAAAAAAAAAAAAAAATAAAAAAAATAAAAAATATTTAAAAAATAAAATTTAAAAAAAAATTAATTTTTAATATAAAAAAAAAAATAAAAATAGAAAATAAAAAAAATTAAAAAAAAAAAAAAAAAAAAAAAAAAAAAAAAAACAAGGAAAAAAAAAAAAAAAAAAAAACCAATAAAAAAAAAAAAAAAAAAAATAAAAAGAAAAAACAAAAAAAAAAAAACAAGAAAAGGAAAGAAAAAAAAATAAAAAAAGTTATAGATGTTTAAAAAACAATAAAAAAAATTATAAAAAAAAAAAAATAAAAATGTAAAAAATTAAAATAAATTTTTTTACATGGCGGTGGTTGACCCATGCATAATGTACGATCGGGGTCCGTAGTATGTATATCAATCGTGTATGTATAATCGCTGGCTGAAACCGTCCTCACTCGGCTCCTCCATCTGCCGCAGACCCGCCCATGATCTTCGAGTGCAACCGGGCGTGCGGCTGCAACCAGCTAACGTGCAACAACCGGGCGGTGCAGCACGGCATCACGTCGCGCGTGCAGCTCTACCGCACGCCCGACCGCGGCTGGGGCGTGCGTGCGCTCAAGCACATACCCAAGGGCAGCTACGTGTGCGAGTGAGTGTGACGTCAGATCCGTCGGACGCGAATGCTATGTCGGATGTCTGCCACGGATCCCCGGCCGTAGATGGTAGGTCGGATGTCTGCCATGGATGCTCAGGCCGTAAATGGTAGGTCGGATGCCTGCCACGGATCCTGTTGCGATGGAGGACGGAGCCCCAGCCAGTTCACTCTCGTGTATGTGCGACGTAGGTCGTTAAGCGGCCCAACTTGACCCGTATTAGTGCGCTCTTGAAACCTGGCTTTGCATGCAGTGTTTTAGCGTGCGGTTGTTCTACTCAGTAATAGTTCTGCTCTTTTAATTGTCGTCTTGGCCAGCTTTCGTTGAAATATTTCCTCAGAAGTGCTCACAATCTTCAGCCAAATAAAGGGGTTTGTTACTGCTCTCGTGGTATTCATACACTGATAGCCGGGTTGAGTTTTCCGCCGGTCACGTGATTGTGATCTTGTCACGTGACCTGCTTGTCCTGAGGCCGGACAGCTGTTTGTCCAGTGTCGTGAGTAGTCAGTTATTTAGGCGACATTATCATCTGGTGTTTACGAAGCCTGAAATCCAATCGTGGACAGGTAACGGACCAAGGTTCCCGAGTGTGCGAGTTGTGAATTGTTCACCAGGATGCCTTTATTTATCAAACAGCCCATATGACCTCCATAGAATAGCCTGCGCTCTCGAAGCGCAGGCTAGGTATTTTTTCTGAGCCTGCGAAGGTATGGCGCCTAATTACCTAAACGTAGTTTATTTGCGTGTGGCTTTTTGTTGCTTTCTCCGTCCCAGGCCCTTTGTCATTTATCGTGGCAAAGGGCCTGGGACGCGGCAACCACTCCCAACCTGATAGGAAGGGCGGGCACCGCAGGAAACCGAAAACCGTACCTCTGGTATACCAGACGCTCATCCTAACCACTGAGCTGCTCGACCGACGCAATCGATGCGCCCCTAAACTCTATTAACCAGCCTAACCACTGAGCTCAGTATTCCCGTTTCGTTTCAGCGCATTGAGGCCCTTGAGAATGTCGAGTAGTAGAGTGTCTGAGGGATAAAATGTGGTCAGTGCCATGATATTTCCAAGGGAATCTGACAATCGCATGCAGTGTTCCGTGAAACATCGATGAATTGCAGTGCGTTAGTGATGTACTGCACTATGTTCTACTCCTGTGGCGTTCCATAATTAGTATAAAAAGCATCTGCATGACCTCGGTAGGTATTTAGGTGTTATGACGTTATTGACCAACACAGCTCGGACGGTATGTCTCCTTTACACATCACCAATAAAGATGGGTCAGTTGCAAGTGAAGCCGGGTTCCAGGGTGGTATTTATAGTTTCTGCACCCCTATCACTCGTGCTCTGGTCGTAAATTTCAAAATGCACACGCATTCGAGTACAAAGCGGAAGTGTCCTCTTCCGGAAGGGAGTGCTAAGGTACGGTGTGACCAGATTTCTTCGTAAGTGAGGTACGTGGTAGACTGACACAGCCAGTAGGCATATCTTAAACCAAGCATTGCGCGATTCAGTGCCAGGGGAGGTTCGTTGGCCTCTGCCATGAGGCTGGCAAATGGTGAGGTTCTGAAAGCACCAGTAATAACGTGCGCTGCATGACCTCGGCAGTCGATGCGCCCCTAAACTCCAGTAATAACGTGCAGTGCTATATGGTGCACTGTACCAAGAATGCGCTTATTGGTAGCGCAACCACCGTCATAACGTCGTCAAGCGCGGTACCATAACACCGTCATATGCTCGCCATTCACGGGGCGTTCGTCGTCCAATACGGACCGAATATGTTATTTGTGTTCAAAATCGCCAAGATGTTACCGTCAATAACGTGAAATATGCCAGCAGCACACACCAATAAATTGAGGGACCGGAAATAATTATCTTTAAGTGCCTTAATGTGACGTGTGTGTTGTGAAACGACTGTCAAATCATACCCCGGGGTAATTGCACGGCTGCCTGTCTGGAATGCACTCGACGTGCAGCCCGCCGTCCAGCCGCTGAACAGATTGTCGGCGGCAGAATTGCGCAGTTCGACGGAGTGTGCCGCGAAATGATTGTGTGTGCCATATGTGGGACAAAAAGGACAAAAAGGACGCTGACTAACCGGGTGTGATTATCCATCAGTTGGGCATGGTGCATTTCAGTTTGAGATACGCCAGGCTATGTTCAGCAGATCAGCCGATGTGGGCAAGAGCCAATTTTCACAGGATTTTTTTTCGAGTTGTATCTACTGAAATTTCAACCGCTATTTCCGTAATCGGACTCCTCTGCTAGACATGGGGCAACAACATCCCAAATTTGAATACACTCGAATGATTAAAATAGGTTTCACTTCATCATATAATGTTTGCACTTCGGCGAAATTGTATGCAACAAAGAATTGTGCATTTGTCTTGTATACGTTTGTATGCCAGGTTAAATTGTATGCTCTTCACCAGCTGTCAAAGTTCAAGAGAGGGAACTTGTCGGTTTGCAAGTTCCCTGTCACAGCATGGTACCGGATGTCGTGCATTCAGTGCTGGAACCCCTTAACCTACCTGTTACTCACGCCCATCAATTTCCTAATGGCTCATTGCACTGATGCTTCAACTGCCATGTTTAGTACCAATGAATAGGCATGGCTATGAATCATCAAGTCTTGAACGGGGTTTGTTCCCTGATAGTGCTGAGTCCGTCAGAAGGTCAGGAGAGCTCAGCTTAGCTTAGGCTAAACGATGCCGTAGCTGACCCATGTCATACTATGGATCTCAGAGTGGGTTCGTGGAGGGCGTGGGCATAGCTGGAAGGAGGAAAAATGACCTTAGTAGTCCATGCGCTCTTAAGCCCAAATAGTCGATCAAGCTGGAAAGAGAGGCAACTCTGTTTTATGTCTCGCACACACATGTCTCCCTGTCTTCTAATTTGCCGCGGCGTGGTTTAAGTTTGTTCCCAAGCTTGGAAAGACTGCCTTGCTGAGTGGAGGAAACGGCCCGCTTTACTGAACCACCTGGGCATGGCATAGCCTGTCAGCACCTCTCCTCGGGTCAGGCTCGTGGCCCGTGTGATTACCGCGGCGCCGTGACCTGACCTGACGTGACCGACAGGTACGTGGGCGAGCTGATCACCGACTCTGCGGCCGACCAGCGAGAGGACGACTCGTACCTGTTCGACCTGGATAACCGCGACGGCGACACGTTCTGCATCGACGCGCGTCGCTACGGCAACGTGTCGCGCTTCATCAACCACCGCTGCCAGCCCAACCTGGTGCCCGTCAAGGTGTTCGTCGACCACCAGGACGTGCGCTTCCCGCGCATCGCGCTCTTCGCCTGTCGCGACGTCGAGCCCGAGGAGGAGCTCGGGTACGTGCGGAAGGGGGCCGGGTGAGGTTTAGGTGCTGGTTCGTGCCGCCGGGTCCGATAGCTTGGAGGGTTCGCGTACTAGCTGGGTTGGCACCGATAGGTAGAAGGATTCGGGTAGGAGCTGGGTTAGGTCCGATGGGTATGTAGGTGCAGAGTAACAGATGAATTGGATCCGATACGTATATGTTCCCGTTAGTAAGTGGGTTAGGACCAGTAATTATAAGGGTTCGAGCGGTGGGTGCTAGTTCGGGTCCAATGACTACAAGTTCAAGTAATGTGGATTTCGGGGCTTTGTTTCGATGGGGAGGAGATGACAGTTGTATAAGCCAGGTCTTGCTTTAAAGTAATGGAAACTATGCAGCTGGAATTGGGTTCTGTTTCATCTTTACGTGATGCATCAGGACGAAAAGTGAATGTTATTCATGCCCGCATACAGTGTCATCGGGGCTGCTGTATTCGGTGAGAGTAATGTATAATGCTCTAGAAACCCACAGACTGTGCCTGAATGTAGCACGATATAGGGCTTACTTTGCGATTTGGAACACACTTAGATTGTCGATGTTAATGCCCAATGCAAATGAGTTGGTCACTCACAAAATGTGTTCCGGTTCATTGCGATTGGAAGCTACAGTTTCCTCCTTGTGAACTCGAAAAATGGCATCGTGCTCCGTGTCGGTGTAACCTTTACTGGAATTGAATCGCAACGTACTGTTCCAGCTTCGACTATGGAGAGAAGTTTTGGATTATCAAGTACAAGATGTTCACGTGCAAGTGCGGCTCCGCCAAGTGTAGGTACTCGTCGGAGACAATCCACCTGACGCTGGCCAACTACAACAAAAAGCTGGCCGATAACGAGAAGGCCAATCGTGTGTGATGGCTGGCGCCACCCGCTGCGACCAGCGGCTAGTGCAGCGATGATGGCGTCCGACTTCGGCTCGCTCGTTGCTGATCACGAATCGGTAATCACCAATTAGCTGATGATGGAACGCGCCGTGCCACTGTTAACGGGTGGCGGTCGTGTCGCTTCCGGTTAGCTCCAGTGGCCGACAATTCCCTACGTAGTTGCAGAATTTTCGGACGCGCTGAGTTACTGCCCCACGATGTTTTTTATTCATGTTTTTAGTTTTGGTGGTGCATCTGGAGTGAACGTGCTCGTGCTGTTGAGCATCTGTGTCCGTGTCCTCCGTGCACACGTTTAGATTGCATGAACACGCCCAAGGTACTTGCTGATGAATTGTTTTCATCGGTGATCTGGTATTGCGACCATGCGGGCTGCGGCGTTGTCTGCGATGTATTGAACTCTGCGGAGGGAGGGGGAGGATTAGCCAATTGCAGCCAACTGATGCTGTTTGAGCCCGTTTCGTGTGCTGTCATTCCGCCCTGCCCGGCGGTGTGAGCTCGCTGCGACTGCCCGTGGACGGTCCTGCGGTCGGCGTTCGACGGCGTGTGATCGCCAGTCGGCGCCGCCCCTGGTAGCTGTGACACTCCTGTGACGCTGATCGATACTGGGATTGGTTGTGTGGGCCGCGGTTGCTGGCGAGCGCCGCAAATACACGGACACTCATTTAGTAGCGGCGCGTTTGGGTGTTCTGCTGGCGTCTGGGGACCGAGGCCGGATGGCACGTGCCGTGGTCTGGATGCGCATACGAGCGGAACGCCATTGGTGTAAATGTATTAGTCTCATTTCGCCGTGCGTAACGATCGTAATATCCATACTCGATGGTCAACGTGGAAGTCTAAAACTCAAATAATCAATCAGTCGATCGATGCGGTGTAGCACGGCACCAAGCCGACGGAATAGCGGCCGCTGCCTGAGCAGCTGCCTGGTGCGCCACTCTGCCACGTCCGCTGCGCGTGACGACGGGCCGCTACCGCAGCCGCTGCTGCAGCAGAAGCAGGCCGGCGAGCGTCAGCGCGCATGCGCCGACAGCGGACGCGCCGTCGTAGCCCTCGACGAGCACGTAGGCGACGTCGCCGCCGCCGCCGCCGCCTCCGCCGGCCGGCGCGTGCGTGCCGTCCCCTGGCGGCAGAGGCCGGCTGACAGTGCTCCAGCTGTGATGGGGCGTGTCGCGCTCTGTGCCGGCTGGCTAACTCGTCAGCGCACCGGCCGTCTGTGCCACAACGCGCTGGCTGAGTCGCGCAGCGGTTGCAGTGATTCACAATGGTCAGAGGTGTTTGGAAGCGATGTGTTGTGTGCTGCAGCTACCCACCATTTTCTCCATTACCCCGAAATACATTTGTCCTATTATGGCGGAGACCAGTGTGTTTCTGAATCATTAGTGCTATGTTTAGTTCTATTTTCAGCTTTCACACAATGGGCGCTAAATGACCAAGGCAATCGTTGCGCCCTAAAGCCCAAATAACTAACTCACTTCACACATACACTCGTATGTGTCAGAGCAGAGTCAATACTGTTCAATGCGTGAGAAGCCTGGTATTCATAAGTTAGTAGTTGTGTTGCTACCGGGCTCAAAGGTGTTATGGCTGGCACTGTTGGCTACTTTCAGCAATTATAGACTGAGTGAGGACTGTTACGGGTTCAGTCAGAATTTCAGGGACGTGCTAGGAAACGTCTATTTTGTTAGGACAAATAGCAGATCACAGAAACCAACCCCTTCATAAGCCTACGCCAGTCAGCTCGTAACGTAACGTAACGCTACCTAACCCTCAAAATCTATGTCATTCACAACGTGCGCACATCTAGTGACAGCAAAATGTTCCTAGAAAAAATACACTCCGTTAAATTAAAGCCCGACTAGTGAGTCGAAGTGAAGGTGTTGGGCTATGCCATTGGATGCCGTACTTGCTGCAGCGACCGACCTGGCGTAATGTCGGTCACCCGGAGTCGCCGGTCGACATTTATTATGCACTGATGGGTCCGTCGCTGGTACGGGGCAAAACGAGCCGCGCCGGCATATTGGCTTGTGTTGACGCTGTGGGATTTCTGCCTACTGCCTGTACTCGCATCGGTGCTGCAGCTGATTCATGTAGCCAGGTGTATCAGCTACCACAATACTCCAGGGGGACGTTCACCCATGTTGCAGACAAGGATGATTGTACTGCATAAATGATTGCATGTTGCAGAGACTGTTTACCTGTGTTGCAGAGGTTGGTGGTGCACGTCCAGTAGTAGGTTGTGAACTCGTCGGTGACCTCCTTTCCGTCTGCGTGTGGCAGCTTGACCTCACATCCTCTGGTGATCTGTGTAACTACCCCTGTCGCACGGGCGCGTGTTTAGCATGCATCGTAGTTTTTGTCGTATGGCATACATTACACAGCTAATGACAATACGCTAGGATTACGTCAGCGTACTCAAATTACACATTTGTAACTAACACATTGAAATGCATATTATTATGGTAGCATAGAGTTGTTTGTGCATTTGGATCTCAAAAGTGGTGATGGTGAATGCGGGACACCACTGTAGGACGCAGTTTGAATACAAACATTGCACTGACGTCAGGGTATTTGTGCAAAATCACCACTGGCCGAACTCATTGATCCAAGATTGCATCTGACCTTGTGTGTGTGGGAGGCGGTGTAAAACAAGCACTGACCTGAGTCATTGATGCAGGATTATGTATGACCTTGCGTGTAGGGGAGGCAGTGTAAAATAACAATGACCTTGGTTATGAGTGTAAGGTCACCACTGACTGACGGTATCGGTGTAAAATGAGCAATGGCCCGGGTCTGAGTAATGTAGACCATCACTGACCGGGTGTCGTGGCGAAGGACTGCCTCTGATGCTGTGCCTGTGTGCAGGACAAGCACTACCTCCGAGCGCTAGTGTTCGGTCACCACTGGAGGTGTACTCCTGCTCCTCCACGGGGGCGGAGGTGTACTCCTGCCGGATGGCGAGTGTTCGGTCACCACTGACCGGGGGTGGAGGTGTACTCCTGCCGGGTGGCGAGTGTTCGGTCACCACTGACCGGGGGTGGAGGTGTACTGCCGGGTGGCGAGTGTTCGGTCACCACTGACCGGGGGTGGAGGTGTACTCCTGCCGGGTGGTGAGTGTTGGTCACCACTGACCGGGGGTGGAGGTGTACTCCTGCCGGGTGGCGAGTGTTTGGTCACCACTGACCGGGGGTGGAGGTGTACTCCTGCCGGATGGCGAGTGTTCGGTCACCACTGACCGGGGGTGGAGGTGTACTTCTGCCGGGTGGTGAGTGTTCGGTCACCACTGACCGTGCAGGGCAGGTAGGCAGCTGCCGGGTGGTCCCTTTCTGGCGTGTTTGGTCACCACTGACCGGGGGTGGAGGTGTCTTCTGCCGGCGTGGAGTTTTGGTCACCACTGGGGGGGGTGTACTGCCGGGTGGCGAGTTGTTCGGTCACCACTGGCCGGGGGTGGTGGTGCACTGCCGGATGGTGAGTGTTGGTCACCACTGGCCGGGGGTGGAGGTGTACTCCTGCCGGGTGGCGAGTGTGCGGTCACCACTGACCGGGGGTGGAGGTGTACTCCTGCCGGATGATGGTGCAGTACTTCCTCGTGCAGGGCAGGTAGGCAGCTCCGGTGGTCACCTTCTCTGGCGCGTTCAGACAGGTCAGGTCCTCGGCGTTTCCCATGCACGTGTAGCAGTTCTTCACGGCCCCGGCACCTGGGGCAGGCGGACGGGAGCCTGGTGGTAATACGGGGGAACACTTCACGGCCCGGCGCCTGCGGCAGGCGGACATGGGTCTGGTGGGAACATGGTGGAACAGTTCACACGAAGACCGACCACGTGCTGCCACGCGAAAATCTGCCGCCGGGTGGCATATGAGATGAGCTATAGGTGAGTTGATCCTGTGCGTGAGCTATTGATGTCCTCTATGTGTGTCGCACCTTTGATTGCTTGTGAAATATCATGGGATTGCGGTCGACAGCTGGCATGTGGTTATTTATGCAGCGAAGATGAAGGTGCATGTCGATCGTGAACTATTTTGTTCGTTGTTGTGCATACTTTATATGTAATTGTGTATATATATATATATGTATGCATATGCATATATGTTTGTGTATGTGAACATACATATATGCCATACCTGGCAGCTGTTTCGTACCTGATGTGCGGTTGACGTACCTGCAGCGGTGTGCGTGGCCATGGCCAGCAGCGCCACTAGCGACAGCCGCTGCAACATGATGTCCAGGAACGGCATCTGTCGGGCAGCAGCTGCCTCACTGCACCTCGCTGACCTGGCTCGCCTCGCCGACTCACGTGGCGGTCTGTCTGTCCGGCCTGCCACCTACTTGGCCGGACGCACGGCGTCACCCGTCCTGATCGGAACCGTCCCGCAGATCCCGGATCGTCCGGCGCTATCGGCACGATAGTCTAGCGCCGCTGTCGGCACGATAGTGCCGAGATATCGCTCCCACTGCGTCACGATTGTCACGTGCGAGTCATTGCAGGCTGGTTTCACTGGGCGGCTATCTGTTCAGCTGATGGCTTGTGTGTGTGTGTGTGTGGTTAGCTTCTGATCTTTGTCGGACAATCGCTCGTTGATGTCAAACACTACTGGGCCGTCGCTAGTCGGTCGTCGAGGCGGAGCCAAACTGCCATGTCGAGGCGACCAGACAACTATGCCATGAACTTAATGGTGATCAAAATCTCCGCTTCTCAAATACAAAAAAAAAGATACTGCGCATTTGCGACGGTCTCGACTCCAGTTAGTTTCAGCCGCTCCGTTTTCGTCGATGTACGGCTGAAAGACCGTCTCTGGCGGAAGGAGGAGACTGGAGATGGGCGTCACAGGCTGAGGTGTGGTTGATGGGGTGAAGGCGGGCTACACTATCGACCCCGCTCTTCCGTTGTTCTGGCCGGAAGGTTCTCGGCTGCAGCGGGAAGAGGGACGTTGCCAGATATCGCAACACATTTCAGCTGTGAATTAATTTCTGCGCGGAACTTGGTAATACTGCTTGTTCCCATCTGGCTATTTATTATATTTGAGAGTTACGAATGTGCACTGGCCCATTAATCACGCAAATTTGTTTTCCTTGTTTAGTTCCGTAACCGGAAATTCCGCGAGTGGTCCGCCGGACGCGACATCTACCGGCAGTAAGTATAGATCGTGTAGTAGTTCGACGCCGCTAGAAGGGCGGGAACAGCCCGCTGAGTTGCGCGCCATGCCCCAAGACGCGGGCTGAGCGGTCACCACCTAGCGTCTCGGAACAATGCTAATAACCATTGCCCTCACAGGAATATACTATTATAAGCACAGACATTAAGGATGTCACGACATCATTTGCGAGGCCATTCACATGCTACTACATCTGTTACTGTCTTCTGGGCCTAAACCGTGCTTGCTGTCGGCATCAGATCGCGCTTCGATTCGACCTCGCCGTGCTGAGACAACGGAAGAGAGGTCGTCGAAGGAGCTAGCGAACGTTAAATCACCCACCTGTGTTGGCCTTCTCAATCAAGTACAGTCTTCTACAAACGAGTGTAATGCATGCAACAAATACGACAATGAGTAGCAACGCCTCCTGCGTTCGAGTCCAGAGGAATAATGGCTACTGCATGCTGATTACCATTTTGCTGCGGTTGCATTTGGTCGGCGACCACAGGAAGGCTTGTGATACCTCTGACCGCCTGGATACCAGCATTGGGGATTATCCCTTGCCGTCGTGGACAGCGTTGCTCATACTGATGCCATGACTCCCGTCAGTCCAATGCTATCTCCTGTGAACGAGCCCAAGGAGAGGAAAGCCATTTCCCGTTTCGTTTCATTCTACAAGGTTGCCTAAGATTTATATTTTCACTGTCAGTTTCCAGATGAGTTCTTTCCACCCAGCCAGCAAGAGCAAGGTGACCATTTCAATCCCCAAAACACTTCAAGCCCGCAGTCCCCAAATTGTATGTTTTACCAACGAATGCACAATTGGTTAACTTCTCCGCTCCATCATTAATACATACACATGCCCACACACGTTCACACACACACACACACACACACACACACACACACACACACACACACACACACACACACACACACACACACACACACACACACACACACACACACACACACACACACACACACACACACACACACACACACACACACACACACACACACACACACACACACACACACACACACACACACACACACACACACACACACACACACACAAACACACACACACACACACACACACACACACACACACACACACACACACACACACACACACACTATATACACATATACCTATATATGTATATATATATATATATATATATATATATATATATATATATGTATAAATATGTATATACACACTATGTATATGTATATCGATATATGTATGTATATTATAGCCATCGTGGTCACTTGATAAGTACGCTCTCTTCACCTCTTAGAACCTATATACTTCTCCGTACACTCAAGGCCCCGGATGTGTTAAGTTGTACGTTCTCCGTAAGCTTTCATGAAAACAAACGTTTGAACATGAAGGATTTATGCGACTGCCTAATGTGCAGCTGTAGCAGTCAAGGAAGACCAGATAGTTCTACGACAGTATGTCTATAATTTAGGCCATCGAACAAGATGTTGGTAAGTCGTAATTGTGGACATGAAAATAACTTGCTCGGCATTGAAGATGAAGATACTCGCTTCTTTACTGGATCGACAATGCCTGCGCATGAAATCTGCACATGAAATCATGAAATTTCGTGCTCAAATACCAGGAAGATACATCGTGTCTGTGTGAAACACGTTGAAAGGAAACATTTCAGATATTCAGTTAATTATTTATGTTGAATGCTATTTGTGCCCCATTTTCTATACTCTACCTTTTAATTTCAAACAATCCTGAGAGGGTGATGCAATTTTCAGAGTTCGATGCTAAGATAATTTATTTTCCATTGTGTTGTGTTTACGGCCCAGCGAACGCTTTTATGTCATAAGGAGAAACTGTTGAAAAAGTTTGTTTCTGAATCGTTTTGGTAATGGCTGTGGCATGGCATGATATCCACCATATCGTAAAGATGTCACAAGCGGTAGTAGCAATAGCAACATATGTGTTTGTTGGTACTTTTGCGCGCGTTAACTGCATTGGCTTTGCAGTAATTACTGATATGTTAGAAATGGTTCAGGAGATAACACGAAATGTGTACACAAGTTATGCCAGAGAATTCGGGTTGTGTACAGAACTAATCATGACAATCAAAAGCAATGGAGGTGGTGCGTGACAGATGAGACATGTACTTACACACATACAGTTACATACACCATGGGTACTTTAATGGTGTTGATGAATCTTAAAACATCTGAGATATCCAAAGTCGGGTGTTCGCCTAATGTATCTTCAATACAAGACATGCTAAAGTATTTATGTTGGATGAAATTCCAAAATGGGAATGAAATAAGCGTACGTTCGTCTGTTAGCACAACCCCACCAGCTGTATATCGGCCTCTGTCTTTCCCTGTAAAAATGGCTTAGTTTGGAATATATGGCCGACATGCAGTCTATACACAGTGCCACCTTCGATTTTTTTCCGAGCCGCACACTACCAGCATCCTTCAGGTTTGATTTTTTAAATGCATGGTTTCCCTGAGGATCACCGATCTTGCTATTTCCCTAGGATTTATGAGTTCACCATGTCTCGCAAACATGATCCAGGTATTTTTATATTAGGTAGGGATATTAGATCCGAAGAGGCCTTGGCAGCCTCATATGCTTTTCCGTCTCCATGCACTCCATCAGTACTTGGAATCCACATAGCACTGGTACTGCATTGCACTTGTATGGGAGCCGTCAGTGTATTTATTATGCGAGATACTAAATTAGAAGGATGCGATGGTCTGGTGAAAACATGGAACGAACTCTCTGAATCTGAGATGATGGGTAAAGGCACTGAGGCAAAGTGATGTAAAGGAACAACACAGAGCGTCTTCCATATTGCGAATAGTTCTGCGGCAAAACAGAAAATTCATGGGGTAAAACATACCGTTTCTTAACCTCATCACCCACAAAAGCGCAGCTTCACCAGAATGAGTCTTTGGCCCGTCGGTGTAGAAGACAGAACAATAGCAGCAACTGTAAATATTACACATAGCAAGACCACTAAATTCAGCAGTAGTGGTTCTGTATTTCCTATATGTCATGAGGGGAACGAGTAGCCTATGGGTAAGTTGCTCATCTCACATTCGAAAGGTTGTGGGTTCGAATCTCACATGTCGCTACTCTTCGCCAGCGATTAATCGGCGTGAAAGGTTGGCGACTGTACACGACTCAATGGTCGATGTGTCGTAAAACCAATAACCAACCTGTGTCATGAGTGCAAGGTAGATATCGACAGATGGCATCTGCCAAGGCTTGACTGTGGACGCTTCAACATATGCAACTTGATGAAGTGGTAGCCGCATATCCCTCACCCACTGAAGTACACGCACACACACACACCGGTCTTTGTAGATCGGCGGCCAAACAGGAAATGCTCCGCCAGGTGTGTGTCGAATATGGTGCTATGTGATGGATGGTGGATGAATTGCGAGGTGTAAGATGCTTGTTTTCGAGTCAAACACTTCCGACGAATATCTAGTGGAGGTTCATTCGATTCGACTAAGAGGAAGAGGCAGCAAAGTAAACAGGTAAACTGTGGACAGGTACAGCAGGCAAATAGATGGTAAACTACTGCATGGCTAGCGAAGAGTGTTCATATTTGAGCATACATCATATCATATATCGTGTCCCTTCCCGTCTTGCTTCTTTTCTGAAGTCATTTTATATTTAACAAATAAGCCGGTTAAGTTATCAAATTGCATGAGAACAAAACCGTGTCAAAATCAAAATCAAATCACACACTGGAGCGCTAAATAACAACAAACACATTGCCGAAGTGCAATATATTTCATTGAAGCGACCTAAGCAAACAAATTTATTGAATGCTGCAAACTGACATATATACAGTTAAGCTGTATATCATTGCTTCTTTTCTATTAAACATATTACGCGCTATCAATTCGAAACTATTGGCATCCACATTATGCTAATAAGACCACTAAGTAAGAAAATCTTGCTACAGCGGAAGTACGTCATTCTTGTCCTCTTCGGCGTGCTGCCCCATAGTCTAACGCTTTTCCTCCCCGGAACCATCCATTTAGATTATCAATTCAGTTCGTTCATACTTCCAGTGCTTGCAAGCGATGACTCTGGAGATCTGGATATCACGGCGCGGAAGGTTTGCATGCAATTGTCTGGTCAGCGGTTAATGCCGGCGTCTATTGTGGTTTCAATGAACTGCGGCGTACTCGTTAACAATGACCCATGTATCGGTGCGTCATCAACACCCTCAGTCGTGTACCATACTGAATAGGTGTATAGGCATAGTATGTATGAGGTATGCATTGGCCTGACAATAATTCAGGTCGGCAGTTCCTACCATCAGCATTCTTGTCTTGTAGCTTCCCAATCTTGACGATGCGACAATGCAGGAGGCGAAGAGGCGACTTGGTGCTCCAAATTCTGACTGCGAGTCCTGCTCCGTTGGTCAAATTCTCACACGGTTGGTCCATGTGTGGGCGGCACAGGGCAGACTGGGACACGACCTAGACTAGAATATACACAGGCGGCACCGCAGGGTGTCGGTGAGTACATAGCGGCTGCTTGTCGGCAACCATTCGACTGCATGTCCGGGTAAGGACAGGCGTGGGCAGGGCACCAGGGGGCAACAGGATGTCTGTAGCTGTATGGCAGATAGTGCGCCTGGCTGTCGCACCGCGACGAGCTTGACGGGCTATTCGTGAACATCACATCCTGTACAGGACGATTTACATCGGAAGGAGGGTCGCGACTAAGAATCCCCAAAAGAGACGATATGTCTTTATCACTAATCTCTGGAATGGGACTAGAGTTTAGTACTTCAGACGTATTAGCTGTGTTCATGTTAATCTGACGAACGCTCATATTTGGAAACAGCTCCTCATACTCCGATGTCTGAATCATCTTGTCTTCCGTTGCGTGCTTTTTTGTTTTGCAATGACGTTTGACGCGACACTTTCGGCCATCGATCATGTTGATCGCAGCGTATGGCTTTCGCTTCGAATCCTTGAGTTGACCATTTTTCCCGTGTATCAAGGGTCTCAGGTTGTAAACCCGCTTTTGTATGTGTGCTGCTTTGGAAGCAGGCATTGTTTTTACAGGGCGATAAGTAGCACTACTGAAGTAAGCACGTCTGAAAGGAATATAAATTATTTCCTTTAAGGACAACCTTCAAAGTATTCGCATTATGCGAGGAGCTGTATTCTTGATGGGGCAGATGATTCACTGAATGTTTTTCAGATTGTTCTACTAAATATGGATACCATTAGATGTCTAACTTTTTAGCATACTGTTATTTTTTCGAAGTAGACTTTGATTCCTTTCTGCGATAACCAGTTCACGTGGCATTAAAACCGTGAATGTCGTTCTTAGGATCCTCTCCAATTATTAACAAATCTGGAAATTCGCATAAAACTGTCCTAGCAATAAATCCAAGAACAACAATAAAATATGTTTGTTTTACAAATGCTAACGGCCTGTGAATACCTGTTCCACTAAACATGAAATACGTTGCAACATATCTATCACCTCTATTGACGCATTGAGCAAAAAGCAACAAACAAGCAAAAAAGCAACAATGAAAACGCACTGAGAACCATACAGAGAACCAACAATTGTATCAGGATGAATGTCTGTGATACGCATATGAATAGGAGAGATGTCTGAGTGGAGTATCCATATTTCACTGAGAAACAAACAGTTCCTATGAAATTTAGCTTCTCCCATTAGGAGAAATTGTTGGCCTATCAATCCAGGTTTCGCTACTTCGCCGTGCATACATCATGAGGGACGGAGATTTAAAAAAAAAACATTTTATGAGCTGATACCTTGACTTCTTTTGTACAGCTAATGTGCATCCGTGCAGGACACGGATTGCTGGGATTGGAGCTGAGGGAGAGCTGGACGATTGAGAGCAAGTGTTGAAACGCAGGTGGCTCCATGCTGTTTTGTCGTGTACCTTGTATGTTTGCATACAATGCATCGTCGTGCATCTTCAAAAATATGTGAATGGTTGAGGTAACCCCAGATGGAATCATATATTCCGCAAGGTCATAGATGAAGCACGTCTGTCCTCCTTGGGTTCGAAACCGCGGTCTCCTGGGAACCGACATCACTCCCTGCCTACTGTGTCACTATGGCCGACCGGTGGTCAACCACGGTGCGAAAGCCACACCAAGCTGTACAGGCGCGGGGTTCGCCATCATGAACCAGCTTTCTAAAACAAGGATGGAGAGGACTTCAGACAAAGCACGGTGATAAACACTAGCAAAAATCGAGATGCAGGAAATATGTTTAGTTTTAAGTGGAAAAGCAGAACTTGAAAAGGTGTTAAAAACTGTTACGGTTGGAAACGCGTGCTGGTCGAGTGGAGCCAGTGGCTTTTGTCAGCTTCTTTCGTACATGTACATAAATATACTTGCCAGAGCTGCACTGTCAATCCCGATATATCAGACTTTGGCAACAAACGGACACCTTTCTCACAACCACGAAAAGGCATCCCATATTGATGTAAGCGAATAACCATTACCTGATGTACGCAACGAACGCAAGAGCCGCTAAAGTAACTACTATACTGGAATTGGCGCGGGAGGGTATCGATTGGAAAGAGGAGTCTCATAACCTATGCGTTCGCAGCTCAAATACTGAGTTCGGCATCAGAATGCCCTTCCATATTCGATAGCACCAGCACCATTGGCGTACCACGACTTTGATAAGACGAAAAGTGGACAGCAGTAAGGAGCTAAAAAAGAGATTATGCACGACGCAATATAACATCCGGTAGCCAGTTAACAAAACGCCACAGCTGCAGCAAGGTGCTAAATGGGCAGTGAGGCAAACCATTTGACGTCTCCTGTGTACGTAATTACCACCAGCTGTCGTAAATATCGTGCACGGTGGTCTGTTGTGAACTCGTCGTTAGGAAATATGCCACGCTAATGTGGCAATCCCAGAGAACACCTGGGCCCGATTGCATGTTGTGATGTAGTTAAACTGTGGAATGACGTCAGGTCACATGACTGTCGACACTACAGATGGACATCACAAATAGATCCACGCATTCCGTTGCATGAGGCGACCGCCAGCTGGCATCACATGGCTTCAATGGAGGTATATTACTGAGGTATGCATGCTAGGAATTCGTCGACCATGAGAAACAACGTCCGAGGATTATTTGCGCTTAGCTGGTTAGTGTACCATTGTTTCGAGTGTTCAACGATATCGGTTCACGAATATCTTCAGGGAAGGACTGTGGTTGTGACATAATCTCAAATATTGCTCGCGTAGCGAACCAACTAATTTAAATAACTGTAAATTAAATTAATGACTGCTTTATTTTAAAGGTTGTGTGCTGTTGGCGATCACAGTTGAATAGTTGAACTTGAGCTGAATACGTGACACTGTAGAGGAAGTTGTAGTCTTTCCAACGGCATGCTTACTTTTTCCAACTCCATGTCGTTACCTCAAAATTTGCTTACCCCAGTTGCTCCGAGTGCCAACAAGATTTTTGCCCGCTTACCACAGTCCACTTTTTCATAACTACTATCGCTCGCTAGTATCGCCAGCGTCAGCTAATCGGCTTGCAAATCATTCCCACTGCGATAATAACAACAGCAGTTCGTGACCAACTTGGCGTCCAGCAGCGTCGGCCATATTGATTATGCATATCGAATATCATTCGACGCTCTGTATGTTCTGGAACAAGGTGAAATTTTCGGTTGGCCTGCGATATATTCATCGACATTGGAATCTGTTTGAGGCATTAATATATTTAAAATACTTATGAACTACTCAGCAACTACAGCCTTTTTTGCTATTTGTTACTGCTGTGTTGTTATCGTATGACCTTCCGTCGGCAGATAACTCTACTGTCGAATCCCTTTTTCGTTCAACTGCTGACTTATCGTGTTTTCAGTATCAATGCCAGTTTCACTAATGATCAATAAAATTGGAGACGTGAATGATTGATGCTGGAGAATCCAAGTGCGCATTCTATTGCCGTAAAATGTCCAGTGTTAAATATCTCCTGAAATGTGTTTTTTTCCCAATGCTTGCACGGCTGGCACAGTCCCAAGTTTGACATGATTTTTTCCTTGACGATGTTGCCATCGAATGGCAGCGCAGCACACCTTTTTCTATTGTACTTTCTCATAGTGGGCTCTGTGACACGAGCTAAAGTCGTTAAACACAACACAATCGTGCATATGTCCAGATTTGATCACAGTGACTTCAATAGATGTTTTTTGTCCCATTTATCTAACATAAAACGATGTCCGAGTACACTCGCATTCTATCAGTCGTGGAACGTTCGGCTACTCCTAAATAATGCCGCGCAACTAAATGCCGTCCGCATGGGCATCGAGCTGTCATGACCCTTACCTCCACTCCGTGGTGTCAGCTCAAAACTACGGCCACAAGCCGGAAGTTGTCGCCACCCGCTCATTTTGAACGTGTTCACAACATGGTGGCTTTTCAATCGAGTTTGAGACGTTGGCGGACGATTTAGCGCTGAGGTGGGAAGTTGCTCACAGTCTCGCTGAATACATTTAAAACAGGAAAGGTTGTGCGGGTCACAGTCTCACTCTGACGCTACTCTTCGACGCCGTTGACCTTTTTTAATCGGCTATTGAGTTTGGCGACGTTTCTACATGACTTCTCGGCAATTCGGTCGATGTAGTCTAAAAAACTAATTTTGAACGTGTTCACAACACTCAACGAGTTTGGACGTTCCGGTTTTGACCGTCAACACAATGCGATGTTTGTCATCTGGTAGGGCATCTGGCAGCGGGCTGTGCACTCGTGCCACTCGGGCCGACGCTGGTCGTGCGGTGCAATGGCACATACATGAAGAAGCATGTCATGCGGTACAGCCCGAGTAGATCAGCGTTGCAAAAGGTTGATGCCATTCACAATGCGTATAGATGATCAACTTGATGTGCGCTGTGTGGCGAAATGTCGAACTCGAAATCGTGCCATAATTCCGCACCTGCCCTTTGTCCAAATGGTGGATCACCTCATAATAAATACTAATTTTGAAAACCTGAAAATATTAAATCGTAATGCAATCGTAATCGCATTGGCGTAAATCGTTATGGAAGCCTGGTATGCTTCGTTGATATCTGAAGTATACCAGATCAGAATCACGTTGTCAGTGGCGCCGCCAGGACTTTCCTAAAGGGGGGGGGGCGACTAAAACCAATGTGATGAAACAGATAAAACTTCAGGCACGTGAAACGAGCCGAAAAGTTACCGTTCTGTATGTTGAAAATATACAAGGTTGTCTTTTGATCTAGTGTATTTTGTGTGCCAAGGGGGGGGGGCGAGGCAATCCTCGCATCCCGCCTTGACTGCGCATCTGCACATCGTTCTAATTGTACTATGCTGGTATAGCGGCACCCTGAACCCTCTGTGGTTGTCATGGGGACCCAGTGAATTCTTTCGGATTATTCCAACCTTCACACAGCCTATTATTCGCCACAAAGGCACTGCAACGATAACAAAGGCGCCTCTCCCGCCATAAGAACTCTACAGATGTTCCAGAAACCGCCCCTGGCTACGGTCTGCCTGAGCTGACCAGGCTACGGTCTGCCTGAGCTGACCAGGCCACGGTCTGCCTGAGCTGACCAGGCTACGGTCTGCCTGAGCTGGCCAGGCTACGGTCTGCCTGAGCTGACCAGGCTACGGTCTGCCTGAGCTGACCAGGCTACGGTCTGCCTGAGCTGACCAGGCTACGGTCTGCCTGAGCTGACCAGGCTACGGTCTGCCTGAGCTGACCAGGCTACGGTCTGCCTGAGCTGACCAGGCTACGGTCTGCCTGAGCTGACCTGGCTACGGTCTGCCTGAGCTGACCAGGCTACGGTCTGCCTGAGCTGGCCAGGCTACGGTCTGCCTGAGCTGACCAGGCTACGAACTAGAGGTGATGTTCACTCATTGTCGGCTCAGTTTTGTCTTCGGTCTTGCGTGCAGTCGGGATCGATCAACTGAAAAGCGAGAGAACCGGCAACGGAGAAAACAAGCAGGTTTTTCCCATTGCGAATTCCAATCCACCAAATTGTAACACCATGGACCCAACATTATTAACTCCTTGGACCAAAGTGGCAGCTGATCTTTCACCGTTCACAACTGTCGCAAATTCCAGTTGTCCCAAGGTGGCATCATTCAAATCCATTGTATTTATTGAATATCCAGAAGAACCATTGGCACAACGACTACATGTGTCACTGCACCGATCTATCGCCACGTTTTCGCACATCGCTACAGCTTCGATGCAAATTCGACATTCGTTCAGCCCTGATGCCATGCGAACATTTCTCAGCTTCTAAGCAACAACAGTCGAAAATAATGTCATGTGTTCAATACAAATTCAAATATAACACTCTCATGCACATATTGTGAAATAAAGCGTACCTGTTACACATAGTAGTGACGATAAGCTATACGTATTACATCACTTTTACAAAGTATAAGAACATTTACAATACTTGGAACTACATCTTCTACTGGTGTTTGGTACAAATATAACGACATACACCAGCGCACTTGACAAACGGGACATGCCAAGAACATTGACACAAGCATACCTTACGACAGAAATGCTTCAAACATCAGGATAAAATATGCATATCAGGATGTATATATAGATATATATATTGCGCATTGTGTATGCGTTTGCGACCACATCCGTATAGATAGCCCAAAATAAAATATATAACTGGAATCTGGATTAGAGCATTCAACGTTAATTGCAATTGGCACATGTTCGTAATAAGCAAGGAATCGCAATTGTGTTCCCGAATTTCCGGTTCATTCCCGACACTTGGTTCATCACGAAAATAGCACTGGCCTGCGTTTCAAAACATTTTTCAAATGGTCGGAAGTTTCTCAGCTGTTCTAATACAAGTTTCGTGTGCTGAATCCGAAAATGCTATCCATTTTTCTTGATTAGCTCAAGTTATCACACTACGTCAAAGATAACAACTCACACACTGATGTATCAGTATGCATACTGCAGTATGATATATCAGTAGCGGAGAGAATGATATATGATATATTTCCAGGTGTAATATGAAGTCATGAGTCGGCAGTGTCAAAATTATCCAGCCAGGTTCTGTTGCATATGTGGAAAGGTCACCCTACCAGATCGTCAGGCAAGCATAACCGACTTTGTAAAAAAGAGTTACCACGCATATTTTGGAGCGAAACTTGGTGATCAGGACAAGCCGTTTGCTCCTCATATCTGCTGCAAGTCATGTGTGGAAGGCCTACGAGCCTAGAAGAACAAGACCCGGAAATCCATGCGGTTCGGCATTCCCATGGTGTGGCGGGAGGGAAAGGATCATACCACCGACTGCTATTTTTGTATGACAGATATGAAAGGAGTAAATCGAAAGAAACAGAAGCATATAAAATATCCCGATGTGCCATCAGCCATCAAGCCAGTCCCTCATGGTCCAGATGTCCCCATCCCTGAACCCGATGTCGACATCGAGTCATCCTCCGACTCTAGTGGGGATGAAATGGATGCAGACGCGTCTGGTGCATATGAACCGACCGAGAACGATCGACCGGTACCGTTGAACCAAGCTGAGCTCAATAACCTGAAGTCCCTGAAATCCCTGAAAAGTCCCTGAAAAATCCCTGAAAAGGAAGTCCCTGAAAAGGCGATTTATTCAACAGTAGTGTGTACTGTTGGGATGCGCTCTGAATACACTTATGGTCCATCTGTTTGGAGTTTAAACCTTTATTTATGCTTCCGTCGGATTCACTAGTAAACCCGTCAGGGCGATGTTTTGGTTCATATGAGTGAAATAACATATTTAAAAAATCGAGCTAATCGAGCAAAACGGATGCCATTTTCGGAATCAGCATGAAAAACTGACCTAAAAACAGCTGAGACACCCTTGACCTTATAAATCACGCAGACCAGTGTAATTTAGCAGCTGCATATTACCAAGCGGTGACCTCGGATTTATTTGGTCAATTGTGCCGCACGAACATTTGCCAAATAACACCTGGTTAAGCTTGCTGTCAGCTAACGAGCCACACGACAGCTGAGTTGTGTGCCGCTAACTGGCGCAACCGAGCCAGCCCCGTACACTACTGGACGTCCAACGACCACAGGTATCCATCTGCACACTGATGTGCGTCACTAGCTCAGCGGACGACCTGGACTGTGATCAACGCCGCGCTAACTCAGCAGCCAGTGATTCACCTGCGTCACGCTGGTTCAGGTGGCGCTGCGGCCCAGCTTGGCCGGCACCATCCGGGCTGCTGGCGGCAGGGTGGCAGCCTGCTGGCTCAGCTTCCTCTGGCGCCGCCGATTGGCTTTCTCGGAGCGGGCTGAGATGATCGGACAGCGGCAGAGGCTGTCGGCGCGCAGCCGCGGCGCCTGCCGGTAGAAGGAGGGCAGCGCGCCCAGCCTGTGTTCCGTCGGCACCCAGTCGAAACTCCACACCTGCTTGCGCGTCCACGGCATCGGCCCGTACAGGGGCGCCGGCCGGCTGGGCGACCAGTGCGGCTCCAGCGGCGCCAGGCCCGGCGCCAGGCCTGGCGCCGGCGTCAGCGCCAGCCCTGCCGCGGCGGAGCGCAGCCGCGCCACCTGGCGCATCTCGAGGCGGCGCCGCTGCCGCGCCAGGCGTCGTCGCTGCGCGCCTCGCGTTGTGGTGCGGTACAGTGGCGGACGCGCCTTCTTCGTTGGCTTCGTCAACGGTGTGCTCGGGCCGACGGAATCCGAGCGATCGCTAGCCGCCTGGGAGGTGTTCGTCGTGCTTTTCCGGGGCGCATCGTTGGTCGCTTCCGGACTTGTTCGGTGACTCGTTCGCCTGGAGTCGGCTAGCAGACTAGTTCGAGAACTGTCACTCCTTGACTCTCTTGTCAACTTAGTTCGAGGACTGTTGCTCTTGGTGTCAATTGTCAAGCTTGTCCGAGGAACACCGTCCTTGGAATTGGTTGTCAAGCTTGCTCTCGGTGTACTGCCTTTTGAATTGTTCTCTACGTTTGTTCGAGGGGTGCTGCCTTTTGATTTCGCGGTCAAATTCGCTGGAGGATTATTGGTAATCGAACCGTTCGGAGACATTCGATGACTGTCAACTTTGGCAACAACATCGTCAACACTACTCTTTCGAGTCTTTAAGTTTACTTTATCAGTGTCGATGGCCGGGACAGCCTTAAGGCCGGTGGATTTGTCGCCGACAGGATCTGAGCTTCGCGGCTCGCTGACCTCGGTCGGAGCAGAATTGCTGACCTCGAGCCGCAAAGGTCGTCGCGACATCGCCGAAGCTCGTTTGGAGTTTGACAGCACTACGTCATCGTCATCGTCTCGGGGTTCCGTCACGTCGCTGCAGCCGTCCCGTGCCACCACGACACCGTCGTTGACACTGACGGTGGTCAGTGCCAATCCAGGAGAGATGGACCGCGCCCGGCTCCGCAGTCGGCCAGGCGCACCTTTCTGCGCTTGCAGAAGTTTCGCCTCGGCTGTCTTGGATTCGTTCTGTCTCGATGGAGGATTCGTTGAAGCCTGTATTTTGCTTGGCGGAAAAGTTTCCACCTGATGCGTCGCTTTCTCAGAAATCTTCAGTTTCGATTTTCTCGATTTATTGTCAAGCTGGTTCCCAGGTGGCGCACTATGTTTGCTGACTTCCTTTTTATCCATGCTTCTTGGAGAAGTGGTTTTCTCTCTGGGTTCAGTGGGAGATATTCTTGACTTCACCTTCTGCCGAGCCCACCAATCGGGCTTCTTGACATTTGTGTTTGCTTCCCGTGATATCTTTCCTCGGTTATGGTCAGTGACTGACTGCTTCTTCTGTGCTGACGTGTCAAAAGCAACATGTTTATGTGCTGCATGTCTCTCTCCACCTGTTTCGCCAGTCTTATCGATAGGTTTCTTGTTTTCTTGTGATCGGTGGACTTCGCTGGACACCTTCAATGAAGCCCTTCTATTCCGCATTATTGACTTCGTAGGAGTGCGGACACGGGTGATCTCCAGATTCTTCTCCTTCAGAAGCACCTGCGGCGGAGTGCCCTCAGAATCCGATGGATCCTTGTCCTCCTTCGGCACGTTCGGGTCGTCGTCCCACGCTTCCACAGAATCAGACTTCTCTTCGAACACCTCCTCTGTACTGCCTCTCACAGGAGCTACTGCAGCACATTCGTCGCCATTTTGCTTCGAAAAATTGGTCATCGTCAGCTGCTGCACTTTCGTCTTGTTCAATGCGAACAGCCGCAGATGCGCGCGCAGCTTGTCGTTCATCTTGAGCCGGCCCCACAGCTCCTTCCCGTACGTGATTTTCTTCTTGGCATCCTCGGCGGCATGCTTCTGCTTGAGCTGAGCCACCAAATCCGCCAGCTGAGGGTCATTGCGCTGCACCTGCTCGGAGCCCATCGCCTCGACACGCTCCACGATGCTCTGCTCGCGGCGGCGATACTTGAGCCACTCAGAGAGCGGCACACCGTGCATCACGTGCTCCGAGTCGGTGCGCCGCGTGGCCTCCACGTTCTCGTCGGCCATGAAGGCGCGTGGCTTGATCAGGCTCGGCCGCCGCACCGAGTGCTGCTGCGCCTTGGTCTGCAGCAGCTGCGACGTCGGCGTTGTCGCCTCTTCCCTCGGCTCCATGGCTGTGCCGGGTCAGGCGGCGACTTCTCACGGTCGGGTCACGACCACCGTCCGGATGGGATCACGACGATCCGTTCAGGGCCGCTGCCGCAGTCCGGCCACTGTTGCAATTCGGTCAAAGTCCTGCCGAGATCACGACTGCTCTCTGGCCATGCTCAGGCTAGCCACGCAGTGACTCGAATTCGTCAAACACTACGACGCACGGTGCATGCCTTGCCAGCGCATCATATCGTACAAGCCGACATACCCGCGAAGGTGACCCGTGTCAGCACCCGTTGAGTGTCACGCACCAGGCCACCGCCATGTGTTCTCACGTCACATGTCGCACGCCATAATGTGTCACGGATGCTTCCAATGTGTCCTTCTCTATGACGTCTGGTTCCCTTCGACTGACCTCCGGTTCCCTTTCCCCCTGGCGTGTTCGATGTCCCCGGACAGCGCGGCGACTGGTCAGCCGAGCCGGTAGCTCTCGTCCGCCCCGGCCGGTCACAGCAACACGCCGCTCACGGCCGGCGGCCGTGCGTCCTGCTTCACACCGCCGTCAAAATCACATCACACACCCACGTTCGCTCTGTTTGACGCCCCAGCACGCTGCGGTAGACTCGAGCAAAACAATAAAACGCTGCTCTACGACTCAGCCGAGAGGCCGCTTCCGCTGCCGCTCCTCTTCACATCACAGCCACCTCCACTGCCACCGGCTAGCGCGGTCGGCGACCGGCCACCACTCTCACAATCAATGCACGTGGTGGCGGCGGCCGCGCTCCGACGTTGCGTCGCGTTGCCTCGCTACGCTCCCTAGCAGCGCGGACAACATCGGCCCGAATTGTTTTGAGGCTGCCCGTGCTGCGCGATCACCACCCTCCCAAGTTTACTCCACACTGCGTGTAGCAGTGAAACTTCGTCGGCGGAAGCCTGTGTGCGAAGCCAAGCACAGACACAGGAAGTTCGACGGGGTCACTCATCTGCTGGGTCACCACCCAGTGTGAAAATCTTACGGGTAGCGGTGTATTCTAGTGCCCCTGGAGAGATGCTTTTTGGCTGAATAGTTCGTTCGGTGTATCAGGGCATCTTGATATATTAATTAATGTATTTACAATATGGGAGATGGTGTTTTCTGCAGGATTCTCATGCTTCCGGGCGTTGCTAGCCATGGCCGAATTTTCATGTGTTCTTAATTAATTTTTCTTAATTTTCTTAACGCATAACCCAACATTTGCTGGGGGAAGCCGTAGCCTAACCAGGAGATGGTCCAGGGGGCGAACATCAGAAGAGCCCCTTCACTTTCCCGGAACTACTTGGACTTCTGTCATTTTTCCGGGGGACCCCTACATGCATATATATATACATATATATGTAGGAATGCAAGGCACACCATAATTGCATGACTAATGTGAGTCCTGCAATCAAGGTCCAACAGTCCAGTAATCATCATAACAATAATCCATATAGCTGGCCATAACAACCAACAAAAGAAGGCCTATCACTGAAAATGAAGGAAAGCTAACACATATCTCATGAAAGCAAGAATATTATTAGCCTGAATAAAAAATGCAATTGCTCATAGTTGCTTCTTTTTGTTTTCCGACACGCTCAGAAATAGTTGGATGGGCAGGGTGTTCCATAATACAGGTCGAGCCATTTCAGCACCAGTATAATTTATCAAAGTGAGATGTGAATACCAGTGTGTGTGTGGGGGGGGGGGGGTAAGTGCGAGATTTGCGGGCGTACCTGGCCGGTTAGACCGAATACACTTGATTAAACAATACATCATGCATTATTTAAGCAACCTGCGTCATCCAGTTCAAGGCGAAGCAGCTGGTATCGCTAGAGCGACCGTTATCACGATTGCAGTGGCCGCCAAAACTGCTGCACAGTGGCGCCACTGTGGCAGCCGTGGCCACAGTGTCGTCCGTCGCCGCTGACGTGACATTGGCTGCTGGGACGGCCGTCACCACTGAAACGACGATCACCACCGGAACGGCCGTGGCCGCCAGAACTTCCATCGCCGCTGAAATGGCCTTGGCTGTGGCGTTTGGCTGTGACTGTGGCGACCGTGGCCGCTGGGACAGCCGTCGCCGATGGTGTGGCCGCCATCTGCATTCAAGAAGTCCCTAATAAAGATGTTTATTTGTCCTCAAGAGACGGTCAGTATCACAACAAATGGTGGCACTTTTTCTGGACGAATGTGTATCATAGCAAGCGCGCTCAAACGAACTTCGCCTACTATGTTCCTCCTTAATGACGGTTTCTCCGCCTTCAGACAGGCCTCTCAGTTACTTTTGCTCTGTTCACCTCTCATGGCCCTCTCTGGCTTTTAGGGGCCTTTTCAGTCATCGGCAGTAATTATGGCTCCCAATGATATCTTAGCTCTGTGGTGGATCCTCAATATTCATTGCACCCACGACTAGTTATCACGACTAGTTTTAGCTCTCGTGGGAATTTCAGTCCGGTCCTATCTGACTCCCACAGCCCCTATTCATCAGTGCAGGAGCTTAAAGACATAAAGACCTAAAGACATAAAAGATTAGTGCAACTGAGCCACAAGGGCCCTTCTTGGATGCACTCTGTACACTCAACCAGTTGCCCACCAAATTTGTAAATCAGCCCCAGTGTTGGAAAAACTGACGTTTGTTGGTGTCATGCATACCAATACATTATGTACTCCAGGATTGTGACTAGACTAAATTAAATAGTTTGTACTCCAGAAGGGAAAACGAAGAACAGCATTATTTGGTCGAGTGCTACCATTCAAAGTCCATACCTGAAAACAACTAGCAGTTTCAGCGATCCCAGCGCGCCAACCAGTCAACGTCACTACACATCCTTGAAAGACAGTATAAAGCGTACCGAACATGCTCATCGGTGTTGCGCTAAAACCCCTAAAGGGCCTTGCTAAAACTGTCTACACACAACTTGCGGCGCTTCACATATGAAAAGACACTATATTTGTGTCAATAAAGGCAATAATTAATTCAATATGCATTCAATATTGATCCAATATTTCTCAATATTTAATCTTATATATGATATATTTAGACTAATGAATATCTATTTAATATTAATTATTAGATACTTGCGTTGGAGTACTCGCCAAGAAGTACCAGAAATCCCCAGTTGGCAAATCTGGGGGTACTTGGTATCGCTGGAGTAAATACTTTAAGCCTGGTTTGGCCAGTAAGCGCTTTGAATGCGCAATCGAAGGTCGTTTTGTTAAAGGGACAACTTTTTTTTAGACACAATGAGCCCGTTCAATGCAAGAAAATCACTTCAAATTTCCTAAAATCCGCCCCGGAGCAAGCAAGTTCTCCGAGGCGATTACACCAAGAAACCAATGCCAGTTGTACACTTATGCATGACTGCCAATTGTTTTTTGGTAAATGTGTGCGAAGATAAACATGCGCCTTAAAATATACCTGCATTTTTGGTTCATTAGTGTCAGTGAAGGGTCCGTGATATTTGTTCCGAAATTTACTCCGACCCATCCCCTGTTCGACCGCCCCATGATCAGTTGTACTTCAAGTGCTGGGGTAATAAATCCGACCAATTCTATTTAAGATAAAAATAAAACTGCCTATGAGCGGTTTTACAGGGGAAATTTGCTCTCCCGTCTAGCACCTCTGGATCCTTCCAAGTCATTCCTTGCTTCAACTAAACATTCCAGACATGAACTAAACAAGTACAAAAGGAACTTTTAATATTCATATGAATCGTTTTCAGTAATTGTTTTCTTTCAGCTTTTCCATGCAAAATAACTGATTCTTGGTGGTGAGAATATAACTATTTTAGACGGATTGTTTTAGTATAATTTTCATTAAACCATCATATATTCCAAAACAATAGTCCATCCATATACTATAGTCACCTGGAGCTTGTTGTGCCAGGTGTGCGTTGAGCCGGTTCTTGGTGTCGGGTGCGCGTTTGTGAACTTCGTTGACATCGATTAAGTATACTTTTGTGGGGCGGAGATGGCCGAGTGGTTAAGGTATCGGGCTATGGGTACCAAAGGTCCCGGGTTCGACTCTAGTGCCACTCAGGACATTTCCCAATCCCGCGGCCCACCGGCGAAACAGTGTGGGCGGCTCCATTAGCCGTGAATGTGCATAAAGTGTGTCGTGAACCAACCAATAAACAATAAACAAAGTATACTTTTGTTACCATTTTCTCTACCATTGCTCATGAAGTTGGCTAATGACCTCATCCTTCGCTAATAATTTAACCACAGCCAATTTTGGGGTCTGAGGCAGAGCTGGGTATTATGCTTCGATGGCGAATGGCGCGCACAAACTCGGAATGGCGCAAAGGTTGACCGGGCCATGAAATGCATTTTGGGGTGCTTGAGATTTTGGACAACATCTCTACTTCAACTTGCATGGGCCATTCTCAGTTCTCCACAAATATGTTCGACTTTCAGGGGCATCCAGCTCTGCGGCAGGCCTAAAAAATTATAGCGAACATCGTCAGCTCACGGAACCCCCTTAACTCTTAGGGGGCTCTGTTCATCCCTCATCGTTTCTCCCATGCCACAGGAGTATTACAGTCCGGTCCGATGTAGCTCTCAGGGAACCTCCCCAGCCTTCAACAGTCTTTTGGATTAGCAAGAATGTTCTAGTTCTAACGCTGTTTCTCAGTATTCCATACAACCGTCGCCAGCCCATTGGGGCTGTCTTTGGATATAACGTGGCCCTTTTATTCTCATAGGGACAACTTCCAAGCTCTTTGGGCCTCTTAGTCCTGTCCTCTCTTGCGCTCAGTGACCATTTTCAATGGACAAGGGTCCTCTCCAGCTGTTAGGGGCCCTTCCGAGCCCGTGAAGTCTTTCTAGCTCTGATGATGACACTCAGTATTCCTCACAGCCAGTAGAGTTAAGACATTTCCTTAGCTCTCAGGGGCTCTGTTAGGTCTCAAGGATCATCTCCAGCTGTTGCGAGCTCTTCCCAGTCCTTGACAGTCTGTCTATCTTCAAGGCTTTCTAGCCCTAACCCTGACCCACGGTGTCCCACGCAACCAGCCTTATACACTCTCCTTAGGAAGAGTACACAAAGCTAGTGTATTCTTTAAAGGAGCTAATTAGCTCCCCGTGCTCTGTTAACCCCCCAAAGGCCCTCTCAAACTGCCAGGGGACCTTCCCAGTTGTCGATAGCTCCTGTGGTTTCAATAAGATTCTAGCTCTGTGGCTGGCCCTCGGTATTCCTCTCTCAATCGCCAGCCAACAAGTATTTTTGTAATACCTCCAGGAAAATTACTCATCCATTAGGAGCCGCCCTCAACCTGCTAAAAATACCAGTCCAATTATCTGTGATTCTCACGAGATCTTCGTCATCCCTCAAAGCTCTCTCCTACTTTTAAGGACCTGTCATAGTCTCCAATTGTCGTATCTAGCTCTCATCCCGTGATAATTTCAAATCAGAGATGGCCCTTGCCAGCCCTCAGAGTGGACGTATTCACGTCTCAAGGGCCATTTCCATACAAGCTGTTAGATGCGCTCAAATTTGTTCTTGGTTATATATCTGCCCCTGCAGGCTGTCGCCTTGAGCACCCCATCGGGCTCGTCAGGGGGCAGGTGCCCGTTCACCTCTTGGAAGTGCTGGTTTGTTTATTGGGTGGTCCACGACGCACTTTATGCACATGCACGGCTAATCGCGCTGCCTACTTAGAAGCGCTCTGCACGTCCGGCCGGAAGCTCCCACCCGTCGGCTGAGGGATTATCTGTCACAGCTCGGGACACTCCGTCCGGCCGGAAGCTCCCACCCGTCGGCTGAGGGGTTATCTGTCACAGCTCGGGACACTCCGTCCGGCCGGAGGCCCATCCGTAGAAGCTTCGGCCTCCTCTATCACGCAAGGGGTATCCTGTGAGGTTTGAGCCCCATCGGCCCAGGGGTCCTTCATACCTGCTCTGGGTCATCTCCGACGACCCGGAGTCATCCCAGGACCAGGAGTTATCTTCCTCGGCGCATGGGACATCCTTAGCGATCCAACGTCTCCTCCGTGAGACAGGAGGCCCTGCTAACAGCAGCTTTCCCCTCCATCAGGAAAGGGGCCCTTGTACGGCTTATCCATCGGCACAAGGATCCTTTCTGACGACACGAGATCCTCTCTGGCAACTAGAGCTCCATTTGTCGTCTCAGGGACCCCCTTTGATGGCCAGGGCCTTTTACAACAATCCGGACCCCTTGGACGCTGTCCATCAGGGCAGGGGCCCTTTCTTCGGCTTAGGCCTCGCTGACGGCCCGGGGCCCTTCATATTGGATCGGGGCCCTCTCCCCCAGTTCTGACCTTAACAACACTCCGGGGCCCCACCATCGATGTTGAAGCCCTCCACGCTAGCCCTGCCAATTCAGCACTCAACATTTTTCTGAGGACACTCCGTTGACTCGGGGCCAACTTCATCGGCCCGGAACCCTTTCCGTCAGCCCGGACCCCATTCGTCGGTCCAGGGACCTTACACGCCGGCCCAGAGAGACCTTACGGGCTCCTGCACCAACACCTTGAGGGGTCCATACGGGCCCCTCAAGGCGGCCGTCTGGAGGGCTCCTCCGACTCTCCAGAGGGGGAACTGCACCCCTTCGTCCCCTGGTTACGTCACCGATCTCAGGGAACCTTGCTTAGGTGACATTGTTCAATCATTATGGGCCAGATCAAGGGGTAGCTCTGGATGCTTTTGGGAGGGCTCTTGTCCCCCCATCCAACATTGACTGTACCCTCCAAATAATAGTTAAACTTCTAGCATGAGACCCTATGTGGTTTGCCACCGGCCACAATCTATTTGGGCCTGCCCATTGCCTTCCTGTGTTATGCCATCCCAATAATTTTCAGAAATCTACGATGGCCCCGCTCAACCTCAAGATGATCTCAATCCAACCCTTTGACTCTCTGAGACCCTTTGGGTCTAAGAGAGTACTTCGGATTCACCAGGGGGTGGGGTGAGGGCCTCTCCATCCCTTAGCTACGCCACTGCTTTTTAAAAGCCCAGGGCTCCTCCATAGGCACATAGGCCCGTGTCGTAACACCGGGAGCTCTCGCTTCAGCCCGGACAATCTCCATGGCCTTGGAGCCTAATTCATCGGCCTGAGACTCGCTGTCAACTTTGAACACCTTTCCATCACCCGCTCGGGGTCATGTCCGATGGTCTGAAGTCATTCTGCGGCTAAGGGTCCTCTCCGTCGGCTCAGGGGCACTCCTTAGAGGCACAGGGCCTCCTTTGTGAGGACAGAGACCCCCTTTCAATAGCGTGGGTCCCCTTCATCAGACCAGGGCTCTTGTACTGCTCGGGCTTCATTCGTTGGCCCAAGGGTTGCATTTTGGGACCCTGTGGATACGCTGCAAATTTAAAATAAAGACATAAAGACATAGACATAAAAGATTAGTGCAACTATGAGCCACAATGACCCTTCTTGGTTGCAATCTGTACACTCAACCAGTTGCCCACGAAATCCGTATATAAAATATAACGTATATCGGATAAGTTGCTCCCAATCAATGCCATTTTTGCGTTCCTTGCATTTTCATATTATCTGAGCCATGATGAGGGAATTTTCTGTTATCATAAATGTATCTGAATTGGTATCATTTATGAAATATTTTCTTCATAGGTACTCATCTGGTAGCATCACAACCAATGAGAACGTTTCGGTGGTTTCAGAGTTACTTGCGTTTCTGCTTGCCTATCCTCCGGAAATCTACGAACGGTAATGTGTATGGTAAAGACCGCGGTGCGTAAGGTTTGGAATGTGACCCACATTTTGAATTTAATCGTGTCATTCAATGCCAGAAAGTTCTCAGTCAAATGGTGGTCGTTCAGTGGAACGAGCTCCCTGGTGATGTTGGTGTGATGGGGAGTCCCTCCTTTAATACTTAAAAGTAGATGGGATGGGTAAATTCTTGATGAATTTGCCGTTTCAGGTAATTTCTGATTTACGTATTAGAATTTCTTTTTGTAATGCAATGTTTATGAATGTGCTGAACATGATGTGAGCAGTTAGGTATTTAATCTGCAATTGCATGCTTTTCAGCTGAAAGATAAAATGACAGTTAAATTAATTTCTTGTTAATTAAATGGTGTGAGATCTTGAAACAAGTGCCTACCTACCTAGGTTCATCAACATGTCAAAATCTCCATGGAAGCAATGTCATCTAAAATATTGTTAGGTCATGCAGACCTAGATTTGAGACACCTGAGTCCATTTGACCATTCCTGTTTAGTGTGCATCAAAAGGTATCTAGTGGGGTACTAATATCAATGATAATGATGAAAACACCTATGCTATAAGCTGGCATTGTAAGTATAACATAGCACATCATAGGTGGTTGAAGTGCTCCTAAACTCAAATAACTAACTAACTAGCTAGCACATCATAGGTAATCCCTTCACCTGGAATTGTGCTACAGGTTGTTCATTATCACTATCCTGGAAGCTACAGGGTCTTCAGAGGGCCTCAGAGGGGCCTTTGCAAAGACTTCAAATAAGTCCCTACTTGCATCCAAGGGGGTCCCACTGAATGCAGTTAGTCTTCCTAGACAACAATGGACATCCAAGCTTCCAAAAACTAAATGACTAATCATGAACCTCAAAGGTCCTCACTGCCATCATAGGTCCTTTTGCCTTTGACAATCATCATAGATCCTTCAACTTGTGTCATGTCTCTTTTTAGCAAGATGTGACATGTGCTTGGTCATTTGATTGTGAGGTGACCATATTTGTGTCGGACTTTAACATGCTTGGCAAAATAGCACAATCAATCACTCTACTTTTCACAAACATTCATACTGGGTGCTATATAACTAATGCAGTTGATGTGTGCTTGAACTCAACTAACCAGCCAACAGCAACAATTCATGCACATTTGTATGGCAGCATACTTGAGCAAAAATGCAATGCACAAGATGTGTAGAACTGATATATTATTTTATGAATAACTGATTTAATGCAATATATGACACACACTCATCTTGCATGATTATGCCCATGTAATTTTTATGGGCATTAACTGGCTTTTAACTTACTTGAAAGGAAATGTAAAATATTTTTATTGAATGAGTCAGTTTTGACAGTTTTGATGAACATCACTGTATGGGTTGCTTTGAAAGGTTTTTCCTCAATGGCTATTTAAAAAACTAGATTCTAGAACTTTGCAATTTCATGCACCTTTTTTAACCTCTATCTTTTGAGTCGGGTGCCTGCTAAGTGCCATAATGTATGGGAAATTATGACATTTCCTGAAATTAATGTGATACTAATTAATTGTAATTTGTACATGGTTTGATCAGTGTTCTTTGTTTGGAGGTCCCAATTGGAGATCCAATCGAGACTCCAATTGTCACAACAATTGGAGTTAAATTACATCTTTGGGAGACATTTGTGTGCCTCAAATATAGGAAAGCAGGGAATATCCACACGCCATGATCATGCAGGGGTGAAAAATGTTCTTCCCATTAATTCATACTAGTGGTCCAATTCCTAGTTTAAGTATTTTTCAGTGAGCTGTAGCATTTTTGAATGTACAACAGTGGATACTTGCATGTTTGTGATAATGGGCATAATGGTAATTATGCCCATTATCAAAAGTAATTGAATTCAGTCATGTTTTGTGTGAAATGCCATTATAATTGGTCACATTACATTCAGGTCACGGGCTGATTTTGACAACAAGAGTACCACAACTTCATCTTTTGCCTTCTGACTGAATCTGGCATTGCAATGGACATTGACATCACTGAAAAGCCACCCAATGACCAGCCAAATGCCACTATCAAGTCATCTGAAGACCAGACAGATGTTACCATCAAACCACCTCAAGACCAGTCAGATGCAGAAACAAACTCACCTCAAGACAAGCTGAATACTGCCACCAACCCAGGTAATGGCCAGTCAGATGCTGCCACAAACACACATGATGGCCATTCAGATGCAGCCACTGACTCACCCAAAGGGCAGGCAGGTGCTACCATCAACCTATCTCAATACCAGCCAGATGCTGCCAGCAACCCACCTGAAGAGCAGCCAGGTTCCACCACCAACCCACAGGAAGATCAACCTGATGCCACCGTTAAACCCCCAGCGACGGTGCAGTCCACATCGAAGCGTTTGGGGCTGTCGTGCGGATCCAGCTCGCCATCGGCGCGTGAAGATGCCGCCGCACGGCCTGACCCGGCCGCTGATGCGACACAGTCGGCCGGGCTGACAGCCAAGCCAGTGGCTGTGTCAGCTTCAGGCGAGGCAAGACTGAGTCTTGCAAACCCGGATGGGGCCGTGACAGACTCGGGTGAGGCCGGCCGGCCGTCAGAACCGACTCCGACACATCCGGACGGGACCGCAACCGCTGCGGCCGGCGCCGACGCGGACGGCGAGCACGACGCCTCCGCGACGGTCGCCGACGCGGGGGCACCGTCCGACGACTGCTACCGGTACGAGGGCGACACGTGCGTCTACACGGACCCGTCGTCGGGCGTCGAGTACACGTACAGCGCCGCGCAGGACGGCTGGCTGCGGCGGGACGGCGCCGACGACGGCGTGTCGCAGCACGCGCCCACGCTCGAGAACTGCTACTACGTGGGCGAGCACTACTGCTTCCGCGACGCCGCCGGGCAGGTGTTTCGACTGGAGCCGACGTCCAACTGCTGGAAGTGCTGGGCGGACGCGCCGGCCGCGTCCACCACATCCGCCACATCCACCACATCCACCACGTCCGCCACATCCGCCACATCCACCACATCCACCACGTCCGCCACATCCGCCACGTCCGCCACGTCCGCCAACTCTGAGCCGGACACGCGTTTCCGCGACGCCAGCGGCGCGTGGTGCTGTCGCGACGCCGACGGCGCCGTGCTGCGCTGGTGCGGCGACACGGCCCAGTGGGTGCGGCCAGCGCGTCGCAAGCGGCGACGCGCGGGCCGCGGCTCGTCCGACGACAGCGAGCACGACAGCGACGAGGACGAACCAGCCGTCGCGCACGAGCCGGCGCGAGAGGAGGCCGTCGCAGACCGCGACGGCGCGGTGGACATGCACTTGCCGCCCAGCGAGGACTCCGGCTACGAGTGGGACGCCGAGAAGAGCGCCTGGTTCCCCAAGGTAGCTGGCATGTGTGTCCTGAGCGTTGCTCTGTGGAAACTTGGGGAGTGGGTACCTGGCCTTAACATCGGAAAATCGTAGCATGAGCCTAGCGATGTTGGAGCGAGGGAAGCAATTGCATAGATTATTGCAAACTGGGAATGTTATTACCATGCATGGTCGTGATGTTGTTGGGCATCATTCATTGTTGTTTGTTTTCTTTTGTTTGCCTGGGTCGTTCTTTTCTATGTATGAAGTATGAACCAGACAACGTTCCAGAGTTGTTGACGCACCTCGCATTCGTCCTGAAAAATTGTAGAATCATGCTAAGAATAGGTCAAGTGTGGTCACTCCAAGGCAGAGAAAATATGGACGGAAGTGGCAGATGCAGCACAGTGGAAGCATCATCGTCACTTTTTCGACAAAGCCGAGACACATGCTCTATGCGCTCACCTATCATCGCCATCAAAAGACACTCGCCGATCGGAACTCACCGAGACTACACGCTTTAATGTCATGGCTTCAATTACCCTCGCAGTCTGGCGGAATTACATACTCATCGCAGAGCGAAGGGTCAGTTCTTCTCCTCTCCGCCCCCTATTAGCTCCTGCTCTAAGCTTGATAAACAGTTGTTGCAAATGGCATGGCCGACTTGAAAGTCAGGTCGATTTCGGGGGTGCAATCGGCCACCAGGTCATCCATGTAGTTTCCAGATCTTGGTCTTGAAGCATATGTGGTATCGCGTACTAGTATCGATGATATCAAAACGGAACACAGTCGTGGCACCGTGACACGCATTAATGTCAATGGCACCGATCGAATCAAGCTCATGTCCCAGGAAGTGCGTGATGATTTCTTCATGCTGATTTGTGTTGAAGCAACTTATTCCAAAGGAAAAGTAATTATTCACACAAACGCGAATTGAGATGTTTCTTCCATTTGATAATTACAAAGAAACAAAAAATGAAATTTCCAAAAGTTCAAACATTTCACATTACATCTTTTGATTTGTCATGAGATATGAAACCAGCCGCAAAATTGCCTTTGCACGGACGGTTAGCCACCCTTGCTTCGTACTAATTGGTATGTTGACCTCCAGAGCACCTGTGTCTTTCACGTCCTCGGACGACTTATCGTGATCATAACATGATCATTTGATGTCGCGGTGACTCAAAGTGACAGCCACTAGTAACTATGTACATTTTTCCAGGGCATGATTTGGCAATATATGGATTTCGGTTGTTCAAAATACCAACTGGACAATATTCTCCAAACAAATTATGAGGTCTTATCTCCATTTAACTTGGTGACGTTTCCTGTGGTTCAATTTTTTCGTGTGTGTTTGTGTGTTTATGTCCCCATCTGTGCACACATATTAAGCCTTTGATAATATCTTCTACAGTTTGTTCGTAAGAAATGGTGATGTACTTGTAAAATCTCATCAAGACTCGAGAATGACTGAATCTGAATTGTCGTAGCTCTGCGGCCTTGGTAGACCGGCCCATATTTGTCTTAGACAAGGTGTGCAAGATTAAGTAATGTATGGCAAACTTTCAAAGCGATATTCTGAGCGGTTTATAAGTTCAATAAAATAGCTTCGGAGCATGGAAGGGGAAGAAATTGACCCTACACTGTTCACAAGTTGATGTGCTTACCCTTTCGCGGGCGCTTTTGTCCCCGATGAATTTATACTATTACTTTGCTACTTTTTACAGGTATCGTCTTCCTTAATTACATCTTGGATCACATTCAATGTTGTGCCAACGATGATGGTCGAGGATCAATCTGTTTGGTCATATCACATGATGGTATGGCATTCTCACAGACTGACCTTTAATGCCTTGTCTGCATAAAACAGCGTCACTTCCGCTTCTTTTTAGATAACCGAGGAGCCTCTGTCGTTGCATTGCATTACACCCTCCTTGATCTTCTTCAGATCGATGGAGAAGAATTTATGGCAGCTGCTGAATGACCCCTCCCCCGCCATCGTTCTTCAGATAGACGATGAGTTTCTGGCACTGCACCGGCTGAACTATGGGTTCGACTCTGAGGGCCGGCCAGTCAACGCGCCGCCCATCCTAGAAACGGCGCCGCGGCCCGACCCGGAGCCCGACAAACAGCCAGACAAACAGCCAGACAAACAGCGCAAACAGACCAAGAAGAAACCCGGTATGGCAGGCCTGCATACTCGCGATACCACAACGTGTATGTGCTTACTTATCGAAGGATGATCATGTAATGTTGAAGCTCATTTTTCGTCTCACATTGCTTATAAGTAGCTAATTTCAAATCAGAAAGGATAAAGAGTCATGGTTTGTACGTGTTGTTTGGCAGGGATAATACTTGATGCCTTGTGTTTGAGAGAGATGTAGGCATAATGAGTGCAAACACTTTGCTGAACATTGTGCTTGAGATTGATTGGAAGGCGAATAGCCTGATACTGGCGATTCATTCTCCTATTTATCATATTTTGCCTGAGAATGGTCTCTTTTTATCCAAAGCTTGAAATGGAAGCTTTGAGGTTCATATATTTTCATATCATATGTCATCGAGTGGAAAGTTATATATCATTAAGTTCATATATCATCGAGTGAAAATGAAGAAGTAAGACATAAAGACATAAAAGGTTAGCGCAACTATGAGCCACAAGGGCCCTTCTTGGTTGCACTCTGTACGCCCAACCAGTTACCCACCAAATCTGTCAATCAGCCCTCTCTGTAATACTGAAAACCAAGCCCTCTATTCTTATGATTGTCTATGTTGTTTTTAAAGATGTTCAATGTGCTGCTACTGACAATGGTTTCTGGCAGCTGGTTCCAGTGTTCTACTACCCTGTTGGTGAAGAAAGTCTGCCTTAACCTTTTTCTGCTGTGGTTAACTTTACTTTTTAATTTATGACCTCTAATTGCATCATTTCTGTTAAATTCAAACATTTCCCCAAGATATCTCCTCCCCAGACCATGGACAAATTTAAAGACCTCGATGAGATCTCCTCTCAGCCTTCTATATCTAAGCGAAAACATATTTAATTTCTTCAATCTTTCCTCATATGCCAGGTTGTTTATACCATTAACCATTTGTGTAGCCCTCTTGTACTCTCTCTAAAAGCCAACAATCTTTTTCATAGCTAGGAGACCAAGCTTGGATGCAGTATTCCAAATGTGGCCTGACATATGCACAGTAAAGCTTCCTGATGACTTCCTCACTTCTGTATGATACATTCCTATTTATTGCCCCAAGCATTCTCAGTGCCTTCTTCCTGGCTTCCTTGGTCTGTTCTGAGGCCCCCAATTTTGTGTTTAGAATAACACCCGAATCCTTCTGTTGAGTCACTGATAGCACTTTGCCAACCATCAAGTATGGAGCCTTCATATGCTGCTTACCTACATGCATGATTTTGCACTTATCAAAATTAAATTTCATTTGCCATTCTTCGGACCACTTCACAAGTTCGTCCAAGTCTTTTTGCAGCGAGATATGCTCATTTTGACCTGTTATTGCCCTAAAGACCTTCAAATCATCCGCAAATTTCAAAACTGTACTGTTTAGGCCACTTTCAATGTTATTTACAAATATAATGAACAGTAGTGGCCCCAGTACTGACCCCTGGGGGACTCCACTAAGAACATTTTGTCATGATGACTGTACCATTTAGCATCACTTTTTGCTGTCTATCTGAAATCTGATCACATGTCACTGAACTATGGTGTACGGTCGGCAGATTGGTCATATCTTCCAATGTAAACACTGATTTAAACTGCTTGCTCAGCTCCTCAACCATCCCACTATCCTCAACCAATGTAGTCCCATTTACTTCCAGTGGACCAATTGTGCTAGAAACTTTGCTCAGCTTTTAGAAACTAAATGAACTTTTTACTGTCCCAATTACAGTTCCTAGCTAAATCCAGTTCTTTTGCTCGCTTTGCTGCTCTGGTTTTTTTGCTTCACACTGTCTCTAGCTTTTCGATACGCCTTTAGATTAACGATATTTGAAGCTTCTTTAAACACTAGATGCAGCTTTCTTAGCCTTAATTGCTTTTATCAAGTCTGGTGTAAGCCATACTGGCTTTCCTACCCTTCTTTTGCATCTTTGCTTCTACATAAGTACTACATAAGTAGTAGTACATATGTACATATGTTCATATGTACTACTACTTCTTCATTTTTAGCTAGTGTATGTATAGGTTTTTCAGCTAGTGTATGTATAAAACTTCAAGGTCATGGCGCGAGGTCTAAATATTATCCGATCTGGCTGAAATTTCATATCTAGCGTTTCCTCATCCATACAAACTACCAGGCAAATGAGCAGTTCGAAATTCGAACGTTGAAAATTCACACCCATACTAAGTGCCACCCTATTCCACATGTATTCCTCTGATTGCTGCAAATTTGTAGTTTGCACTGGGACTAGCTAAAGGGACTAAAGATGACCTGAGTGAGCATTTTCAGCACAGTTGCACAAGACAAACTTTGATATTTGACCTGCTAATTGGCATCTAAATATGACATTTCAGCCAGATCGGATAATATTTAGACTTCGCGCCATGACCTTGAAGTTTTATACATACACTAGCTGAAAATGATGAAGTAATGGTACATATATGCATACATATGTACATATGTTCATATGTACTAGTACTTCTTCATTTTCAGCTAGTGTATGTCTAGGATTTTCAGCTAGTGTATGTATAAAACTTCAAGGTCATGGCACGAGGTCTAAATATTATCCGATCTGGCTGAAATTCCAAATTTAGAGTTCCCTTGTCCATACAAACTATCCTGCAAATGAGCAGTTCGAAATTCGAAAGTTGAAAAGTAAGTGCCACCCTAATATATATATATATATATATATATATATATATATATATATATATATATATATATATATATATATATATATATATATATATATATATATATATATATATATATTATTTATATTTATATTTATTTATATATTTTATTTTTTTAATATATACCTTACAAGGAGTAACAATTTATTTTATGAAGCATTGTGCATACTTCATTGCTCAAGAAGAAGGTTCCGAATGACCATTGCCTGGGATGTATATGCACCTGTTGCAGTTTGGGTGAATATATAAGATGTAGGATGGGCAGATCTTCAGGTCTCTGAGTCCGACTGCCGGCGGTCGTCCCTGAACCAACTACCGGTGGCCGTCCCTGGGCCAAACTGCCGGCGGTCGTCCCTGACCCGACTACCGGTGGCCGTCCCTGGGCCAAACTACCGGCGGCCGTCCCTGAACCCGACTGCCGGCGACCGTCCCTGAGCCCGACTGGTGGCTGCTGTCCCTGAGTCAGACTGCCGGCGGCCATCCCTGGGCCCGACTGCCAGCGGCTGTCCATGAGCCCGACTGCCCGCATCCATTGCAGAGTGGTTTCAACTGGACGACGACAAGAACACCAAGGTGTACGTGACGGGCCTGCCTGAATCGACTACGGAGGACGAGTTCATCGAGCTCATGTCCAAGTACGGTCTGGTCAGCAAGGACCCACTGCGGGGCTTCGCCTGGAGGATCAAACTCTACCGCGATGACTACGGCGTGCCCAAGGGCGATGCCGTCTGCACCTTTATCAAGGTGAGTGGCGTCCCCTCGCACAAAGCCTCACTGGCCGCCAGATTATAGTGATTAATTGTTCGGCTCCCTAGCAGGTGGTTTTGTAGTGCTGAAGACAGCGTTGATTGTGTGCTGTTATGCATGGTTCTGTGTTAATTCATATGAAGCTGGTGTCCCATATGGCCCATATGACGCTTGTATTGTCATGTTGATGCATTATTGCGCTTGGTTGCAGCCACCCAGTCGAAGATCCTTCGAAGGACCACATATTTGTAAAGCATGTCACCTGTTTTCTTCGTTTGTTGATGGATAACCACTTTCTGATCAGAACTTGCAGTGTGCTATTTCGGTGCTCAATAGTTAACAACGTGGCATATTTTGCCATCCTGCGTGAGTGATGCTCTGGTGTGGCCGTGATCGCTGTATCATTCTAGTCGCAGTGGTCGGTTATGATCATGCATATCCAATGATATGCCAGTACCCTTTTGTGCCGCACTGAACGGATCATGCCCTCAGATTGTATTCCCATGCGTAATGGCGGGCTTTAAGGCCAATTTAGTCGCGTTTAGTGTAACATTTATAAGCGGGCGGTTTGCCCTGAACCAGAAGCCCTCTTGATCACAGATGGTGATGCTGTCAGCCAACCTGTTGCAAAAGCTCGTCAGTTGTGTTTGACAGAAGATGGAGCTTCGTGGTCATGACAGGATAGTGCTGGTTGGACAGTACCCGTGCCCCCAGGCGCCGGACACTGACAGGGTAGTGCTGGTTGGACAGAGCCCATGCCCCCAGACCCCGGACACGTGACAAGGTAGTGCTGGTGGAACGGTACCCGTACCCCCGGACACCGGGTACTGACAGGGTAGTGCTGGTTGGACAGAGCCCATGCCCCCAGACCCCGGGCACTGACAAGGTAGTGCTGGTTGGACATAGTCCATGCCCCCGGATATCGGGCACTGACAGGGTAGTGCTGGTTGGAGGCAAGATGTTCCATTTTAAGCTTGGATACGGTCACTGCACCCTTTACCGTGTAACCAAGGAGACATGGTGTACCATGCACGGCCGCCGCCGGCCACGCCGCTCTACATTTAACACGACGGCCGCCCCTCCCTGCAGATGGAGTCGGTAGAACTGGCGCTAAACATTCTGGACGGGTCCGAGTTCAAGGGAAAGCGCATCTCGGTAGAAAGGGCCACCTTCAACATGAAGGGCTCATTCGACCCGACCAAGAAGCCGAAGAAGAAAGTTCTGAAGAAGAAGGACCGTGAGAGGATGCAGAGGAAGCAGGAAAAGTACGTGCTGGTCGGTCCACTGGATGGGCAGCACAGCCGAGGCCTGGTCTAGTGACACGGGCAGAACCATCCCGAGGAGCCAGCATTGTGCTGCAGCATTTGTGTTTTTTGTTTTGTTTTTGCTGTCATTCTGTGGTACCTCTATGAATTGCCTCTTTTTGTATCGGAAATATTGACATGCTTGCGACACTTCATCACCGTACATTGCTCTTCAAGCTGGCCCAGTGAGCATACACAGCTCGCACGGCAGAAACTAGCCAAGATGGAGCCACTATTTACATTCGCCTGTGTGCATTGAACTGCCCGTCTCATTGTATATCAAGTGCTCCACCTCCAGACCCCAGATGCACTCCCTTGGACTTATCATAATTGAAAGACGTTTGCCATTTATCTGCCCAGTTTTATGTTCCTCTCAGTCGAATTGAATATTAAATCCCTCTATTGTTAGCCATGCCTAGTAGTTTGATGTCGTCAAATATAAACACCCTTCTTCTCATTCCTTCCACAATTTTGTTCACAAGGATGTTAAAGAGAAGTGGATCTAGCGAGCAGGCCTGTGGCATCCTATCTGGAGTATCCTTTCAGTCAGATTGGTGTCAATTTAGTGCTACCTGTTGTTTTCCCCTAATCATGCTTCGACCTAGCCTATAATTGTTTCCATCATGTAACTTCATGGAGACCTTTGTTAGATTCTAAGAGCACTACATAAATTACATTTTCATTGGCAACTTCTCTGCTTACATACTCCGTGAATTATAAAAGGTTAGTTAAGTTAGATCTCCCAGATCCAAATCCATGGTAAGTGTCTCTTAAATGGTTATGCCTATCAGGATGAGTCTGAATATTCTCCCTGAGGGACAAGTGGTCTAGGGGTAAGTTGCTCGTTTCACAATAGAAAGGTTGTGGGTTCGAGTCTCACCTGTCGCTACTCTTCGCCCGCGACCAGTCGGCGTGAGAGATTGGCGACGCTACATGACTCAACGGTCGATGTGTCGTAAAACCAATAACCAACCAATATTCTCCCTGACAAGTTCTTACTAGCACTTTCCAATCTAACGAGGTTAAGCTAACAAGCCTGCAATTTCCTCCATAGGTTCTATTACCCTTAAAGAAAATTGGTGCCATATGTACATTACACCGATCTTCAGACGCTTTGGAACACTCAAAAGACTGCCTGAAAATAATACCGAGAGGAACTGCTGAAAATTGAGCACAATGACATAAAGCCCTAGCATGTATATCATCAGAGCCAGCAGCTTTGCATAGCTTTATTTTCTGCAAATGATAGTCGTATGGTTTCTGTTATTGTAGAATCTTCAGGCTTTTACCCTGCCCTAGGATGACGTATGTTTTCAAATCGTGTTGACAAATTGTTTCGGCGTCATCAGGTGTCTTGACTCCTTTACCTGCTACCTTTCGCTAGACGAAAAGTGAATTCGAAGATGCTACGGTCATCTTCTTTGCGCTGTATCAGGCTATTTTCTCATGTCGTCGTTCTCTATATAACACTTCGTTCGCCAAGGATTTGTTTGTTGCACGGTTGGGGTCTTTTCGCCCCCAAAAAACACTTCCACTATGGATGTTTTTATGGTTTTCCCTTCTTATTATTAATGACGGCTTGGTGTCTAAAATGTGAAATGGCTATCCACTTGGGAATAGGGAGTAATTGATGGGATAATGTGGGGCACAACTTGTGACCACAGTGAGTCAGTATTTTATGAAACTTCTGCGAAGTATACAAAACGACAACTCTGCCTCCCCTACCTCCTCTACACCTCACCACACTTCATCACCGGAGCCCCCTATCACATTCGCCTCGTGCATACCGACTGCTTTACACTCCTCTCTGTTGTCCTCTGGCACCGTCCCCTCTGACATTTGACCTACAGCCATACATCTGCTACTGACATACAGCACTCCCCTCTAACATATTCCGCGCGCGCAGATTGTTCGCCTGGCAGCCGGACAAGATTCGCGGCGAGCGCGAGAAGCACGAGCGCGTGGTCATCATCAAGCGGCTGTTCTCGCCGACCGAGTTCGAGAGCCGGCCGGAGCTGATCCTCGAGTACAAGGAGGACATCCGGGAGGAATGTGCCAAGTGCGGGCCCGTCCGCAAGGTGGTGCTGCACGACGTAAGTTGCCACTGCGGATGGGGGGTGACTGACTGACTGACTGACTGACTGTGATTGCGACTGGCGGTGACGTGGTAACATGGTGACAGGATGACTGTGAACTGGTGACGTGGTGACAGGGTGACCGACGTAGTGGCGAGGTGACAGAATGGTGACGGTGGCATGGTAGCGTTGACCTAGTGACGGGGAGACGGTGACGGGATAACAGAGTGATGGGTTAAGTTGCAAGAAAGGATGGAGTGTGGCAGTGTCCACCACTGTTTGTGTTGTACGTTTAGGTTTTATGCATCAATGTTCAGGTTATGTGGCGCCCTGTAGGCGTTTGCAATGTGGACATGTGGCACATTGTTCAGATGCTCCAAAATCGTCCTACTGTTGCCACAGTATTCCGATATCAACACACTATCTGCACTGTTCCGACGTTTCAGCATTCTCCCGATGTTACCACGCTATCAGCACTGTTCCGACGTTACTGCGCTGTCCCATGGGCGCTGTATGACCGAAGCAGTCGATGCGCCCCTAAGCCCAAATAACCAACCAACTGCGCTGTCCCGATGTTACCACACTATCTGCGCTGTTACGACGTTACCGTACTGTCCCACACTACCTGCACTGTTCCGACGTTACTTCTCTGTACCGGTGTTACCACACTATCTGCGCTGTTCCGACGTTACCGTACTGTCCCGATGTTACCACACTATCTGCGCTGTTCCGACGTTACCGCACTGTTCTGACGTAACCACACTGTTCCGACGGTTCCGCACTGCTCCGTCGTAACCGCGCCGGTGTCGTGCCGCAGCGTCACGAGGACGGCGTGGTCGAGGTGGTATTCGAAGAGCCGGCAAGTGCGGACGGGTGCGTGCAGAAGATGAACGGACGCTTCTTCGCCGGCCGCAAACTGGAGGCGTCTACCTGGGACGGCAAAACCAAATACCGGTAACTCACTGACCACTCTCCTGACGCTGAATGACACCATCCGTCACCATGGTCGCTGTCCGCTAGATTGTGTGTGTATGATCAGGATGCAACGCCGGTGGATTCGAATTCGCCCCGAAATGAAGTGAGGCTGTTTCAGGTCTGAATGTGTGACAATTTGCTTACAAAAGAGTGAAGCTGAACTTAAATATATGTATATGTTTATTGCACTCGCTTTCCCAGCTTTTTTAAACAGAGTTGAATAAGCTTTCTGCGTGTGTACGTTTGTGTAGCAGTCTGACCCCAGGTAAATGTCCAGTGCCTAGAATATGCAGGAATGTAAAGGAAAGCCCAAAGTAGTAAGTCACGGGCGGTGAAGGACGTAAATCGGAATGACCGAAATACCGTGTAGGTGCCTTTAGATGAAGGAAGAACGATAGGTAAATTGTTGGGCTGTTGCAGTTTACACGTGCATAGCTAACTTGGCATACGTTTTGTTTTTGTAGTTTTAAGAATTCCTACGTCATGCATTAATCGTATTTTGAAGGTGTGCGCAAGCACACAGTCTGTCACCATGCCTTCCTCGCGCCAGACTCGTGGCCAACTGTACTGTCTGGATATTTTCACACTCTTTTCGCCCCACGTAGCGATCAGCCCGAGCTCTGTGACCCCGGACACGGGCCGCGGGCGTCTGATTGGCCGCGAATGGCGGCCGTCACGCGTGGCGGCGCGACCTGACCGCCACCGACGGCGCGGCGGCGAGTAGTGTTGCCGCGCTGTGTCGTCAGCCGGCGGTGTGTGTGCCGGTCCGGTGTCTCGCTCACGTGTCTCGTGATGACGCTGTGTGGTGTGTCGGTGTGCCGGGTGTGGCGTGTCTCGGGCCTGGCAGGGTGAGCCGGCCATCTCAGCTGACCAGCTCTGACTCAGGAGCATGTACTCTGGCTGTTTAGCCGGGCGAATCTGGGCATACGATGGTCAAGTTTGTCATGGACATGGGAGACGGTATCCCCGCCCCGCCCCGCTTCCGCCAGTCCTCCCTGCCCCCCCCCCCCGCCCCGCGCCGGTCTGCTACGACCCGGCGCAGGCGAAGTCTGTTTTGGTGTTCAGCCTAGTCCATTGAATACAGTTGTGCTTTTTAATTTATGCTGAGTTCAACCATGCACGTTACAATATGCCGCGCCGCTGCATCATAGCTAGAACATTGAACAGCACAACATAGAACAGTATAGTATGCAACATCAGTATAAAACAACATAGAACAGTATAGTCCGTATGCTATTCTTATGTTTTACAAATCTGACTTAGAGCGCAATTTTGCCGGATTTCCGGTGTTCCTGTGCTATTTATCAGAAAAAACGATGATCCTAAGTTATTTCAGAAATAGCCCATGAAAAAGTGTATGATAAGTTTTATCACCATTCTCAAACAGTTCATCTCCTTTGTTCGTCCGATGCTATCTTTCAGTCACTTAACTCAAGTTGATAAGTTGAAGAGGGTAACAAAAGCATTAAACTAATTTGGACAGGATAACTCGCCTCAGTAGTTCATTTGGTAGCGTACTGACCATCATGGTTTTTCCGTGTTCTGGATAGGCCTACGAAGGCCTTGAGTTGCTACGCTTGCCCGCGTTCAGCCTCCGGCTCAAGATCGTTCGACAGGTGACCACAGTCGGAAATAGGACGGGGGCGGTCCTGTCGGAACACTGGCCGCAGATTACGCTATGAATTATAATTGGCTGTTCAATTGGAAATCATAGATGGATTGTGGATTCGGGTCTACGCAACAAGCGTACTATTCTTGACATTATCTTGATAATATGAAGTCACAGCAGCGTGTTTTGGATAACTAAAAGACACATTTGTGTGCCGTCGTAGTGCATTGTGTGATATTTCGGCGTAATTATCAATAGGATCGTGAGGAATCGGGTGCCAAACGCAACACAGTTCGCCGCCTTTTGGGGCTGCTCCCGGCCCGGTCTGACCCGGTTCGGTTCGGCCTGACCCAGCCCAGTTCGGTGCGGTTCGGCCCCTGTCCCATGTCGTGACTGTGACGTTCGTGCCGCCCCGCGTGCTGCAGAGTGGACGAGACGGAGGCGCAGAAGGCGGAGCGGCTGGCCAGGTGGGACAGGTTCATGTCGGCCGACAAGCCGCCGGCGGCGACGGCGGACGACTCCAAGTCTCCAGGGGCGGCGGCGGGGAACGACACGCAGCCGGGCGGCAGCCGGTCGGCTCAGGATGGAGCCGGGCCGGCCGGCGACACTGCCGCCCAGGACGAACCGCCGCCGGCGGCGGGAGCGGACGGCGCCGCCCAGGACGACTCGCCGCCGTCGGCGGAAGCGGACGGCGCCGCCCAGGACGAACCGCCGCCGGCGGCGGGAGCGGACGGCGCCGCCCAGGACGAACCGCCGCCGGCGGCGGCGGCGGGGACGGACGGTGCCGTCACGCCGCGGTCCGTGTCGCCGGAGGAGCTCTCCGACGCGCCCGACGAGGCGATGGACGTCGGCGGCGTGTAGCGGTCGGTGGCGGCGGCGCCGATGGCGCAGGTGGCGGTCGGTCTCGCCGTGGTCCGGTGGCCGACAGCTGGAGACGCATCGCGGCGTCATCTCGGGCGGCAGGGAGACGCATCGCACGCTGTAGTGTGATGCGTGACTGTGTCAGTACACATATCTGACCGGACGAACAGTCCGGTCCGATATGTGGTTGATCTTCACCACGTGTGTGGTGGCCCATGATTGTCCTTTGGAAACGTTTTGCTAGTGTGAATGCCCATTTTCACAGAATACAACATTGAGCATCGTGATAGCTTGTGTCATTGTGTAGGTAGGTATGCGTTCTTGGCTGGCTATTTGATGCTTGATAGTTGACTGATATTCAGCCTGCTGTCTGGTTCACATGGACACACAGAAGACTGAAGCCTCGATATGTTAAACTCCGTGCTACCTACTATCTAGGAGTCTAGACATGAGTGATGCTTATCAGTTCCTGAACCATACTGTGCTGATCGCGAGCGATGCCGGAGAAGTACCTTTTGAGATTGAAAAGGAATGGAATTTGCTCAGTGAGTTCAGCTCACATTGAAATATTTAACATACATTACAATATTGATATTAACGCACTGACGTGTAGTTGTTTGTGACCTTGTATAAAGTGCATAAACGCTTCAAGCAGATTCCAAGAATAAGCCCATGGTGTCACGTCCAATCTCATCTTAGTGATTTGACATTATAGCGCCATGTGCGATGCTACTCCACTGCGAATTACTGTATAGCCAAAAATATAATAGTATAAAGGCGTCAAAAGTCGACAATATTACTCCATATGTAAGGTCACAGGGAAAATAAGACAGGTCAGAACTTCGTAATGTATTGTATGCAAATCTTAGTGAAACGTGTAACACTATGCTCCCCGCCTCAGGAGGTAATCCAGTCCCTGCCATTCCTCGCTGCCGGACCGCGCCTGTCTTCCAACAGTTTCCTTCCTCGGGTCTTCGACACAGTCTGTTTGGGTCGAGCTGCCCGATCCACCTGACTGCCAAGACCATCCATCTCTCCCCGTGGCAATCCTTGACCAGGTGAGGTAGATCGAGTGACCAATAACTCAGCATTCAACGTGCAATGCCCAATGGCTTGATTCCCAATAGGGTGTATCCAAGAGGTGTGTTACTTAATTTTTGATCCGTACAATTTTACCTGAAACCGAAACAGGAAGGGAACGAGTCACGAGGTGACTACGATTGAAGGTAAGTAGAGTGGCGGTGAGGGAGGAAATTTCTCGTTTATGTGGAACCAGGGGAGTAGGAACCACCGGGAAAATGTAGGAGGGGAGGATAATTTTCAGGTGGCGCTGCTGACTGATCCAATCTTAGGGAGGCATATGCTCGAGTAATTCTGGGTGAGCGCCTTTCGTATCGACAGGGGCGCCTTCGGATGAAAACGACGGTAGGGGTTCTAACATCCTGTGGATGCCTTTTTCCACTCGGAGGGCGCCTCAGTCAGATAGCTCCACCGAAAAGCGTGCGGAGGGGGGGGGGGCAGTCCCCTCCCCCGTCCTCGCTAACTATACCCATCCATAGAGCTGCTCGAACCGGGATGGTGAAATCAGTGGTGTGCTCCTCGTCGCGAGCAGAGCACTTGTCTTATGAGTGGCTAATCGCTTATTCCGGTAACGATTGCACGTGTGCTCACGTCGTGGAGAGGTGGAGTGGCACGGAACTTGCCCGATGGGCTAGCGGATGAAGCATCGCACAGAACGATTGGCAGCACTAGTGACGGCATGACACCACACGCCACTCGGTCTGATCGCGAGTCATGTTGGTGGACCCTACCCGCAGGCATCTCCAGGTCCAACATTCTCAGGTGCCATCCACTGCCCGTTGGCACCGGGACCAGTGGTGTGCCCCACTCCCAGGCATCTCAAGGTCCCACCTTCTCGGCACACGTGCCATGTACTACCCGTGGGTACCGGGGCTGGTGGTGTACCACACCCGCAGGCATCTCCAGGTACTACCATCTAGGCTGATGCCTTCCGCAAGCCACCTATCCAGGTCTTTGTTCACCGCCTCTCTGAGTGCATATGGCAGCGGACGAGCCGCCCTATAAACCGGATCGGCGTCGGGTTTCAGCTTGAGGTGAACCTTGATGTCCATTCGCGGGGCTTGTCGTCCAAGAGGCGTGGGTGCTTGTCCAGCACACTTTCAGACTCAGGTGTTTCCGAAGGCTAAGGCTATAGTTGATGGCCTGCCCAGTGCTCAGCGGGCTACGCACATTCAGCCGCAGAGACGCGATCCAGTGTCGCCCGAGCAGCTGGCGGGTGCCTTCAAGTGCAGTGACAGCCATTGGCAGCTATCCTTTCCGCCTGCACGCTTCACCTCCACAAAGCCCTCCTATTTAGCGGGGATGCTGTAGCCCGTGGATGACCTCAGCTGCAGGAGCGACTTTTCCAGCACCAAACCGGACAGCCATTTTTTTGCCGACGATCGTCATCGGACTTAAGCAAAAGTATTGAGAGCCATCTGGATGGGATGGCCGTTTTGTTCAGGGAGGGAGACAACTATTGGCTCTCGGCTATCTTGCAGCTGGTGGCCAGCCTGCTGGTACTTGGTGGCGTGGACGCCCCACGTCTGCACCCGACGGGTTGCATTGCCCTGCGCCTCAGCCGGTGGGTCCACACGACCCGTGCTGTTTCTTGGGTCCGCCGTGTTGCCAGCCTTGCTCCTGTAATCATTCAGGTGCCCTACATTGCCGCATTTGTAACGCTCGACATTTCGCCTCGTGGTCGTCGGGCAGTCTGTTTTTTGGTGGCCTTCCTGTCCACATTTGCCTCTGAATGGTAACTGCCGAGGCTCGCGTGGGTATCATCTCAGCTTCCCGCCCCCAAAGGAGTTGTGTCCCCAGTTGCCGAACGTGGTCATGGATGCGTGCGGCGCTGCACATCTCGGCGAACGTTAGCTTGTCCCCCCTCTCAGCCGCTTTCATCATCAGCTCCTGCTGGAGCCCACGGGCGCTCCTGGCGACGCAGCGATACAGCAGCTGACGCTCCAGTTCAGCCCGCGAAAACCTGCACTTCCGACCCTGGAGTCGAACGAGAGCCGAAAACTGATCGGCAGTCTCCGAGTCAGTCATGCTCGTGCGGGGAAGGCAATCCGGTCGACTACAACACTGGCGTAGTACCAAGTGTTCCAGTAAATTCTGTTTCTGTTTGCCTAGCTCGCGAGGTACTCGGCCGGCACTGTCGGCCCCGGCAGCGTCTCGTACATGTCGGTTATATCGGGCCACAGTATATGCGGCAGCAATGCCTGCTTCCGTACACTGTTCCCCATGTCCAGGGCTACCATGTAAGTACCACTCGAACTAACCCAGCCACCTAGTGACGTCATCGCCTGACTGGTGTGGCGACCTCCAAGGTATCTGAAGGATTGTCACGTCAATCGCGCTTGTAAGAACTTCCTGTGCAATAATCAGCAAGCTTTCGTAGATGGTTGAACCGCGCCGTGTAGTCACTGCCGACAGCCACCTGGTGGCTGGAATGTAGAGCTGAATGTTCTCTTTCCGCCACCTATGGGCACTGCCTCCATGCTACTTATGGAGGACTCGCCGCCAGAGGCGCTCCCGTCTCACTGGCAGAGGCGCTGAGGTCGCGTACCTGCACACCGTTGAGCTCACTTGCCACTATTCGGCCCTCTGGCGGATATGAATGATGTCTGATGATGAAAAGTTGCGGTCTGATTGAACCCGACCATTGTCGCAACGTCGCAACCCAATCTAAACCAACGTAACCTTACCTAGCCTAACCTAAAACGTAGCCTGCATTCGAAACGTAGCTTTGACACGAGCCTGGTAATGCGCTTCGTTATTTGAAGTTCACAAGCCAAGGAGGCATTCGGACTGCTTACAAGCATCGACAAACCGAGATATTGTGATACCGATATCCCGTCGCTCTGCTTTTGTGTTACGTGTTATGCAGGCCTGAAACCGACCTTGGCCAGTTGATATATATGCTTCTATATGTTTATATATGCGTACCATGCATATATACATATATATATGTATATATATATATATATATATATATATATATATATATAAACAGATTACCAGCAGGCATGTGATTGCCAGTATGTAAGTGTGTAATTATCATTATAGGAAAGACTTTCCATGAATTTCTTTGACATTTTTATCTCCCCTCCCAGGAATGGATCCGTGAGGACCGGTTGAACAGTCAGCATTCGGCAAGCCTACTTAAGACAATATTTATCCCATGAAATGTTCATAGTTCGTGAAAATATAATTTTAGTGTAAACTTTCGGATAAATCGGCCTTTTGGTTGGTGTGGCGGGAACATTCCCTGTGTAGCAACCTTATATCTGCCAGTGCCCATCCCTCCACTTCGCAGCATTGTCACAGGTGCAGCATCGTCAGACCATTCATGCAGACGGGACTTAAAATCTGTTGACGTGGAAAGGTAGGGTCAGATCTACGAGAGGGTGAGCAGCACCCCTCCCCTCCCCCTCCCCCAACCAACCAACCAACAGACCAATTGTGGCAAAAAATGTTTTACGAAAATGGCATGCTGTCAAAATCTAATAACATTTATTAGGTAGATATGGCCTTAAGCAGACCAGACAAGCTTCAGCTGCTCAAATGTGATTTCGAAATTTGATTTTTTTTAAATTCCCTAGGCCAGGCTTCTGGATCCCCATGTCGGAAGGCACTGAGCCAGCCAGAGGAAAAGCTTGTCAAATGCAACTAGAGAAAGCCCCATTCCGGGAACACTTCATAATTTCGCCAGCGAATATTGAGCGGCGTCCAGCACGTATGAACGATGGGCCCCGCCGGGAAAAGGCCGCACGCGGCATGAACGACCGGAAGCTCATTATGCATACAGAGCCCGTGACCGGAACGGCGCAAAAACTCCCAATTGTTGCGTCAACATTGATCACCGGACTGACCCCTCCCGGCTTTGTAACGGTACACGACGAGCTCCCCTGACAACCTTTGTCTCTTCACGTCCACCTGTTTCAAATGATTCGCCGGAATATTTTCCGCAGCCCCCAACAGAGTTCCCGGGCCGTCTCAACGAGCAACCTGACCTGAACGATAGACACGCTGTTGTTGGCCGGTCCCAATCTCGAGACCCTGCACCGACCGACTTTTTTCCGGCGTGCATTGCTGCCGGCGTGCCGGCGTCAACATAAGTTCCCGCCAACTGCGGCCAGGTGAGCGCCGCCGCGTGCTGCCACCTCGCGCAAGGCATGAGAGTGACTCAGGTGTGCGGGAGCGGGCGGCGCGCGTGTGTGCCGGACAGTGGCTGTGTCGGCGTCGGGCGGTGGCGACAGCGGGCCGGCGATAGTGGTGGCTGTGGCCGCGGTGCCGTCGGAACATGTGATGAGTGCACGGACGCGAGTGTTCCCCAGCATGCAGCGACGCCGGTGTTTAGGTGAGTGGCCGTCGCGTGGCAGGTGTGTGGCGACGTGTAACGAGCGGCCGCTTTGCCTCGGCCGGGCCCGAGACGCCCGGCCGGCGCGCGTGAGAGAACTGAGCCGGCGTGCGACCCGGCCACGCCGCCCGACGTCGCCCCGGACCTGTAGCTAGTCGTGTGGATTCCGTTCCTGGGCCTCCTGCGGAACAGCCGGCCGGCTGGGTGGCTTCAGTGCTTGGCTTCGGTGCTTGACTTCGGTGGCTGGCTGTGGTGAATTTCTTCACCCATGACTCCGGAGAGAGGTTGCAATGGCATTCGAATGCTATGAATGAGTTCCGCGTACCAAATATGTCGTATATCCCAGTGGGAAACCGCGATCCTCAAGCGATGCTCTCTTGTGACCGATGACGAGTATTTTTAGATTTTGTTTGGAAGCGATATATGGGAAAGCATCCGTTAATACAAAGCCCACAATTCGAATGCTTTCTAGATGTTCCTTACTTGAGCGAGTGTTACCCCATCAGTGTCACTCCTTTGGCTCCCAGGTTTGTCATTTTGTTCTGGGGACGATCCATAAATGTTCATGAGGGATGGTGGGTCACTTGTTTGGAGGGGCACCACCGAGGAAATCACTGGAATCTGCCTTCGGCTGAAGTCTGGCCGGAAGGGAGAGGGGGACTCGAGCGTACCGAAGGGGAGCATTTTTGCTGAGGGGCGCCTTTGGCGGACAAATATCCGTTGAGCGGGGGTGGGAGAGGGTGCATACCAATCTCTCCGGCTGGGTGCTACCTCCCCACAGTGCCCCCTGCATCTGCCCCTGGCTTCGTGTTCCCCAATCGAGGTTAGCTCTCATGACCTCTTGACATCGGCATCGAGTCGCGAGAAAGTACCAGCCGTCGCAAGCATGACAGGTCTAGCTCGGTCCCACAGAATCGATCTGGTCCCAACCCTGAGGATAGACCCCCCATCTCTTGGGATCGGTCCATTCTCGCCCCTGGAATCAGTCCGTTTCCTTCCCGACGATCGGTCCATTTCCACCGCAGGGATCGGTCTGTTGCCACCCGAGGTCGATCTGTTCTCACCCGAGGGATCGGTCTGTTCCCATTACAGAGACCGGTCCGTTTCCACTCCGAGAGTAGGTCTATTCTCGGTTCAGGAACCGGTGTGCTCTCACTGCAGAGACACGTCTGTGCTTGTCAGATACTCAACTCAGGGGCTGGCGTATTCCTGATCCAAAGGATCGGTCGTCCCGCCGCTGGAATCGGTGTGCTACTCAGAGTTTAATGAAATCGATTCACTCGGGCCGCCAGGGTCTGTATAATGCAGGTCATGTGACGGCTGTCACATCAACATCAGAGCGGGACTGAACTGTACGGCTGAGGGGCATCAGCTGCACGGTTCAGTTCCGTCCTGATGTGGTCATGTTAGCAGCTGACACTGTTCACGTGGTGGGGCGGTCAGATTTGCCAGCGTGCCCGCCTGAGGTGCTCGGCTGTGCCTCGCCTCTGTAGCGGTCGCTATACAGAGCTGGCGTCTCCTGACCCCGGCATGGGTTCCGCTGAGTGGTGACGGGTTCAATTTCCGGCATACGCCGTCCGGCGGGCCTGGTGCGGCCGATCACCTGGGCCGCGGCTTGGTACGCCATCAGATGCTGGTCAGTTGTCGGGCGCAGCATCGACTCGTGCAGCGTGGTTCGCTGAACCACTTGGGAAGTTACTGGCGTCTGCGATTTGGAGCACCGTGATGACAGAGCAGTGCATTTGAACAGTGTGCGGAATGGGTCGATGTCCGTTAGGCGCGACGCTAGCTTCAGCTGGCGTGATTTAGCCTGACCTGACCTTACCTGACCTGACCATGGCCATGGTGTGGCGCTCGACCACGGTGCCAGTTGGACTCAGCACGGACTAAGCAGGTTAACCTGAACTGTCCGACAGGACCTGATCCGCGGCCTGTGATTGGGCCCCGCACGGGGATAACCTCACCTACGCGGCCCACGGCTTAAGAGTTGAATCCAGTACGGGGCTAACTAACCCGACCCGACCTGACCCGGTGCGCGACCTGCGAGCCAGACACAACTCCTGCCCCGCCGTCCGTGCCGCGGCGGCCGGCCGGCCGGCGTCGCAGTCTCCCGCCGTGGATGACGCCACGGCGGCGTGACTCAGCGGCCGTGGCGCGCCAGGCGACAGCCGGAAGCGGCCGCGTGACGCGTGAGCCGGCGCCGGCGCCCGGTGTGTCGCGCGTCCTGGGCTGCGGCGGACCGCGCGCCGCGCCGACACCGCCGACCGGCCGCGGCTGGGTCGCACCGACTCGTATCGGTCGGGGGCCGCCCGTGACTCACAGGCGTCGTGACTCTGGCTCACGACTCGCGGCCCGGCTCGCGCCACTGCAGCGGGAGAAGGGATAATGGTGGGAGAGAGGCTGCAGGGTGGTCGGTTTGGCTGTGAAGAACGCCCGGACTTTGTTCGGCTAGGGCAGAGTTGGGGACGTCGGTATGCTGGGTTGAGAAAATGGTTGCTGTGTCTGCTGCAGCTGCTCAGGGCTCGCGATACTCATCAATCGTGTAGAGTGCTTGCAGCGGCGCTGCCAGGGGTTTCTTAAGAGTAGCCAGACCAATAATGCCTCGATGAATGAGACCGCTTTCGGCGCGCGAAGTGCTCCGACAGTTTGTGGTTTTGCGTGGTGAAAATTTCCAAATTTCTTCACTTGATCTAGTGTTTTTGGTTGCTAAGGGGAAGCCGAGCTCCCGTTCCCCTTGACTGCGCCTCTGATCGTTTGCAGATGGTCAAAGCAAAAAGCAAAAATGACATTTTAAGATGTCGACACGAAAAAGTGACGTAAAAAACAATCGTCCCCAAGTGTGGGTCTCCACTCAAATTCAAGAATTGCAGGGCAATGTTTGCGGCAGGTGACGTGTGGTGGGTGCCGTGCGGCATGTGACTTGTGGCATGTTCCGTGCGGCAAGTGACGTGGGGCATGTGACTTGTGGCATGTCCCGTGTGGCAGGTGACGTGTGGCATGTCCCGTGCGACAGGTGACGTGCGGCATGTCCCGTGCGACAGGTGACTTGCGGCATGTCCCGTGCGACAGGTGACGTGCGGCATGTCCCGTGCGACAGGTGACGTGCGGCATGTCCCGTGCGACAGGTAACGTGCGGCATGTCCCGTGCGACAGGTAACGTGCGGCATGTCCCGTGTGGCAAGTAGTGTGCGGCATGTCCCGTGCGACAGGTGACATGCAGCAGTTGGTCCGCGATAGGTCCGGCCCCCAAGTCCGCGGCTGTGATTAGTGTTGTACCTGCGCCGGTCCCCCATGGTCGAAATCGATCCGACCCTTGTCACAGGTCCGCAGTCCACCCCACGTGATCGATTACGGTTTCAGTTTCAGAGCGGTTGCTGCCACGCTGGGTTTCACCTCACCCCGCCCTCGTGCCACCTCCACTCACGCAGACACACCGCATACCGAACGCACGCATGGTGCCAGGTTGGGACGCACGTACGCCTCCAGAATGCACGTATGTCGCCAGATTGGTGTCGTCAGAACGTACTATGTCGCCAGATTGGAACCCACGTACGTCGCCAGAACGTACGTATGTTGTCAGAAAGCACGTATGTCTCCAGAAAGCACGAATGTCGCCAGATTGGTGTCGCCAGAACGCGCATATGTCGTGAGATTGGAATGTACGTATGTCGCCAGAACGCACGTATGTTGTCAGAAAGCACGTATATAGCCAGAAAGCACATATGTCGCCAGGTTGGAACAGGTTATTACCGGCGGGTGGGAACTGTTCCGAAGTCTCTGTAACGCGCCGCAAGCCGCTGGCCCCCGCTTCCTTGCAGGTGTTGAGGAAAGGTAGCACTGCACTGGCATCGGTCGTGCGGGGGCAGATAAATGCCCGGCACTCGGCGGGTGCTGCCAGATTTCACTCAGCGATAACCCGCAGACTGACTTATCATGCATGATATTTATTGTGTGCAAGGTGGTGTCATTATACGTCTTATGCTCAATTATGATCGCGGAGGTAATTTACATCATATTTTAAGGTCTTGTTCGTGAAATAAACACGAATTGATAATGAACCGCTTTTGAAAACTTACTTCCCGCATTGGCATGCATTTGCCGCAAACAATACCATGGTTGTAAAACTTCTTAAACTGCATAAGAGATATCGACAAGCATGCTTCGCACATCAGAGGTGATCTTACAGTGCTATAGGGCGGAAAATAAAATGCATGTCCCTGACTCCAATCTCATTCTCATTCTCATTCTCATTTCTCATTTGTAGCTGTTCGCCTTGCGAACAAGTCTGCTTGAGGCGCATACGAAGTCCGTGCTCACGGAGATATGCTTGCGTGGTCGGGAAAAACTGCCTCCCAGCCACACAATGGTGTCAACCTTCACCCCAACACTACCGGTTCCCTGGCCGGATGTCGGGCAGGTGCGCCAAGCGGGGGCTGAGGTCGTGACCCCGGGGGTGCCGCGAGGGCCACAGACGTCGTGTTCGACCGATTCCAACGCGAGCACACCTGGAACGGCGGCGGCCGGTGTCGTGAGGAGAGAGAGAGAGAGAGAGAGAGAGAGAGAGAGAGAGAGAGAGAGAGAGAGAGAGAGAGAGAGAGAGAGAGACGGAGACGGAGACGGAGACGGAGACGGAGACGGAGACGGAGACGGAGACGGAGACGGAGACGGAGACGGAGACGGAGACGGAGACGGAGACGGAGACGGAGACGGAGACGGAGACGGAGACGGAGACGGAGACGGAGACGGAGACGGAGACGGAGATAGAGACAAAGGCACAGGCACAGGCACAGGCACAGGGCAGAGAGACAGGTAAAAGGGAAGAAAGTAAGATAGAGGTGTGTCTCAGTGGAGCCGAAGAGGGAAGTTCAATACACGGCGAGGATGAGGAAGGCCCCATGATTAAGGCGTAGCCCCAAACGTGATAAAGGCGCGGCTCTCGTGACGACGGAGCATGGTGCGATTATCTGCTTGATGGGCGCTGCATAATCAGTAGCAGTTGAAGCTCCCCTGAGCCCAAATAATCAATCAGTCAAATCAATGATCATCCGCTTGTACCAGCATGCTGCAGTGAGGCTCTTGCACATACTTGCATATTGCAGCGGGTCACCTGCATACCGGCATACTGCAGCAAATCGCCTGTGTATGCCGGCTTGCCGCAACGGGGAAACTACCGTCATGCTGCAGCATGCCACCTATATCTTACAGCATGCTGCAACTGGCCATTTGAATATCCCTCGGCATGCTGTAGCTGGCCGCCTGTATGTCCCACGACATGCTGCAACGGGCCGCCTGTATGTCCCACGACATGCTGCAACGGGCCGCCTGTATGTCCCCCGACATGTTGCAGCGAGCCGCCTGTATGTCCCACTACATGCTGCAGTGGATCGCCTGCATGTCCCCCGACATTCTGCAACGGGCCGCCTGTATGTCCCCCGACATGTTGCAGCGGGCCGCCTGTATGTCCCCCGACATTTTGCAGCGGGCCGCCTGTATATCCACCGACATGCTGCATCGGGCCACCTGTATGCTGTCTCGGCATACTGTAACCAGGGGTGAACACAGAGAGACCGGGGACACGTGACCCGCGTGAAAAAATGGCGTCGGGTACGCCCCCTGCCACTCGCCGGATTTCCCTGCCGAAGTCGGGCGCGCCCCCCGCCGGATTTCCCCTCCGAGGAAATGCTCCACTCCCCATGGGAATGTCTGGGTCCACCGCTAGTTGTACCTGGCCCTGCTGGGACATGCTCTCCGCTGTGCCAGCATGTTTCTCTTCATGGTTTTCGTCTGTGAGGAGCATGTGGATAGATATGGTTTTATCTCACAGAACTTTACAGCACCTTTGGGCGCAATGTCCGCGGCTTAAAGCCGCTGCTGATTTCATTGTGGCTCTTCAAGACTGGATCGTACGCTCTTGCGAAGAACGCTCCCATATCTACACGGATAATGCGCTGATCCTAGTCGGTGTCGTGGAAGTTCCGAACTTGTCCAGCCCATGCGTTTTTCAATGTCCCACACCTCCAAATCCAGGGGTTGCGTTGCGTTTATTATGAGTAGAACTATCCTCTCCTTGGACGGCCCCATGTGTTTTTAAAAAATGTACGAACCACTTATCGACCAGGTCCGTGATCACCCATCCGTTGTCACTGACGGTTTCTGTGCTTGGAGCGTATTTCAATAGTCGGGGACTGAGTCGTTTGTGGCCTCGAAAAATCAACATTGGGGGCACAGTCACTCCTGATTTGCTGACGCACACAATTATAGCAGTTGCTTCTTCTTCAGTGGAGAACGCTCGCTCGATCCGTTTTGTTCCTTTTCGCTTAAATATCCTTTGGTTGGTTGGTTATTGGTTTTACGACACATCGACCGTTGAGTCATGCAATGTCGCCAATCTCTCACGCCGATTGGTCGCGAGCGAAGAGTAGCGACAGGTGAGACTCGAACCCACAACCTTTCGATTGTGAGACGAGCAACTCGCCCCTAGACAATTTGTCCCCCAGTATTCTTTAACCACTGACGACTAGCGGTATATTAGTTTCATCAGCTTTGCACACACGATGTGGTGGGGACGATCCGTGTATTCGCCACGCTGTGGAAGAAATTCAGCTTGGTTCGGTTGACAGCTTGCATGTGAGCCACGGTGACATTCTCCGGCTTCCTGGCGGTCAGGTCTGGACGTCTGCGGAGAAATAACCCTCCATCCGGCCATGATCGGCCGTGGATGTGCGTCGATTAAATGGATGCGTTATTGTCTGCTCTTCCGCGAAACAAAATACCGCTTGGGCCAGTTTCTCCGTAGTGCTAATGACGCAGAACAAATATGACGCACACAATCATCTGAGCTAGCACTTCCTCGAATTTCCCGGGCTGACTGCTTTGCCCTAAGCACGATAGGCCCGCTGCATCGGCTGGGTACCGGGTAGTGGCTCATGAGTCAATCGTGTATGGATCCTCTTGGTATGCCGAACCGTTTGTTGGCCTGGTTGTCAGTCATGCCTCTTTTGACTAACTTCAGTGCGTTTGCTACACATTATTGGCTCCAACGTATTATAGCCGTCTTCGGTAGGCAATTTCGAGGCGTGATTTATTGACATTAAAAGGGTCGAGCAACTTAAAAAGAAACTGAAAAGCGAATTTGAAAAGTCAGCGATAGCTGCAGTCGGTTTTCAAAATATTTGTTCATCCAAAGATACATCAAGAAATGTTCCGATAAGTTGGGCCAAAATGCCCCGCGGTATGGATAGCGCAAAATGTGCACCGGCAACATTTATGTTTAGCCTTTTGCACACTTACACTGTGGGGTACTTCCTTCCTTTAGCACTTCCTTCCAGCATGATAAAGTCGCCATGCATGACGGTGTTACCCAACCTGTGGCTTGCCACCTCATGCAGCAGCGTGTCCCAACGCATCCATTGTTTGCCCCGAAAACGATCAGCGTTTGAAGCAAGCTCCCCACCTCGCTAACTATTCATTAAACGATTTCATCTAGGGCAGCGGATGCCGCCAAGGAGCATCAAAAAGAGCCTTGTGTTTTGCATCGACATGCTCTTCAATGGACGATCACAAATGACTTCCCACTTTCCCGAAAATATCGCTGCGACCGCTGTTGGCAACTATCACCCGTCCTGGAGGTGAGAACGTTCTGGAGGCGAGAACATCGGTAGCTTGAGAGCTGATATTCGCACACTTGTGGTCCGTCCGCCAGAGGGTATGACGGTATTTCTCGCATGGCGGTGCTAGCCCGCTTTCCGAAGCAATCTCACTGAAGTTTCTTTTTCTTGAAGTGGCGTCACCGTAATGAAGTTGGACACTTATACGTTCATTTGGCTGGGAGAAGTGCAGTTTCGGAGCTGGATATTGTATTTTAAATATCCGTCGTGTCTTAAGCTTGCAATTAAGGTCTCCAAATCCTTATCCACTTATCCAGGCTAAATTGATGCAGGAATTCAGTTCACCGTATAGCATTAATGTTATCTGCCTCTCAATTTATTTGTATACTGGTATTGCTGTCTAACTACTCACTATGTCTCATTTTCTCCATTACCAAGGGTAAATGTGTATTTACCTACTTGCACTAGCCGCCGAAAACAAAGAAAAAAGAACGCAAAAGGCACCACCGGCGCCCGACGATGGGCGCAAGTGTAGCTTCATTGGTTATCGGTGCGCCGGGATTACTTCATTCACACGCTGCATGTACAAGCGTGTTCGCAAGCGTGATTACAAGCGCCTTCACAAGTGCATTCACAAGCGTGCATGATGTATCGGTGAACCAGTTATCGTCCGCGCTCAGTCGGGTGGTGAATCCTGAGAGAGACAAAATGTAGTGTTACTATTGCACTAGTTAAAATTGTGTTCAAATGCTTACTGGACAGTTAAAAGGCAATTTCTGAACTTGGCAAGGGCCACGGAGCGTGACGAGTCGATACTAACGATGTCGAAGCAAACCACTTCTGATGTCTGAGCTCGAACGACTCGGGGGGAAAGCTGTTACCGAGGTGCAGTCGGACTTCCTTGCGGTTATCCGACATTTTAATTACGCTCATTATTTCAACTGCCGATACAATTTTTTTTTCATCGCGTCTGACCGTAAAGCCTCAAGTACGTTAGGTTGTCGCCAATACAGGCCATTACGTGCACATAGAGGTACACAGTCGTCTTGACATTCATGGAACGCTACATTTGTACGTCAGCATACGAAAATGCATTTGCAGGTAAACAATTATCTCGTGGCATGTTTTGTGCATGCAAACAAATGATCACTCATGTCTACACGTCAACGAATTGTGCCAAGTGTAGTCATCGTGAAATCATGGCTGGCGAAACGGATTTTTCCGCATGAAGTTACTTTGCTCAGAAGAAGCTTGGTTCAGCAGCAAACACCGACATCGTATCGCCCCATTTTCGGGCTGCCGCGATGCTATTCATGTCAGATTTATCCTCAAGATGCGTGTACGCGGCCACTCGCCTCAATGATATATCCCTGGCCCACGCCAGTCCTGTGAACACCACGTCCGGCAAGGCTTGCGGTCACGTGTTGTGACGTCACTGGCTGCAGTGTTCCTGTACCAACACGCCAGCTGGACTCGCACTTGATGTTGAGGCCCGGCCGCGGCTCACCGGAGCGCCGACCGCTGCGTTCGAAAAAAAGGCAAACCGGTCGGAACGCCGAGTAGCGGACTCAGTTGCCGGTGGGAATGCTGCGTGGTTATGACTCAGTTGCCGGTGGGAATGCTGCGTGGTTATGACTCAGTTTCCGGTGGGAATGCCCTTTATGATAGTTGGGGAATGCTGCTGTTATGTGTTGGAATGCTCGTGGTTATGACTCAGTTGCCGGTGGGAATGCTGCGTGGTTATGACTCAGTTGCCGGTGGGAATGCTGCGTGGTTATGACTCAGTTGCCGGTGGGAATGCTGCGTGGTTATGACTCAGTTGCCGGTGGGAATGCTGCGTGGTTATGACTCAGTTGCCGGTGGGAATGTTGCGTGGTTATGACTGTTTCTGGTGGGAATGTTGCGTGGTTATGACTCAGTTGCCGGTGGGAATGCTGCATGGTTGCTGATTCAGTTGCCCGTGAGAATGTTGCGTGGTCGCTGACTCAGTTACCGGTGGGAATGCTGCGTGATCCATAAAAAACCGTCACCGATGGGTTTATTTTCACCACGAAAATCGTGACGCCGAAAAGTGTGTGGAGGCGTGGGGTGAGCTGTCATCGATACCGGAATTGTTTCGGTTGTGTTCATGATCATGACCGTAACCGAAACAATTCATGGGTTTCGGTCTTGTCTTCATGTGTGAGGCCTGTTCTCCGTGGGTGGTGAGGTGTTGCCGTACCAGTGAGATACGACTGTGTTGGTGAGGTGCTGTCATGCCGATGAGATATGACGGTGTGTGTAAGGTGCCGTCATGCCGATGAGATATGACGGTGTGGGTGAGGCGTTGCCATGCCGGTGAGGCGTATGCGCGGCGGTGGCGGCGGCTGACCCGTGACCTTGGCGACGCTGTGCCGTTGGGCAGCGATGACGCCGTCTTTGTGTTGGGAGTCTGCAGCGATGCGGCCGCTCTGCCGCTCGCCGCTGTGCCGACCGTCCTGCCATCTGGCGCCGGCCCGCCGGCCACAGGTGCAGGATGCAGCAGCAGCACCACCGGCCGGCAGACGTGCAGGGTGTCGGGGCGCCGCCGACTATGGTGTTCTGCACCATTGACCGCCGAGGCGGATCCCCGCGGCTGGCGCGCCTCTCCGCGCCGGCGGCAGAAGCCGGACGGGCCCGCTCTGTGATGCGCGGTCAAAATATGCCGCGCTTTTAATGTGCAGTCGAGACGAGTGGATAACCGCCGGACGAGAAATACCTATTAGAATTGCTTGTTTACGAGCGGGCCGTAACATCAAAGGAGGACCTGTTTCTGGGATATTATTTGACCAAGCCACAGCTACGACTGCGGTGTTGTATTGAACAAATAAATAATCTGATTTCAGATTCCAAAGTTGGGAACTCAGTCCCAAACATGAGACTGAGGGGACGTGTCTCGGATCCAAATCGTTCCACCAAGGAAATGCAAACTCCAAAATGTCTGGTGTATTGTGAATTTGAAACAGTTAGGTATCCATGTGCATAATACCAAGTACGGATGCAGCGTATGAAAACGTTTGGACAAGACGGCGACCTGGTCGCAGGTCCTCGGGCCCGTGATGCATCGACGATATCTAGGGGCGGGAATGGTCGAGTGGTTAAGGTGTCGGGCTATGGGTACCAAAAGTCCCAGGTTCGACTCTAGCGCCACTCAGGACATTTCCCAATCCCGCGGCCCACCGGCGAAACAGTGTGGGCGGCGCCATTAGCCGTGAATGTGCATAAAGTGTGTCGTGAACCAACCAATAAACAAAAATAAAACGATATCTAGCTGTCGCAGAACCGGAACACCGGATACGGGAGGACAGGAGTACCGAATACCGACACTGATGAAACGCTTCACTGCATTTCTCGACTCGCAGTGGAGACTGTCGCTAATCAGCACACTTCAGCAATGTATCTAACATCAGACCGTACATATATGACCACAACCCTGCTTGGAGGCACGAGGCGCCGTGGCATACTGGCCAACACTCCAGTCTACCGCATTCCAATAATGTTCTTTTTCCGTTAGGTTTGGGATGTCGAAGCGAGTACAGTAGGATGTCTCTTGACATTGCATATAAGTTCTTGAAACACAATTTTAATCCAACAGCGTGCTCATACGTGAATCTTTTTTCTTTGATTTTAGATACCTAATTCAGGGATAACTTTCAGCGATAACAATTCAAAACGCCTATCCTTATGAACTGAAATTGTATAGCAGACCATAGCATTAGGCCTTTTACCTGGACTTGTGCTCAGTGATATTCGTACAGCACAGTCCGCAATGCTAATTATGAGCATGTTGCTTATCCACAGGATACTGGTGGAAATTATATATCAAGTCTTATGAAGACATTACCAAGCACGATGTCGATACTTCGTTGGTTGGTTCGTTGGTTATTTAGGCTTAAGGGCGCATCGACTGCGATGGTCATACAGTGCACAGATGCTTCGTCGGGAGTGATGCCGTTTAGTGAAAGTGGCGTATTCCACGATATTTCACGGATAATTTATCACTGCCAGTCTATCTACCTGTAAGCCGTACCCCACCATCCAGCGGAATCCCCGATAACTCAATCCACAACCAACTGCTGAATGGTGCCGGCACAAAGCACTACGCAGTTTTTTTCTCTCAAATTAACATGCTCAACACTTGATCCCATTCCTTCTTGATCTGGCCGTTAATTAAACCCAGGCTGCATGCTTCAAATTGAAGAGCATTTTGACCTTGTATGATGTGATCAGCGCGATTTATGACGCCGTCTTAATTGCCGCTGTAAATCGTCGCGTGGGCGCGTGCGTGACTGAGACTATCCGGTGACCCTGCACACCCGACACCCGCCGCGCTGATGTTCCGCCGGCAACATTCCGCGGAGACTTCCTTGCCGGACCCGCCCGGCGGGTTCGCATCGTTGTGTTGTCGGGAGGCCGATTCGTGCCCCCGCCGACCGTCTCGCCAGTCTCCGGGTGAGTCATATCGTGCTGCAGATCGCCGACCGGCCGACCGGTCGGTCGCCGGGGAAGATATTTGAATGCGGCGCGGTGGACCGCGACCTCTGTCACAGCCGCGGTCACAACTCGTGGTCGCGGCCGCCGCTGTGACTGTGAGTTGTGGGTGACGTGTTGGTCATGCAGCGCGCCCTGCTGAATCGGTAGCGGCCGTCGTATGTATAGACTTGAGGTCTTACTCAGCGGGACTGGATGGTCGGCCACAGGCTGGATATCCGGGAACTGACGGTGCCGGCGGTGACGGTGCTGGGGTGGGGAGGAGTCGGGCGTCCCCCTTCTGCCCAGGTGGCAGCAGCTGTGTTCGCGGGCACTACCTGGAACCGATTGACTCGAACCCACCGGCGTCTGCTATCATTAGCCCGTTAGTGGCGGTGCGGCCCGAGGTCCGAGGCTGGAGCCCCGACAGGCAGTCGATGGGGCCTGATCCGCGCTGCACACATGTCTGGCCAGGTACCACTGGGGCCGTGCGGCCCCGGGCCCGGCAGGCAGGCTATGGAGCGTGGTCCGCGCTGCACACATGTCTGGTCCGGTACCACTGAGACCGTGTGGCCCCGGGGCCCGGCAGGCAGTCTATGGAGCGTGGTCCGCGCTGCACACATGTCTGGCCAGGTACCATTGGGACCGTGCGGCGCACCAGAAAACTATGCAGCGCCCTGCGGACTGGCGGCCCTGTCACGGTCGGTTCCGCCGCAGCGGGACAGGCGCCGGCAGCTGGACAGATTTGGTCCGGTATTTTTATATATAAATAAATTTGATCTTGATCTTTGATAAATAAATTTGATCTCATTGGCTGGGGTGGCTTTATGAACCAGGGTCCTATTGCTAAGCAGAGCTTGCAGCGTGAACCCTGGCCCCACCACCCGATCAATGAATTCCAGTTCAGCTGCAGAATTTTGACCGGAAGTTTAACGTGCCGTCAGTGCACCGACACTGCCGTCTGGTAGCTCGTCCACGGCTACCGGATACTATTTCCTAGTTAGTCTCCGCCAACTAGCCTGGATAGAGAGCATGCGAATGCGATTATCCGCTGCGAGAATCAAATCGGACACTTATCTGTAGGTGCTGTATAAATCTTTTATCGCTTGCAGACGTGTCATTCTGTGGAGACGGCTTGTTTAAGTTCTGGTGAGAGTACCGGTGTCGAGCTAGGTACGCGCGCGTGTGTATGTGTGTGTATGTATGTGTATGTGTGCTCATGTCGGGCGCTGGCGACCGTCATTCGCTGCATCTCTCGCGCTCCGGGTATTGTGATCGTCAGCTCTGAATACGACCCTTCTGGTATCGGTTCACTACTTTGCTGTGACGGTGCATCGAAGGAATGAGTTCAGAGTTCAGCTTGGCGGTGTAAACTATTCCTAGAAGCTACTACTAGCACCCGCCCGCATGGTGTGTGCTATCTATTGTTATCGCGCCACAACGGATAAAACTAGCGTTGTTTTTTCCGTGTCAATGACGCATTGACGAGTATGCAAAGCTATCACAACTATGAATATGCCCAGCCAATATTGCAAAGATGGGCCGTTTCTAGTTGTCTTTTTTAGACTAAATTGTGCTGTTTTGCAACGAACTGCACTGATAAGGTGCTCAGTATTTACTGGAAAGCTCAATCTGAGTTTCTGATGTTACAGGCTCGAATAAAAATATCCTCTTCGCATTCGATGATTCATACATTTTCCTCTCCACATCCAGGATAGCAACAGAGGATCCAGCCCTGCACCGGACAGCTGCTCTCATAGCTTGCAGTGGCCCGGGTGACCGCAAGGTGACTAACGGCCAGGACGTGACCCGGCGACACTCGGACACCCACGTGGCACTATGGCCGTGACACAGCTGACCCCCAGCGACGTCCGTTGTTGACCCGGTCTTTTCTCGCCACAGGTGCGGCGGCGGCGGCGCTGGCGTTAGTGGCCGTCGCGGCGGCGGCACAGCCGGGTCCGGTGACGTTCTCGGGCAACTCGTTCATGCGGCTGCCGAGCCGCACGGCCGACCTGCGCGGCCTGGTCGGCCTCAGCTTCCGCAGCTGCGAGTACGGCACGCTGCTCGAGCAGCACGGCCAGGCCGACTCGTTCGACCTGGACCTGCTGGCCAACGGCACGCTGCGGCTGATCGTGCGCGCCGGCGACGCCACCGACTGGGAGAGCGTGGCCGGCGCGGCGCTCAACGACAACCGGTGGCACCGCGTGGCGCTGCGCTTCCGGCTGGGCCGGCTCACGCTGCAGGTGGACGGCCGCGAGGCGGCGCTGGTGGCGGCCGAGCGGCCGCCGCGGCGCGCCCAGGTGCTGACCGCCGCGCTGGCCGCCGCCGACCAGCTGGTCGGCAGGAACTTCAAGGGATGTCTGCTGAGCGGGCCGGGCGTGCCGCTGGGCGACCCGGCCGCACAGACCATGAACGTGGTGCGCGGTCGCTGCACGCTGCCCGAGACGGAGACGTGCGGTGAGTGTGCAATTTCCCGCCCACATCCTGCCCGAGACGGAGACGTGTGGTGAGTGTGCCGGCCCCCGCCCATATCCTGCCCGAGACGGAGACGTGCGGTGAGTGTGCCGACAAACCGCCCATATCCTGCCCGAGACGGAGACGTGTGGTGAGTGTGCAATTTCCCGCCCACATCCTGCCCGAGACGGAGACGTGTGGTGAGTGTGCCGACCCCGCCCACATCCTGCCCGAGACGGAGACGTGTGGTGAGTGTGCCGGCCCCCGCCCACATCCTGCCCGAGACGGAGACGTGTGGTGAGTGTGCCGGCCCCCGCCCACATCCTGCCCGAGACGGAGACGTGCGGTGAGTGTGCAATTTCCCGCCCACATCCTGCCCGAGACGGAGACGTGTGGTGAGTGTGCCGGCCCCCGCCCATATCCTGCCCGAGACGGAGACGTGTGGTGAGTGTGCCGACCTCGGCCCCACATCCTGCCCGAGACGGAGACGTGTGGTGAGTGTGCCGACCCCCGCCCACATCCTGCCCGAGACGGAGACGTGCGGTGAGTGTGCCGACCCCCGCCCACATCCTGCCCGAGACGGAGACGTGTGGTGAGTGTGCCGGCCCCCGCCCATATCCTGCCCGAGACGGAGACGTGTGGTGAGTGTGCCGGCCCCCGCCCATATCCTGCCCGAGACGGAGACGTGTGGTGAGTGTGCCGACCCTCGCCCCACATCCTGCCCGAGACGGAGACGTGTGGTGAGTGTGCCGGCCCCCGCCCATATCCTGCCCGAGACGGAGACCTGTGGTGAGTGTGCCGACCCCCGCCCACATCCTGCCCGAGACGGAGACGTGTGGTGAGTGTGCCGACCCCGCCCACATCCTGCCCGAGACGGAGACGTGTGGTGAGTGTGCCGGCCCCCGCCCATATCCTGCCCGAGACGGAGACGTGTGGTGAGTGTGCCATTTCCCGCCCACATCCTGCCCGAGACGGAGACGTGTGGTGAGTGTGCCGGCCCCCGCCCATATCCTGCCCGAGACGAGACCTGTGGTGAGTGTGCCGACCTCGGCCCCACATCCTGCCCGAGACGGAGACGTGTGGTGAGTGTGCCGACCCCCGCCCACATCCTGCCCGAGACGGAGACGTGTGGTGAGTGTGCCGACCCCCCGCCCCATCCTGCCCGAGACGGAGACGTGTGGTGAGTGTGCCGACCCCCGCCCACATCCTGCCCGAGACGGAGACGTGTGGTGAGTGTGCCGACCCCCGCCCACATCCTGCCCGAGACGGAGACGTGTGGTGAGTGTGCCGACCCCCGCCCACATCCTGCCCGAGACGGAGACGTGTGGTGAGTGTGCCGACCTCGGCCCCACATCCTGCCCGAGACGGAGACGTGTGGTGAGTGTGCCGACCCCCGCCCACATCCTGCCCGAGACGGAGACGTGTGGTGAGTGTGCCATCCCCCGCCCACATCCTGCCCGAGACGGAGACGTGTGGTGAGTGTGCCGACCCCGCCCACATCCTGCCCGAGACGGAGACGTGTGGTGAGTGTGCCGACCCCGCCCACATCCTGCCCGAGACGGAGACGTGTGGTGAGTGTGCCGACCCCCGCCCATATCCTGCCCGAGACGGAGACGTGTGGTGAGTGTGCCGACCCCCGCCCACATCCTGCCCGAGACGGAGACATGTGGTGAGTGTGCCGACCTCGGCCCCACATCCTGTGCCCGAGACGGAGACGTGTGGTGAGTGTGCCGACCTCCTCCCCGTCCTGCCCGAGACGGAGACGTGTGGTGAGTGTGCCGACCCCCGCCCCATCCTGCCCGAGACGGAGACGTGTGGTGAGTGTGCCGACCCCTGCCCACATCCTGCCCGAGACGGAGACGTATGGTGAGTGTGCCGACCTCGGACCCCACATCCTGCCCGAGACGGAGACGTGGGGTGAGTGTGCCGACCCCCGCCCACATCCTGCCCGATACGGAGACGTGTGGTGAGTGTGCCGACCCCCGCCCCATCCTGCCCGAGACGGAGACATGTGGTGAGTGTGCCGACCTCGGCCCCACATCCTGCCCGAGACAGAGATCTGTGGTGGGAGTGTCGGTACTCCCCGTCTGTACTCGCACCACATTGCCGCTCTGTAGGAAGCTCGCGCTCTCTTTGTTCTGGTCTACTGGAAGTGTTCCGTGGTAGTCCAAGCCGTAAAATCGTTGACAGGATACAGCAAGCTGAAAAATGGCGAAGTGCTGAACGACGAATTTTGCATAAGGGATGTTCGCGTATGCTGTTACATTTTGCATGTGTAGAAAGCAAAGATGCAGCACAGCTGTTCTGCATTCAATGCGTTTCTCCCAAAATAATCAAGTTTACGTCTTCCATTCAGAAAATAGCGTGTCCAACATATTTTCCTTTGTCGTGCTAGATGCATCGGCTACACCACCGTTGACTGTGCGAGGGATGAATGAGCCCTCAATATTAAACACATTAGCTTCGCTAGTGCAGATGTCGCATGCACGGAAAGTACTTAAATACCGGATTATCTCCGTCAGCACTTGTAGCGTAGCAGGGTCATCGATGTTGATGTCATGACGAAGCCACGGCTTAGAGCGAAGTAAGGAAGGCTTAGACACCATCGTGTCCTGAGCACGTAGCTCATCACCATGACACACTAGGTCAAACTTGTGCCCATGTAGTTTTTCAATTCAAAATAGCCGGCGCCATGTGGTAGTTCGCACCAACTGAATTTCAAAGTGCCAGCGAACAGTCGATTGAAGATGAACAGATCGCCAACTAACATCATGCAGCGCTTTTTGCGCATTTGTATATGCGCACTTCTTACTTTTGCTCGAAAGACATACATCATTAAAGTATTCCCAAAAATAAGTGTGAAATGTTACGTATTTTAAATTCAACACTGCCATGCTGTTGTGTGCCATCAAGTATCAAGCTGGTGGGCCAGTGCAGGCTTATGTAAGTGATACAAGTGATTTCAGTGATGGGAAATGCTGTCTGCGTTTTCAGTGGTACATAGACTCGTTACATAGACTCATTCAGTTGGGTCTATATAACGAGCTATACTCAAGATGAAGAGCTATACTCAAGATGGCGTTTTTATGCAGGTCGAAGCTTATTTAAATCCATATTGTTTCCATCGCTCCCATGTAACTGATGCTAAAGGAGCGACGACAAATATAGGTCAGTGTCGATATAGGAAAATCATGTCATCGCAAGATACTTCGCTCCGCAGTGACGTCACGCACACAGCTAGTGTGTATTGATATTCCTATTTATGGCCCAGTTTTTTTTTCCGTTGAGTATTCCACTGCGGGTACGAACTTCAAAGAAACTTGCAGCAAGACATCAAGCTACCACAAGCGTCCAAGCTTGCCAGGCTTACAGAAATTGCCAAGCCATTGACGATCTCAATTCGAATGTGTCTCACCTGGGGCCTGTTCAGGTTGTGTGACCGGGCCTTCTTTTCGAGGAAACTCGACCAAGAAGTACCAGGAGCTAAAAGCCTGTCCCCAATACACCAACACGGAATACTTTCCTAACTCAGATGTAACCACGCCTGCGATATATGGGCGCCCGCTTGCTTAGCTCGTTCGCTCCGGCTCTTCCCTTCAGGACGATCGACAGTTTTGTTCAGGCAGAAGATTTGCAACAGTCCGCTGCCGTGTTTCGCCTTCTTCCTCTCATTGCATATATAACAAATTAGCTTCTTTCTTACCATGTAACTTCCATAAGGCGCAAATAGTAAATCTAGCCGTGGGCCTTGCGCTAAATTGTGCCATCTTGGAGATGCATCCCTGATGTCCCCGAGGTTGAGTCCTCAGCACCGTCAAACTGGCCTCATCCAAGCTTTGTTGCGGATGCATCTCTGATACCCTGAGGTTGAGTTCTCAACACCGTTAGACTCACCTCATCTAAGTCCTGTTTGGGATGCATCCCTGATGTCTCCGAGGTTGAGACCTTAACACCGTTACCGGTAGATTCACCTACTCTAAGTCTTGTTGGGAATTAATTCCGTATGTTCCTGAGATTGAGCCCAGTTAGACTCACCGGATGTACGTCCTTTATATGAAGTGCTCATCTCCATTCCGTGTGACGTGTGATCGTGTGTCGTCTGTGGGCATAAAGCGGCAATAATCGATGAAGCGGCTGCTTTTCTGGCGACTGAAGCGCCCGCCGCGTGGACATTATGTTGGAGCACCGCGTAGTTGTTGTATCCGCGGCAACTAGTGCGATTGTGTGATAAGATACTGACAGATGGCTGTCTGTACGATAGTGTGGAACTCTGTAGACTTATGATTGCCCTCCTCCTCCCTGTATGCGTAGTATCATGACACCAGCGGGGGAAGGCGGGGGAGTGGGGTCGCAACTGCAGATCAACGCCTACACTCACGCACCCACACGTACGCACGAGCGCACGCACGACACGCATACACACATGGAGAGGACGGAAGGGGCATTGAAATTATTTTGAAGTGCTTAAAGCAGAAGCTATTGCTGCCTAGATCAGAATATTGTATGCATGACCGCAGTGGTTCGTTCAACTATATCATATAGTCTACATCTATTCACTAAATGCAGTTTAAATATATACTCCATGTCAGAAGATCTTCTTTCTCGTAGGCGTCTTATTGTTTTCGTGCTTAATTCCATGTGCTCCGTTATGACCGTCATTTTCGCATTCTGAGCTAAGCATTGAAAAATATGTTGATTTGTAGACATATCACCATAAAAAGCGGCTAGAAATGCGTGTACGTTACAAGCATGGTGCAGAAGAAGTGCACACACAAAATGACCAACCTTTTAGCATCAAGACGATGTTTGAGTTGATGTTATTTGGTGATCGACACGTAAGGATGGTGGCGGAATTCTGCGAGGTGTCGCTTCCCGTGAGGCTCGCGAGAGGCGGGTAGGAAAATGCTGCCTGTGCGTGAATAACTCCGGCATAGCCCAAGCATAACGTCGCCACCGGTGGAACAGAGTACCGGTACACTTAATAGAACTCGCCTTTGGTGTGCTTCCGACGCTCGGTAGCGGTTCTGCAGTAGGTGTGCTCAAACCTTCACATTTCAATAGGCTGCTGTTGTGCAAGCAGGCCTGCAAATAAGCGCAACACACACCGTCGTATTATGTCGGATAATCCACTCATTCCTTAAGGTGCTATCGCTATCATAGAGTGGACGCAAATCATGTCGGAGGAAATACACTCGAGGCTTGAGAAGGGAAGCAAGCCAATGATTGCTGCTCTCCAGTCTTATTCTTTCATCTCTAGTGATTGCTTTCCTGTTGTGCTGTACCATTACTCTTTCACTCACTTAAGTTGTTGATTGGGGGATGTGATTTAAAATTAGACGGAGAGAGACCACTCGCCATGGGCAATAAATGTAAAACAAATTAAAGTATGTTTGTGGGTAACGAGATACTGGAAAATGATTGATGTGTATGTAGTCCGTCCGACTTTCGCCCATGCGAACATGGGTCGGAAATTGGATGACTGGCGACATTGGCCATCCAATGATTGCTACGGCTAGTTGGCGTTCTTAGAAATCTGGAGTAGCAGCCGTTATTCGCGGAATAAGCCATGAATGCTCAATTTCGTCCATAATGAATGCCTGACTCGTCCTTGCAAGCTGCAGCTGACAGCTTTGTGCTGACGTATCCAAGTGTGCTGCCGCCACGGCAGCTGGTGTGTGCCGGAAATGAGGCACCATTATGGCCCAGATGACCATTTTCCGTTGGCCACTGCAGCTGCAGGGAGCGTCGCCTTTGATGTACCGAGTGTGTGGAGGTGCCCACATCACAGTTACAGTTAGCTTTCTCTTCGATTATGCGTCGCTACTTCATAGCATTTCACTTATAATGTAGCGTGTACTGCCAACTAACGTTATTTTATGGTGACATAGTTTCTCAGTTATAAAGTATATGCTTCCTTTGTCATGCTTTTATTCAGCTTTCCATACTTCTCTCGATTTTCCAAGCGGTATATGACCGTTACTAGAACACCAGGGCACGCATAGGCACATCATTCTGCAACTGGTTGTGTGATGATTCTGGCTGGAATGTTCGTGGTGCCTGGGTTCACATCTGTCGTCCGGAAATCGCCAGTAATCGGCCACGCAGGACTGCCCCGTGATGTCCGCCTTCGCCTAGACCCTGCGGCGCCCATTTGGTGACCTTGCGCGTTCCTGTCCGATGACCACAAGGCTTGCCATCCAATTACCCAGGTATTTGGCCTTTCACCATATTCGGGGGTCAGGACACATTATTATGCACGTCTCGCATCGGCAAGCCACAAATTCACCAGGCGGTGGTGTAGTGAGAGGTGACCCATTCGCCAGACGGTGGGGTGGCGAGAGGCATGAGCCAGACGGTGGAGGTGGAAGAACCTATTCGCCAGACGGTGGGGTGGGAGGGGGAGGGGTGGCGAGAGGTGACTTATTCGCCAGACGGTGGGGTGGCGAGAGGCGACCTATTCGCCAGACGGTGGTGTAGCGAGAGGTGACCTATTCGCCAGACGGTGGGGTGGCGAGAGGTGACCTATTCGCCAGACGGTGGGGTGGCGAGAGGTGACCTATTCGCCAGACGGTGGGGTGGCGAGAGGCGACCTATTCGCCAGACGGTGGGTGGCGAGAGGTGATGGGGGGGGGGGGGGTGACCTATTCGCCAGACGGTGGGGTGGCGAGAGGTGACCTATTCGCCAGACGGTGGGGTGGCGAGAGGTGACCTATTCGCCAGACGGTGGGGTGGCGAGAGGCGACCTATTCGCCAGACGGTGGGGTGGCGAGAGGCGACCTATTCGCCAGACGGTGGGGTGGCGAGGGACAACAGGCAGATATTGAGTACATATCTTACTAGGTGGGTGCTATCGAACATCGGCGGGTCAAACTTGCCTTCACCTGACGCAATCATTCCGAAGTTAACTAAATCTGTCCTAACTGTGTCCCAATAAATGCGCCCCGAAATGGTGCATGAAAACAGCGAAATCTTGTAAGGTAAATGGAGATAAAATAGCATATCAGAAGCAAAGAAATATTAGGAACCTTAAGGGTACGAACTACAAAATATGTTCACTGTACATAATCGTGTTCAACTTTGGTTTGTTCTCTCGTTCCCTTCGTCATCACGGACTCTCCTCGGTACAGCTCCCTCCCTTATCATTAAAAATATATATGTTGCCATTTGTTGATTTAGCTCATGGACCATATGTTCGTATTTGTGACACAACGCAATGCTCGTCATCTTTGATCGATTCCTGTCAGAAACCGAACCCCAAAAGGTCGAGTTGCTGCTTATCTGTGTGTAATACATTATCTCAGCTACTGCAGTCGACTCTGTGGGTCCGACACCGCCACGCTGCTATCTGCATCACGTGACGTGCTTCTGCGTGATTCCCCTTCTCAGATGGCTACAACCCGGGCGCACCGTCGCCGTGCTTCTCCCAGCCGTGTCGTCACGGCACCACGTGCACGCCGCACGCGGACGGCACGAGCTACACGTGCGCCTGCACACAGCGGTACTCCGGCCAGGACTGTGAGCTGGATAACGGTAGGTGATGGCTCCCGGATCTGTTGTGTGAGCAGCGATAGTCCGTTTGCAGGTACATCTGTGACTGAGGTGCGGTCGGTTGCTAAGGCTACCTACCTGCTCAGGAGTTGTAAGATGTGTGGAGTTTGTCAGTGTAAAACGCCTCTGCCATATTTTGAGAGCGTATTGAAAGTTGGCTACATGTTCAGATTTGAAAAGTTTGCGTCATGTCAGGAGCAGGGGGGGGGGGGGCAACAATAATTGACTGATGCTGCGTTTCAATGCGAACACTCCATAGATTATGCTGTATGCAGGGTTGCTTTAAAAAGACGCTTGGATATGAAAGGAGACCATTTGTCGAAATATAATATGTTATTGTTATTGAATGAGAAAATTAATCGTATTTTCAGGATATGTTGAAATATTTCATATACGCACATCTCTTTATTTAAAAAAGCCGAATAAAATTGATCGGTACTGAATTTGTGTGCGATGATGCAAATCCTGCGCATCAAATAGATGCAATGTCTACAAATAGGTAATGCAGTTATGTCACTATTCTCATAGGCAGAGTATATTACAATATGCAATATAGCCATGCAGAGTGCAAGAATTTGGTAATATGTAAAAACTAAGCTTAACCACACACTGAATTGCAGTCCGTTTTGTTTTGTATTTGGTTCGCTGTGTTTTGTTATCCGCACCTAAATTCAGAACGGAGCTCCACCATGGTATTCTTCTGAGTAATAAGACAGGTCGTATATTTGACATATTTTGTGTATCCCGATACCAAGGCTAGATATACTCTCACACACTGGGGGGGTCCAGGTCATATTTTTAGGGCATATCAGATTGAGTAGAGGAAATGGCATTGGCATTAGCTGGGCCCAGGATGCTAAACCAGGGGGTCCAGCCATGCTTGAGACTACGTTGGATTGTTGGTTGGTTATTGGTTTTACGACACATCGACCGTTCAGTCCTGTGGCCTCGCCAATCTCTCACGCCGATTGACCGCGGGCGAAGATTAGCGACAGGTGAGACTCGAACCCAGAATCTTTCGATTGCGGGACGGACAACTTACTCCTAGACTACCCGTCCCCGCTTGAGACTACGTGTACTTTCCTAATCGAACAACATATTTCCTTAACTTCGACAATCAATTTGCCTCAAAACACTTATGAAACTAACACTATTCATTACAGCTGCTCTATTCTTTTGAGTTTTGGTAGTCCAAGCGTTGCGTGAGGCCGCAAGTCCTCTTCGCTCAATCGCATCGATGTGACTGTAGTCTGGAGTGCATGTTCGACGGTACCGGGTACCTGCCACAAACGCCAACACTTTGGTCACAATCACGAACAGGTCAACATCTATGGAAAGTCTGCCAATGCCGTGGACGTTTGTCAGGTGACAGATGTCTGGCTTTCACGTCTGTCAGGTGTGCATGCAGCAGTCTGTCAGATCTGCAGACTCGACTGTAAGCTGTGGGCATGAGTGCCAGATGTACGAATATGACTGCCAGCTGTGTGGACACAATCATCAGATGTGAGGGCACGACTGCATCCGTGTGAACGCGACAATGGTATGTGCGGGCACGACTGTCAGGTGTACGAATACCTCTGGCGAATCAGGACTGGCATGTACCGATGGTAGTCATTCATATATGCCGGATATCGGTTCGTCGTGAGTGTTGCCGAGCAGACGATTAACCATAGCCGGATCATGAGCACGAGCAGGTGACTCGGGCGACGTGCCCGCGCTCGGGAGGTCTGGTATGCATGTGTGGACCCGATAGGGTTTGACTCAACTAGATATGCCACTATGTGCTCCAAGTTTCAATTGCATAGCTCAGCTGCTTTCCTCTAGTTGTCGTTAAAAACCAGAGCTGGAAGCTCACCAGCTCTACTGCGGTCGAGACGCTGAGGTTTAATTGCTAGAAAAAGTGTAAACTACCGGAAAGCCTACAATCACCCGGGGGGACAGACTGACGCAAAACATGTTCTCGACATGGCGGATGGCCGCGATGATGCGCTGTAAAAAGTATCATCCGGATGTGTGCTTGAGTTCCGACTTATGACCCGATCAGGTGACTGGCAGTCATTTACGTACAGTCTGTTGACTATGTTTTCTGTATGCCTACTGTTGTTGCACCGGCTTATAACCGGGTCGCGTGACTAGGAGCCATTTACGTAGCCTGTCGACTACGCCTTCTGTATCCTGCTGTTGCACCGACCTATATCCGGATCTGATGGCTGGGAATCATTTACGTAAAGGCTGTTGAATACGTCTTCTGTGTACTGTTGCACCGGCTTATATCCGGATCGGATGGTTGAGTTCTTTGCATAAAGGCTTCCGACTATGTCCTCTGTATGCTGCTGTTGCACCGACTTGTAACCAGATAGAATGACTGTTAGCCTTTTGCATATTGTCTGTCGACTATATCTTCTGTACGCTGTTGTTCTTACAAACAACATTCGCACATTTGTTGTGGCTTGGAGTAGACGTGGTGTCTATATAATGGTATAAGACCTTCATACTTCTGCAACGCATTGCCTGGTGTTCATCCCTTCTAGTCTTCTTGAGGACGTGCTTCGAGACGCACAGCTGCTGTGTTATCTGATCAAATGCGAACACGATTGGCTAAGTGCAGTCCAGCTCGTCCCAGCCAAACCCATCCGAAATCAAAGAAAATCATACTGAAGCTAACCCAGCTCAACCCAGTCGATTCCGACCAGCCTGACATAACCCGCCTCAAGCCCGTTTGACCCAACCTAGCCCAATCAATAACACCTTATCCAACGTAAGCGAACCAAATACAACTAAATGCATCCCACAAAGGCATCATTTGTTTAAAGAATCAACCCAAATAGCCCGCTGCAATCTACTCTCACCTCCATGTAAGCTACGAAGTATCGATATACAGCGAACCTGACGTAAACCACCTGACACAACCTGACGGCGAACCTGACGCAGACGATATACAGAAAACCTGACGCAACCTGACCTAAGCCAAACTGCATTAGCCCGCGTACTTTTACTCAATCTATGCTGCTCCGAGTTACCCTGATCGACCCAACCTGATTGGAGCCGACGCAACATAGTCTTTCGTAATCTCGCCCAGTGCTCTCTAACCTAACTGGGCCTATCCTGCCAGACTTATGTATTGAAATATGCTAACTTGGCCTGTCCGTACTTGACCTGGTCTGCCCCAGCTTGCCCTGACCTAGCCAGCAACCCTGTCCTATCCTGTTCTGACCTGATCTACCCCGACCTAGCCAACCCTCATCCAATCTGAGCTGACTTGCTCTGACCCAATCCAGCCTCACTCGCATTATTGCTGACCCAGCCTAGCGTACAATATGACCTGGCCTGACCTGACCTGACCTGACCTGACCTGGTTGGTCCTGACTGTTGACCGGCCGTTCACCCGCAGGCCCGCTGTGCATGCTGGACAAGTACCAGTGCCGCAATGGCGGCCAGTGCCAGGAGGACTGGACCGGCGACCGCGCCGTCTGCCTCTGCCCCGAGGGCTTCTCCGGTGACCTCTGTGAGGTCGCCGTGCAGTCGTGCATAGTCAATCCGTGCCTGAACGGCGGCCGCTGCGCCATGACCGACGGGGTACAGACGTGCACCTGCCCCATAGGTAAGTGCTGCCGGGCAGAGTACAGACGTGCACCTGCCCCATAGGTGAGTGCTGCCGGGCAGAGTACAGACGTGCACCTGCCCCATAGGTGAGTGCTGTCGGGCAGCCGAAGTCGAATGGATGTAGACATGCGCCTGGCTGATAGGTAAGTGTTGCCGGGCAGAATGGAGACGTGTACCTATCCCACAGGTGGCAACATACGTGCACACGTGTGTGGGAGGAGCCAGCAAATAGGAGGCGTATGTCGAGTGTTGCCTGTATGTACAAAAGGTGGCTCCTCAAACAAAGTCGATGCAGCAAGTTTCATTTACCGAGCTGTGCTGTTCTTTATTCTGCGTATGGTTGGACTGACTGCTTTAGTCGGTTGTCGTGCTTGCCCAACGTGGAGTTGCTTACTTCCGGCTGCTGCTGCTGTCATAGCTCACAGGCTCTGATCCCTTTTCTGTCTATTTTAAGTAGTTAATATTATTTGCGGTTTATGCAAACAAACAAAAATAGTGAAAACGATCAAAGTATTTCGAATTACGTATCCGGCAACGGGTTCATGTCATGTATGTACCGACTTGTGAGACTGCGGAGAGCCAGTGCCCGGTCGCCCCGGGCTGGGACAGAATCGATACGGGCACCTCTGGAGCCACACTGATTGGGGTGTCGTGCTACGCTGACCAGGACGTCGCCGCCGTCCGGTAACGGCACCGACGGGTCTCCTCAGCTGCCGCCACGACTCGTGACGGCGCCGACGAATAGACATCGAAGCGCGCGCTGCTGGGGGCGACGAGCGCCCGGCGGCCTTGCGGGAGTTGGCGCCGTCTGTCCGAGGTCGCGGGAGTTGGCGCCGTCTGTCCGAGGTCGCGGGAGTTGGCTCTGTCTGTCCGAGGTCGCGGGAGTTGGCTCTGTCTGTCCGAGGTCGCGGGAGTTGGCTCAGTCTGTCCGAGGTCGCGGGAGTTGGCGCCGTCTGTCCGAGGTCGTGGGAGTTGGCGCCGTCTGTCCGAGGTCGGGGGAGTTGGCACCGTCTGTTCGAGGTCGCGGGAGTTGGCTCCGCCTGTCCGAGGTCGCGGGAGTTGGCTTCGTCTGTCCGAGGTCACGGGAGTTGGCGCCGCCTGTCCGAGGTCGCGGGAGTTGGCTCCGTCTGTTCGAGGTCGCGGGAGTTGGCTCCGTCTGTCAAAGGTCGCGGGAGTTGGCGCCGTCTGCCAAAGGTCGCGGGAGTTGGCGCCGTCTGTCCGAGGTCACGGGAGTTGGTGCCGTCTGTCCGAGGTCGCGGGAGTTGGCTCCGTCTGTCCGAGGTCGCGGGAGTTGGCGCCGTCTGTCCGAGGTCGCGGGAGTTGGCTCCGTCTGTCTGAGGTCGCGGGAGTTGGCGCCGTCTGCCAAAGGTCGCGGGAGTTGGCTCCGTCTGTCCGAGGTCGGGGGAGTTGGCGCCGTCTGTCCGAGGTCGCGGGAGTTGGCTCCGTCTGTCCGAGGTCGCGGGAGTTGGCTCCGTCTGTCCGAGGTCGCGGGAGTTGGCTTCGCCTGTCCGAGGTCGCGGGAGTTGGCGCCGTCTGTCCGAGGTCGCGCGATCGTGAGCGCCGCAGTAACGATTGGGCCGGCCAACGACCGGACACCGGTCGGCGGTTGGTCCGCGGATGTCTGCGCCGCCGACATCCGCGGACGACGGCGGGGACGACGACGCTGCGTCACCGCAGCTGATCGGCGCCGCTGCGTCGGCGTCCGATTCCATCGCGCGTGGCTCCACGTCACCGGCTCTGCTCGTGGCCACGTCACCGGATGTCACGTCGCGACGTCACGGAGCGTGTCGCGCCACGACATCCGTCACGACATCCGTCACGACATCCGTCACGACATCCGTCACGACATCCGTCACGACATCCGTCACGACATCGCCAGCCATAAGAGTCTGCCGGCCGACACGGCAACGCCGCGGACCGTTTGACCGCGGTCGGCCGCGCCGGCTCCGGCGCGCACGGCGGACACACTCGCCGGCCGGCGCCGACCGGCGGTGACGTCACGGGAGTCACGGCGCCGCGCGCCCCTGCACACGGCACGGCAGACGGCCCGGCGGCGACCGCTCGCCGTGCTACGGCAGGTTTGGTGGTCACCGGCACGGGACGGCTTGGTGCCCCTCTGGGGTGCAGCTGCCACCGACTGGACGAGACCCAGCCAACGCCGCCGCGCGCGAGTCGCGCGGTTGCTGGTCGGGTCGAGGAGCGGGTCTGCCGGCGAGACTGGTGGGGAGAAGGTCGAGTGCTGCTTCCGAAATGGAAACAAAATGGGAACTTTTTTTCGCATCGTCAGTTCTTGCTTCGATTCGGCAAATCAGCCCTCAGAATATGCAGACTATCATCTGGAGCATTTTGTCAACGGTTTGGTGTCGTGTCCTCAGGGGATTTTGTTCTAAGCTCTCTAGTCTCCGCTTTCCTTTCCCTGACAATTCCAGTTGAATTTGCATTTATTTGCTTGCCATTGGTTTTAATTACAAATGTGTACCAGACGCACACTATTATGATGTTGTGCTAGCTTTCCTGTCAGATTACGTCCGAAGCATGCCCCTTGTATCCACCCCTGTCTCGTCAGCTACTCGAGGCGTCGCCGCTGGCCGGGCGGCTGAGTATGGCCCGACGGCGGCGGTGAGGTGGCGCGGAAATTGTCGCCCATGGCAGCCGGGGGGAGGTAGGGGCTGAATATGGCCCAGTTGCGGTGCGGCGGCGGTGCGGAAATTATCCTCAAAGGAAGCTGGAGGGTGGCTCAGTACGGGCCGACGGCGGTGCGGCGGTGCAGCAAGTGTCGTCCACTTCCACGGCAGACAAAGGGCGGTGCGGCGGTGCAGAAAGTGTCGTCCACTTCCAAGGCAGACAGAGAGCGGCTGAGTGCGGCCCGACGACGGCGGTGCGGCGGTGCGGAAAGCGTCGTCCATTTCCAAGGCAGACAGAGGGCGGCTGAGTGCGGCCCGACGACGGCGGTGCGGCGGTGCGGAAAGCGTCGTCCATTTCCAAGGCAGACAGAGGGCGGCTGAGTGCGGCCCGACGGAGGTGCGGCGGTGCAGAAAGTATCGTCCACTTCCACGGCAGACAGGGGGCGGCTGAGTGCGGCCCGACGACGGCGGTGCGGCGGTGCGGAAAGCGTCGTCCACGGCAGCTGGAGGGCGGCTGCTGGGACTGTGGCAGCTCTGCTTCACCGAATCGCCCGGCCTAGCCAATTGCCCGCTCAACCCAGCATCCGAGCCAGTCTAACCGGATCACTGATCTTCCAAACCTGGCGCGTACCGCATGACCAAGTCCCACCAAATCTGACCCCACTGAACAATCCTACCCACTGAACCGCTACCAACCTACCCACTGAACCGCTACCAACCTACCCACTGAACCGATACCAATCTACCCACTGAACCGTCCTATTCGCCTGTGTGCGGTTCACCTGGAAGAGCGATTGGCCAGGTCGTTTCTCGAATATCGCTACTGACGGGTCGGGCATCCATTCTGCTGACAATTTTGGTGGGGTCGACAGTGGTTAGGTATCCAGTCATGGTGACTGAACTCATGTCGGTCTGCACGTGCATAATCCAGGCATTGGAGACAGCGACAGGTGGATATTGGATCTACCCAACCTCGGACACTGCCACGGCAATCACAAAATCACAGCCACTATATCAGGTCACTGTCGCTGTATCACATATCGGTAGCTGTATCAGGTCTCGGTGGCTGTATCAGGTCTCCGCGGGTGTACCAGGTCTCGGTCACTGACAGGGTTCGCTGGCTGCATCAGGTCACGGTAGTTGTATCAGATCACAGTGGCTGTGTCAGGTTGCGGTAGCTGTATCAGGTCACGATGGCTATATCAATTATCGGTGGCTGTATCAGGTTACGGTGGTTGTATCAGATCACATTGGCTGTGTCAGGTTGCGGTAGCTGTATCAGGTCACGATGGCTATATCAATTATCGGTGGCTGTATCAGATTACGGTGGCTGCATCAGGTCTCGGTGGCTGTATCAGGTGACAGTCACTCGTCAGGATCACTGCACCTGATCCTGACGATTGCACCAGGTCGTGGCGCACAACCACTCAGGTCTCGGACCACGGTGGCTGTGTCCGGTCGAGGATCACAAGGGCTCCATCCACGGATCACGGTGCAGCATCGGATTAGGTCGGGTGTATCCCGTGTGTGTGTATCGGACCGGGCGTCCGGCCGGCCCGGGTCAGTGATCTGACCACACGCGCCGCCGCCGCCGCCGCCGCCGCCGCCGCCGCCGCCGCCGCCGCCGCCGCCGCCGCCGCCGCCGCCGCCGCCGCCGCCGCCGCCGCCGCCGCCGCCGCCGCCGCCGGACGGACTCGGTCTCCAACAGTGGCTTGGCTGTGCTCAGCCCTTGTTTCGATGAACACAGCGTGTGGGTGCAATCCGATTTACCAGTGTTTTGATCTGGGTGTTGTGCGTGTGTGTGGGGTGAAGCCATCGGGTGAGTGATGGTCAGCGATCAGGAGATCAAAATAAAATGAATTTGAAGCGAGCCAGTTCAACCGGTTTAAAGATAAGCGTCCCACTGTGCGCTACTGGCCGGGAGTAGAATGTGGCGCACTATTGGACAGGAGCATAATGTGACGCACTACTAGATTGGAGCAGAATGTGGCGCACTACTCGACGGGTACAAAATGTAGTGCACTACTGGACACGAGCAGAACGTGGCGCACTACTAATGGGTGCAGAATGTGGCGCACTACTGGCCGGGAGCAGAATGTGGTGCACTACCAGACGGGAGCAGAATGTGGCGAGATGCAGGTGCCGGGTACCAGCCGCGATGCCGGGGATCGCCTGAGACTAGCGGTGCACAGTCAGGGCTGGGTGGCCTAGAAGGTGAACGCATCGGAAGAAGAAATAATGACAACATGCAAGTTTTGCTGCATCCTGTGATTGATGATATATAGACGTTGGGATATTTTTATTGGCGAAATAATTTCCAGTAGCATGGGCTCAGAACCTATGTCATAAACGGCGGCGAATGTCAGGCTCTCTGGCTGGATTGAGCCAGTCATTTGCAAATGTGCCGGTCGTTGATTGGTTTTGTCGATGACAGACCACTGGCGGTTGTACGTGCTCTGGTTTTGGGCCGTGCCACTGCTGGCACGTGTCGGAAGTGACGGGAGACGCGTGCTGTGCCCACCAGGCACGTTTCATGTCTCTCCCGCACTGGACCAAACGACCTGTGAGCACGTGCTGCAGAGAGAATGTCATGCACGCATGAGTCAGGATGTTACTTTCTATGCTCTGAGTCCTGAATTGGTTCTGTCTCGGCGCGCCTAGTCATCGAGTGTCGACGCCCCACTTGACTTTCGCTCTACGCACACAATGACTCTGATACCTGGCGGATAGAGATGGCGCTTGCCGAAGTGGATGGAGAGTGGAGACATCAGTCGTGTACATTCTTATAGATATATTGATGTTTGATGCGTACAGTAAGGCTTCTTTTGTGGGCAGTAAGGAGGTAAAGTGTACAGTAAGGATTGTCATGATCAACCCTGCTCATTTGATTAAACGTGAGTTTAAAATGGTGTTTGTGAATCCGTAATTATGCGCCAGCATCCTTAATAGTTTTGTGGCTCAATATAGACAAAGCCATACTTGTGGTCCAATGTGTGGTACTCTGTTATCAGGCGGCATGATCGCTCACGTGGCCTGTTGAATATTGACAGCCCGCTTCAGCGCGCATATTCACGTCTGAGAGGCCCTGCCCCGAGCGTCCTCTACCACCCAACTGACTAGCACACCTCTGTTCGAGGGGCGGATCCAAGGATTGTCATGGGGTGGGACAGGGGGAGAGGCGCCTTCGGCGGAGAAATTCGTGGAGATGGAAAGGGGTGTACTTGGACATACCTTCGTTTACATTTTACTCTAAAAAGAGCATCTTTCGCTGGAGGTCCCGTTGAGTGTGAGGGGGTGCACACGAGCCTCCTTGAGGCCTTTTCCGACCGGAGGGGAGACCGCCCCTTTTTCATGGGGAGATTCATGTCCCAAGTGTATTCGACGCATGTCCCCCTCAATCCGCCATTGCTCTCTTCCCGTGGCGGTGTGTGCGTCTGCTGACCGCGATTCTGTCGGGCCACAGTGTCGGTGGCTTCACCAGGCCAACTGGCGTGCCGCGGCGCACCATGACGCGCCAGAGCGCCGCTCGTCGGCGCGCCCCACCCGAGTGGCGCGGGCCGTGACCTCGGGGGCAATGCTGGTGGGCGGGGTGGTGCGGGCGTGCGGGGCCCGCCCGCCCGGAACGGCGCCAGGTCAGGGCTGGGCGCGCCGCTGACGTGGTGCCGCACCGCTGCCGACACAGTGTCTACACCACACGAGCCGAAGTGCGGGTGGCACAGACAGTTCAGCCCCCCCCACACACACACACGCAGACTTCACTGGCAGTTATACAGCCGCCCCCAGCCTCCCACTGGCGGTAGCAGTGCAAACTCTGCAAAGACGGCCATACAGACCACACCTACGGCAATACAGCTCCTACCCCCCCCCACACACACACACCTACACACACCTACACACACCTACACACACCTACACACCACACACAACACACAACACACAACACACCTACACACAACACACACACACACACACACACACACACACACACACACACACACACACACACACACACACACACACACACACACACACACACACACACACATACGTCAGCAATGTGCAAACTCTGCACACGGCCATTTAGCGCCCTACCATCCACAAACGGCGGCAATGCAAGCCCTCCACATACGGCCACGCTGACATATGCGGCTGTTAAGCAGACTGCCTGACAAACAGCCATACAGACCTTCTCACATATCTCCACAGACCACACGGGCGGGGCCGCGGTAGCTTAATTGGTAGAGCGTCAGACTCTTGATCGCAAGGTTGTGGGTTCGAATTTCACAACCGACGGGATTACTGAGTCTACCCAAGACCAATCGGCGTAAGAGGGTAGCGACTGTATATGACCTAGCGGTTGAATGCGTCGTAAAAAGACCTCACGGGTGTACTATCCTCGCCGGTGACCCGACCTCAGCATCACCTCAGACCTCCGCACGGGTGTACTACTCTCGCTGGTGGCCCAGTTCTGCGATTCATCCCAACTCTCTCAACATCACCATAGGCTTCACCCACCATGACCGAAATTATCCACCTATCAGCATTATACAGTAATCTCATGGGAACACGAGAAGCGTAATTATACTGCTCCGGACGTTTATAATCACTACAGTTTATGCACCGTTAAGACAAAAATAGCTAATTGCAACTGTACTTCCGCTATTACACATTAGACAATTATAATACGGTTGGATGCCGTTTGTTTTTGTCCTTGGCGTCCGATTTTTCTTGATTAAATGGACGTTGCGTGCGAATCATTTATTGGGTCAGCGCCAGCAGGTCAGGTCGCCAGCAGGTCTTACAGCCGTTTTGGAGCGCTGACAATGAAGTAAACGTAATCACCATCGTTTCACCTGAAGTGCCGAGTTTAAATCTGCACTGTAGCTGAAACCTGAAGCGCTCGAATCTGACTGTTCTCACCGCACGGAGCTGCCTGTAGAGGTGGCACAACTCTCCCGTGATGGCTCGTGTAATTTCCACCGTGAGCGAAAGTCCCGAGGGGGTCGCGGCGGCGGCACGACATTAGTCGCCGCGCCAGTCACGTGTCGGCACGTGCCGTCACGGCCCCGGCTGCCAGATGTGACGGTTTGCCTCCATATCTGGTGATTTGTGAACAGCTGGGGACAGAAGGTCAGGTGTGTGCTTATGTGGTGATGTTTTGCTGGTGGTTACGTGCATGCCTTGTGCACGCAATGCTTATATTTGTCGCTGCAAGTGTTTCAAATATTAAGAGTTTAAAAGCACATAGTCTGGTATCACACGGTGGAAGAAAACAGTAGTTGAGCAGGAATGTGTTAGATTACAGCATAGAACATTTGGTGGATGGAGCTAGAAGTTCGTGATTTTCGATGTTTCTAGAGAATGTCGCTGCAACGTATATAGGAAAGCGTAAGCCCCTGAAAAGCGTTATGAACAGGCAGGCCAGGTCGATTCAGCTGCAAATAGAAAAGAAATGTCTTCAGATCAGAAGCTCTTGTAACATATTAATCAGTGGTTTCATCAGTCAACGGTTTTCCGCTTTCCCATGTCAGTCCGATGTCCGATTGTTGTCGCACAAGGTAAATGCAAGTTCGGCAGCATAATACAGTATACCATAATTATATTACACAATTACACCACAGCCTTATAACACAATCCTGCCATGCAATACTGGAAAAGTTACTTCGATGTCACTTCATTCGTTGAGCACATCTTACCTGGGCTATCGTGTTCGCGGTGCTCTTATATTTGTGATGTCACATAATTTGAAGTATTTTTCTTCCAAACTTCGTTTTTGTTGCAGGTTCATCTCTCTTCGCTTGTTCAACAGACTTCGCCGCTTACCGATCGGTTGTATCTAGATCTAGGTTAAGACAAAAAGTAATCTTTCCCTCTCCATCACTTACATTTTGTATTGATACTATCACTGAAACTATCACGATAAACGAGAAAAAAAACTTTCGGACTTGGCTGAGAAGTTGTCATTGATATCAACTGGTTTCCTTATTGGAAGAAGACACTTGGTGATTCAAAGATAATTTCCCAGCCCGGGCGGGAATATTGTATCCCCAGTGACGAGGCTTCCCTCGTGGAGATGCGTGAAAGATTCGGGTTATCCCTATCTTCCAATTATTATCTTCGATGTCTTGGAGTTACTTTTGTAACTTTGCTTCGTATTCTAGATGTTCAGATCGCATGCTTGCTGGGATGATTGTGGAGTCCCATGCCAAGTGGAGCTTGTTGCGTGAATCCTGATCCGACCACCCAACGTTTATATTTTGACTGGGAGTTTAATGTATCGCCGATGTACTGACACGGCCACCTCGTTTCCTCGTCGCCGGCCTTATCGAGCCAGTTGCCAGCTGACTCTTCTAGCCTGGGGATGTGCGAGTGTGAGAAGTGACTCAAATATTATCTTGCCAAGTCAGGAGATCAATACAGGTCGGCTCTCTAACCAACTTAGTTATCGGGGCGGCTATGATAACACCGAATTAAAGCCCACTTGCAAACCCTTGGTGCCCACCTTCATTATTTCCTTTAAAATTGGCCCTGTCTCACGCAAGTGCAAAAGGGGACCTAATATCGGCGTATGAGCGTGTGCTCGACGCGTGAGAATCTCCAATTGCCATGCGACTAAGTTTTGGTGTCGCCAGAGAACAGGAGGCCAGGTGTTCACGCACGTAATCGACTGGAGCTGACGATTATCCAGTATAGTGGAGAAGGAATGTATACGTATGCTCGTGTCAGTACACTCGCTAGTTCGTATACAAACTAGCGACTTCCAGGCGCGCAGCTAGCGATTTTGGTGCACGTTGCTGGCGATTTTTCGACTGCTGTTGTCGGCCGGTCACGATTATCATTATGAGATCGTGATAGTTCGTTTCGACAGGTCACGTCTCTGATGTACAACTCTCACCGGGTCAAATCTCTGAAGTGGTGTAGCCCTCCCCGGCTCTGATGTGGCGAATGTCTGACCGGCAGGGGTGTCGATTTGTATCCTTTTTTTGGGGTCCATGGCCCCACCAATGTTTATCTTGGGCCCCCTCAATGTTGATTTGTGCCCCCCAATCACTTATGCTGTTTTATGCTGATAAGAAAGCTAAAGAAAGAAAAAGGAAAACACCATGCTACAAAGAAAACTTAGTTGATCTTAACAAGCATATTTTGTACTGTAAAGAAACAGATTAGGCTTAGATAGTGGACTTCCAGACCCTGAACTCATCCCACCAAAACGTTGGCTTCGTCCCTCCCTAATGTTAGGCACCAAGGAAATACCTTCACCCATCGTTATCACAGCTCAGGCCGGCTGCGCTCCGATGCTCCATCAAGGCCGGTGTGTTTTAGCCTGCACATGGGCGGAACGATATTCTATTTGAGCCGTTGTGTGTTTGTTGGTGTTTGGAGTGAGGGGAGGGTGACGGTGACGCTGACTGACGATGACGTCGACGATGACGGTGACGATGACTATGGACCCGAATACACTGTATGACACTGTAGTCGCATGCTACGACTCACAGTTTTTATGTTGACATGCACTGTGCATTGCTCTTTTGTGTATGTGACTTCACTTGTTACTGGACGATTTTTCCCGTTGGCGAGGATGTTGAATAAACATACACATCGTCAAAATAAAAAAAAAATTATTGAGGTCGGAAAATATAGTGGGCGAAATCCGATAAGTTTTTTGGGGGCGGGCGTCCAGTACACTTCGCGCCCCCCGCCCCTCCAAATTTTTTCTTCTTCAAAAATCGACACCCTGCTCACCGGATTAGACTTGAGGCGGTGGTTTCTCACTGATTACGCCCCTGGGGCGTGACCAGTCCCCTGGGGTGGACCTCGGGGCCAGACATCTGAGGCTGTGGATCCCTCACTGGTCGCTTCCCTGTGGCTGGTGAACCCCTGATGGCCGCACTGCGGGCGTCATCAGGCACCACCGTAGGCGACGTGGTTGACATTCCAGTCCGCCAACTGTGCCCCCGCCCCTCATATCTCTCACAGCGGCGGTCACATTGTCCACGACGCCACCCTAAACCAATTAACGTCTTAATGTGCTCTTCCGGATTGTCTTCGCACTGTGTTTAGCGCAGACTCAATGCCGGCCCGGGAACGTCCGTGTCGGGCAAAAAACGGCATTGTTCTCGCCGTGCGTACGGTACGAATTGGTTTTGGGTATTGTTCGGAGTTGGGCGACTGTCGTAGTCCGGAGCTGGAGTATGTCGCACGAGGACGCCATAGCACACCCGTGTCCGATTTTATTGCCGCTCGGACTTCGGCGAGAAAAAGGCGAGGCGTGCCGGAGCGCGCTGTCTCCCCATATATCGTCAAAGGTGGCACTTGCGGTTGCCGCGGTGTCGCCGGCCGCCGCCGCAGCCGACGGGTCAACCACCCGACCACCCGGGTGTGCCAACGGGTGCCGGGGCACCCCCGTGGGCTCTGCGTGGTGAGCAGTGTGTGCGGACGGCCGTGGTGGCCGAAAACTGACGGCTGTGGAGCGGAGGGCGCGGCAAGGGTGCGCCGATCAGCAGTCACCGCTGCCCGTCTGATAGTCGTGCTCGGAGTTGTGATCGAGTCTGTGATCGGGCAGTCGGCCGCGGCACTCGGCGGACAGCCGAGGAAGCCGCTTCGCTCCGGTCGACTCCACCCCGGCTCGTGCTGGCCACTGCCCCATTCTCTGACCGTCGCGTGTGACTGTGTGCACGTTTCACTTTTGCGGCCGGGCCGTTTATCTGGAGCGCGGCGCGGCTGTTTTTTTGCGGCGTTGCAGCCGTCACGAGCGCGGTCGCAGGTTTCGCCGCCGACGGAGGCGGCCGGCGTCGCGCCGCCGTGGGAACTTGCGCAGCTTCGGCCGGCATGCCGCGCCGTCTCGGCTCCGCCCCCGCGCCGTGACGTCAGACGGAGCGGGACAATCTCACCCGTGGAGCGTGGGCGTGCCGGGCGCCGGACGTCTCCCATGGTGAATGGATGCACCACCGGCTCACCCGTAAATTGGGAAAATGGCGACGGTGATATCGGCTGCACAGCAGCACATTGCAGTGCAGGCGGGAGTGATATGTTCGATATCCGGCTGATTTCCCCACGCGCATGACCCCAATATCCCGTCGCTTTGAGCGACTGTGGTGCTGTTCACCTGACAGATACATAGGTACGGAATTCGCTGAAGGATTTCACATCTGCACTTTAAGTGCGTCATCATTGGCGGGTTACATGCCTAACCATTGATGTCTCATGTGCCTGACCTTTCGTGGTTCAGGTGCCTCATGTGCCTGACCATTGTTGGTTCAGCTACCGAATCGGTGACCATTAGTAGCCCATGTATTTTAGCTTAGCGACTCGGGTGCCTGACCATTAGTAGCTTATGTATTTTAGCTTAGCGACTCGGGTGCCTGACCATTAGTGGTCCAGCTGGCAGACCAGTGACCATTTTTGTATCAGCTGCCGGACCAGTGATCAGTTGTGATTCAGCTGTCATACCGGTCACCATTGGTGGTCCAGCTGCTATGCCAGTGATCATTGGTGGTCCAACTGCCAGACCGGTGACCATTGGCGGTCCAGCTGCCAGACCGGTGACCATTGGCGGTCCAGCTGTCAGACCACTGATTATTTGTGGTCCAGCTGCCAGACCAGTGGCCATTAGTAGTCCAGCTGCCAGACCAGTGATCATCTGTGGTCCAGCTGCCAGACCAGTGGCCATTAGTGGCCCAGCTGCCAGACCAGTGACCATTGGTGGCTCAGCTGCCAGACCAGTGGCCATTGGTGTTCCAGCTGCCAGACCAGTGACCATTGGTGTTACAGCTGCCAGACCAGTGGCCATTGGTGTTCCAGCTGCCAGACCAGTGACCATTGGTGTTCCAGCTGCCAGACCAGTGGCCATTAGTGGCCCAGCTGCCAGACCAGTGATCACTTGTGGTCCAGCTGCCAGACCAGTGGCCATTAGTGGCCCAGCTGCCAGACCAGTGACCATTGGTGGTTCAGCTGCCAGACCAGTGGCCATTGGTGTTCCAGCTGCCAGACCAGTGACCATTGGTGTTCCAGCTGCCAGACCAGTGGCCATTGGTGTTCCAGCTGCCAGACCAGTGGCCATTAGTGGCCCAGCTGCCAGACCAGTGACCATTAGTGGCCCAGCTGCCAGACCAGTGACCATTGGTGGCCCAGCTGCCAGACCAGTGACCATTGGTGGTTCAGCTGCCAGACCAGTGACCATTGGTGGCCCAGCTGCCAGACCAGTGACCATTGGTGTTCCAGCTGCCAGACCAGTGGCTATTGGTGGTTTAGCTGCCAGACCAGTGACCATTGGTGGCCCAGCTGCCAGACCAGTGGCCATTAGTGGCCCAGCTGCCAGACCAGTGACCATTGGCGGTCCAGTTGCCAGACCAGTGGCCATTAGTGGCCCAGCTGCCAGACCAGTGGCCATTGGTGGTTCAGCTGCCAGACCAGTGGTCATTGGTGTTCCAGTCGCCAGACTAGAGGCCATTGACGGTCCACTTGTCTGAAGCTCAGCGACTCGGGTGGGTGCCTGACCAAGAACATTGGCGTCCTAGATGGCTGACCAGTGACGTGCCGCTTTACTGCTCACTAGACTATCGAAACTCTCACGAACCTGGCCAATATATTTCTGATTTTGCCCGACACACCGAGCGCCTCAGTGACGACCGTGTGCGATTTGCCTGGGCATTAGTAACGGCGTGAAGCAACCGCATTCGTCCGCCTGCCTATCGAGGTCAAGGACTGCTGTGTCGGTGCGGGCGGCGCGCAAACACAGACCCGATAAACGTCACGAGAAATGGCATGAGAACCCTGTGCTACAGGTCCAACCATCGACTATCGCGAGCAGAGGTGCAGCCGCGGTAGCGGTGAACACATGGGAGCGCTGGGGGCATGTTCCTCCATGGAAGGTGGTGCCCCTCCGTGCGGGAAGAGGCCCGTACAGGAAGGCTTGAGTGCGCCCCTAGAATTATCCAACCAGAGGCTTCCCCCGGAAGGAAAAGTCGCCCCTCCGAAGAAATGGTGCCCCGTGACAATTCCTGGATTCTCCCTTGAGAGAGGGTGGTGGTTGGGGTATAACTCCATCTCAGCGGGGTGACCCATTGTGCGGAAGCTTCATTTACTTGTTTGATCAGCTTAGGAGCGCCGTCACTACCGCGTGACATCTCTGTCCCTGCGTGACATCTCTGTATATTCTTACTACACCACCGACCGATGATGTGACATCACCATGAGCTGGATGGATCTGAGCCGCTCGTAATCTTGTGGCTGGGCATTTCCTACCTGGCAATGGTATTGTGGACTGTTCCGCGGCGGGATCGTTCGGCGATACTTTGAGCTGTTGCTTTGTGTACGTGTTGGTTGCTCGCGCTGTGTGCAGAGTCCGAGTCACGGGCGTCCAGAACAGCTGTGTGAAGCTGACTGAGGTCAGCTGACGAGATCAAGTGACTGGTTTAGAGTTGATGGCCGACACTGACCACACAGAGTTGTGTGATCAGCGGTCATCGAAGCCGTTGGCAACTACAGTTCTGTAGTAGGCCACGGCCGCGTTTCACAAAACGCGTCGTTCACGAACGCCCCAAAGTATGAAGTGTCCGTTCCAGATTCGCTGAGCCGGTGCCATGCGGACATAGAACCTTCCCACGGAGCTGAATGTGCATCACGCGCGGGGTGATCGGACGCAGGAACTCCATTGGCGAAGTTTCACCCTGGGCTCCAGAAATAGGGGAATTTGCACGGGATCAGAGCCGCCGATCAAATTACCCTGCACTCCGTGATAATTCTACCATTTCTGGGGAAAGGAGGCGGGGGATGGGCAGGCGCGCACCCAGGATTTTTCCATGGGGTGCCGGACCGAAAAGGGCACTTGGGTGGCTCCAAAAGGGCACTTGACCGGCTCCAAAAGGGCACTGCGGCCCGGGGCATACTGGACGGTTTGTTGACCGGGGGGGGCGTGAATTTTCCATGCCGCACAGGACAGGAAAGGGCACAGGGAATGTCATTTTTAGGTCAAAAGGGCAGTTTTGGGCCCAAAAGGCACCTTTGGCACAGGCGGGGCACATAAGGCAGGTTATTGTTTGTGTTAAATTTGGGACATTCCGGCCAAGAGGGCACTTTTCGGTCAAAAGGGCATGTTTGGCAAAAAGGGCACTTTGGTCTCATGGGGGGCCCCCTCCGGTGCGCCACTGGGGATGGGGACAACAAGGAGTTAGCTGCCCTCCAGATGTTGCTACCGACGCTGAGCAAAGGTCAGTAGCAGCATGCGCTTCTGAGGCGGGCATATTGTGTCAGCCAGCGCCGGTGTGGTGCAAGTGCTGTATGACCGAAGCAGTTGAAGCGCCCCTAAGCCCAAATAACCGGTGTGGTGCAAGTGAGGAGAACATGGCGCATTATGGAAATGTCGAGTGTCGACGATGAGCTGGCCGTACCCAACCGCACGTGCATGACGTCACATGCGGTCAGGACGGTGACGTGTTGATGGTGTGCTGACCCCGTGCTCTCCACCTGCAGGGTTTTCCGGCGAGTACTGTCGCGAGGCGATGGACGACTGCGCCATCCAGGAGCGACCCTGCCTGCACGAGGGCGAGTGCATCGACAAGGATAACGGCTTCATCTGCGACTGCCGCGGCACAGGGTACGCGGCCGGGTCGACTCCCTCGACCGTAAACGGGAAGTCGTGGGTTCGAGACCCGACCGCCGCTGACTAGTTTCGCCGTTCGTAATGACCTTCGGCGTGTGATGGATCGGCCACGCGAATTGGCGGTATCAGGCTCGCGTGCGGTGTGGAACCCAAAGCTGCTTTTTGCGGTGCCGGGAGAACAATGGATTGGTGCCGGATTGCCCTGAGGCAGGTCTCATTACTACGATGGCAAATCTGAACTGGCTGGATATTTATCGCGTGTGCTTATCAGTGATTTGACGTAGCCCAGAGGTTTGCATGTTGTCACTGCTGGCTTAAGAATCTGCTCTTCTAAGAAGTTGGGCAATTGTTTACAATTAGGTGACGCTCATGAGTGGTTTTGGTGTGTGATGTTTCGCGCTTTTGTGGAAATTTAAAATTTCGTATGCCGATGGCTCGTGGCAACGACTTTGTATATTATTACTTCTTTACTCATAGCCTGTTTTATGTGTATTAAAGTAGCATTTAAGGGCTAATAGTGAAGCTATTACCAAAAAAAAAAACATTGTATAAGCGGTATATTCGCCTAAAGCACCATCCACTAAGGATCTATAATTTGTCATATTTTGACTCAACGAAGCCTGTCAGCGTAGTCAAATGCGAATGTATAAACAACAAAGACGTGTTGAGCCAATTTACGGCGCAACCGTGAAATTGTTCGACTTACCTGTCGTAAGGTGTCGTGTTCTACAATGGCGACTGTCGTGTGGTGAGCAGTCCAGAATGTTTTTGTCCGATCTCCTGTGGTTGCTCGCCACTTCTGTGGCTTGGCGGTCCTGCCTACACCGTGGGATGCGGTCCGCGCCGGGTGACCTTCCCGACCTGAGGCACTGGAGTTGTCGCACAACTGTCAAACGGCCTCTGGCCGATACTCCCCGGTGGAGGTGAAGCGAGTCGCCGTCTGCCGCGGTCCCCGTTGTCTGTTCCGCTGACCTTTGGCCGGCGTGTTGACTACTGCTTGTTGTTTGTGGGCCATGGTGTGAGGTAGCAAATGCCGTCTAATTGGTTCGTAGCTAACGCACAGATAGTGTGGGTGGAAGCCTCCGGTTTATCTACTGATTTTTATATGATTTACCACTGCTCTGTACAGTACGGCACCACGATCCTTCATCAGAGAACATCATCCTCAACTGCGTCACACCACTTCGTAGAACACTACACCACTCTAAGCATTACACCACTTCATATAACACTAGAACACGCCGAGCATCACACAACTTCGAAGAGCACTACACCACGCCAAACATCACACCATGTCGTAGGACACTACACTACGCTAAGCATTATACCACTCATAGAGCACTGCACCAAATCAATCATCACATCACTTCGTAGAGTTCTACACCACCCTAAGCATTGCACTTCTTCATATAGCACAAGAACACGATAAGCGTCGTACCACTTCGTAGAACACTATACGACGTCGTGCAGCATATCCTCACGTCACATAACATCATGTTCATTTGCATTGGTGTAGCCACACAAGACGTCTCCAAGAAGTACAATTACAAGTAACGCAAGTCACATTTGCACGGTCACATTTAGCTACCTCACAAAGCATCACATCGCTTCACGTCGTTTCACGTCGCTTCACATGGTGTCGCCTCACGCCACATCGCACTGCATCATCATGTACCACATCACATGTCACCCCACGTCACATCACATACATGTACGTCGCATGGCATCACGTCACGTCAGACTCGGCTACGGTACGTTCCATTTCGGCGGGTGTGGTGATGGGAAGCGGCGTGTGAACTTCACGTCACGTCACGTCGCGTCGCGCTAAGCTGCGGTTCCATGTCGGCAGGTATGACGGGAGGCGGTGCGAGAACAACGTGGACGAGTGTCAGTCCTCGCCGTGCCAGAACGGCGGCACCTGCTTCGACCAGTTCCCCGACTACATGTGCGCCTGCCCGGCCGGCTGGGAGGGCCGCCACTGCGAGGAGGTCAGCACCCCACCTCCCCGACCGCCAGAGTCGCACGCTACAGCTTCCGACTACACCCTCATACTGCGGCTCGCTGGATTCCTGCTGTGGTTTTCCGACTATGCCAGTGTGACGTCCCCAGGCTATTTACGTGTATCCCACGTGATTTTCACCTCTTGCGACTGTGCGGTTCTCTCCGTGGTCACCGATTCTCTACTGTCGCTCCCTTTGTTTCCGATTGAATTTGTAAAAATTCAGTTCAGTTTGATAAGTGTAGATTAAGCTAGCTGAAGAATGCATGCTAAAACTATGGACCACAAGCAAAGAGTATGTATGATGCTATTCCGGGTGACTGAACGTGGGAAAATGTTGCCTTTTTCTTATGCTACACAAATTGTTTATACGTGACCTAACCACTGGTATTATTTAACTCTCCAACTTTTTCTCCAGATGTCCATAATTGTCTGCACTGAAAATGCTTCAATATGTTGTAATAGAGCAGTTGTCTTACTGAAGGAAAATCAGCCAGGGAAGAGGATCTTTTTCGATTTCCTGCACAACATTTTGATCCTTAATTTTGGCAATTTTGTATCGTTTATAATGTCTCAATCTACCACCTAACTCCGCTTCCCCGGCCGGACTGCGCGGCTCCCGTACCTGCTGCAGCGTACACTGTTGCCACGTATCCTGGTGATCAGGATACGTGATGGATCCTGATCCTGACGAAGCCACCCGTGACTCCTGCCGCAGCGCGCTGCTTCCCCCGCCGCTGCAGCGGTGCACCGCTCCGTTGCCACTGGAGCCGTTTGAACCGTTTGCGGGTGGCACCGCCAAACCGTAGCAATCGGCCGATGGATCCACCATTGTATCTTGCCCGCGGCGCCGATAACACGTGCCCGGCTGGCCGTGACGCCTGTGACACGTGACGCCCGTGGCGCCCGGCCGCCGGGACCCGCGCGTGACATTACACACCCGGCGCGTGAAGTAGGGACGCCCGCACGCCGTTCGGACGAGACTTTATGACCTGTTGAGTGGACGCTGATTCACCTGACATGCTGCAGGCTTAGGCTGCTCTGGAATGCAGGCCCGGCGGGTGGTTTTGGGTGTCGGTATGGGGAGGGGGTTAAGTTACACTCTGGATGAGGTACGAGTGTTTAGCTTCCTGTCCGAGTCCCGCAGACGGCTTTATGCGAACGTGTATCCGTCGGGCCGCCATGGTAAATATGTCCCCATTTCACTAGCAGCGAGTGCCTAATTTTTTTTTTAATCACATACTTGGTATAGAACTCAGTCTGGCATTGCCACACGTAAACGTATTAGCAACGGTATCCAGGGCACGCCTCCTCCCCTGCACACATTTCCTAAAAGTGGAACTGTAGCTATTCATCCCAGGTGAGTTACTAGGATGCACTCTGCTTAAAGTGAAACTTGGCCACATTTCTTTGGTCGTTCTTACGCCGTCACGTACAGTCTTGACAGCAGAGTAAGTCGGTGTCGCCCTCCTCCCTCCGTAGCATGGGTGTCGTGACATCCGAAAACACAATTCGGATACCCGACACACGTATCCCAGCAACATACTCGAGGTATCCGACCGCCAAACCGAGAGCAGCTGGGCCGGCCGGACGGAGCAAGACGGCCGGGGGGGCTGGTGTGTCGCGTGTCGGCTGAACATGGTCGTCTGTTGGGACACCACGAGGGCACTGTCCGCCACACCTGTCCCAGCTGCCGCTTCAGCGAACTTGTGATCGGGTGGTGGCATGTGGTTTATTGCGTTAGATTTGTTCCGAGAAGTGTGCTGTAGGGGCCGTGAGTTGTTGGACAGTGGGTTGTAGGCTCTTGGTGGAACATCAAGGACAGAAGACCCCAGTGCGCTTTATTTTAGAGGCCTTCTTGAATTACGCGAAGCCGTTCCTTTTTCAATGACCGGCTGCACTTAAACCATTTGGAGCTATCTTAGCTGACACCTCTGAGATTTTCGATATGGCCGAAAAAAGTCCGGCAAAATGTGCAGTCAAGCCAACATTGGATGTGGAAAAACGAACCCTTGAGGTTGTGTACGGCTATCATCATCAAATGAACACACGTCGACACCCTGGCTGACTGTGTATGTGTGACAGTGGGACGGCGGTGCAGAAGCTTGTCTGTTGTGCGGTACCCAAGCGTAGTGCGATCGGCGGCAGCCCAACCATTTGCGGGAATACGATGCATCCAGTTCACATCACACGGGTGGGACCCGTTCCACACGGCCACTTGTACCACACGAAGTGCAGCTGTACTATATGGCGCACCAACAGAATGGCCGATGATATATCGAATCGATGAATTATTTTTGGTAATGACTATCGCAGTCCATGTTTGCAATCGCACGGATACAGATAGGTAATGGCGGGGATAGTTGAACAGCAGCTTTCATTTTTTTCCACACCGGCACTCTGTTCCAAATCGTCTGCTATTGTCTGCGCAATCTGATCATCAATCAGTCAGCAAGTCCTAAAACCGCTTTCCCAGCGGTGAAATACAAAGCCTTGCCCGTCGGCTGTGATCTGTTCTACTATCAGTTCAGCCGTCGAGAAGGCGGAGCCTCACACCGCGCTACGGTTCACGTGTTGTACACTTGCGAAGCTTCAGCAAATCGATTTCTAGGGTAGGGGCGATGTGCGAACAGTCTATGTGGCTACCCAGCATTGACGGGGTCAATTTCGTGGGACTTCCTGCTAGGCGGGAAGGCGTGTCGTTGCAACTCAACCCTGAAAGGCATGACGGCCCACGCGGAAGTATATGGAACGAGTTCCTTGGTGCGGTGCGACGTGCCGTATTGACGTAGCTCGTGACGACAGTGGGCACTGTTCGGCGATATCATCGGCGGCTTATTTCGGGCCGGTAAACAGCTGGTGTGTCTTGTGGGTTGTGGCGGCGAGGATATGCGCCACAGCTTACTGGGTATTTTTGGGTGCGAAATGCAGATGCAGAGTCCACGCCTCGATTCGCTGCTGGAAAAGTAAGGATCCTCTGGATTTTCAGTACCCAAAATCGCACGCTTCGAATAAACAAAAACGAAAATGCTCTTATTTTGGCGCTGTTGAAGACAGCGAATTTCTGACTGGTTCTTCCACTAGTATGCCCTAAAGGAATCGTGCGTCCGTATCCTGTGCATTCATCTTGTGCTAAAGTGAATGTGCACCGTGGAATGCAGTTTGTAATATTTTTTTTGTCCCCAATGTTACAATCCGGCCCAAAATGTTGGATCAGAAAGTCAAGCCCTGACACATGTAGCCTCGCAGCTCCTACGGCTCGAGCGTAGATCCACGACACGGGTGTCCGGCTGTATTGACTAAATGATCCAAGCTGATTGGGTTGCCAGAGCCCAGTATTTTTTTCTCCGGAAGCTGGGGTGATATACTTGAGCTTGGATCTCATGCCGATGCAGAATGTCCAGAGCGTAGGCAAATTGCGCGATCAGTCATGGGATGTGGTCAACATAAGAGCGCAGTTCCATGGCTGACGATCAGGAATAATTTTTATGCGTGTAGCATGCCTCAGAAGAATATACGCCGTCATTGCTTATAAAAATGGCTGGTGGGGATTGGTTTTGCACCAGCCTGTCACCAATAACAATTGTAACGCGGATGGATATTGGCTTACGGCTCGCAGGTCATTGTCCCCGACATCCATTTCCTTTGCGTGCCAGGTGTGCCGAGCTGTGACACAGGTGCGCTCCTGAACTGTGTGAACCTCGAATCCCGACATCGTCTTGCCACCGACAGCCGGGATCACCGCACCGCTGTACCACGCGCCTCAGCCGAGCTTCCCTCAACCGTGAAGCGAGTCGAACTCGCACCGACGTCTGATCGGTCGCCACCTGTGGGGTGATCACACCATGCCGCTCTCACGCCTATGTCTGATCGGTCGCCACCTGTGGGTCTCGCCATGCCGCTCTCACGCCTATGTCTGATCGGTCGCCACCTGTGGGGTGATCACACCATGCCGCTCTCACGCCTATGTCTGATCGGTCGCCACCTGTGGGTCTCGCCATGCCGCTCTCACGCCTATGTCTGATCGGTCGCCACCTGTGGGGTGATCACACCATGCCGCTCTCACGCCTATGTCTGATCGGTCGCCACCTGTGGGTCTCGCCATGCCGCTCTCACGCCTATGTCTGATCGGTCGCCACCTGTGGGTCTCGCCATGCCGCTCTCACGCCTATGTCTGATCGGTCGCCACCTGTGGGGTGATCACACCATGCCGCTCTCACGCCTATGTCTGATCGGTCGCCACCTGTGGGTCTCGCCATGCCGCTCTCACGCCTGTGTCTGATCGGTCACCACCTGTGGGCCACGTCATCCCGATCACTGCCGGCGCCGAAAACGCGCCGTCCATGGCCGGAATTGAACCTGCGCTCTGCCGACAGGACATCAACGAGTGCTCGGTGCAGCCGTGTCTGAACGGCGGCAAGTGCGCCAACCTGCCGGGCAGCCACCGGTGCGCGTGCCGCGCCGGATTCACCGGCGACAACTGCCAGACGGACGTGGACGAGTGTCGCTCGGCGCCGTGCGGCGCCAACGCCCACTGCGTGGACGGCGTCAACGGCCACGAGTGCGTCTGCGCCCCCGGGTTCACAGGTGAGTCAGCTGACTGCGCTGCTGACGCCGAGCCGACCTGGTGGTCCGCGCCGGCCGCGGACGGTCCTTCCGAGTGCTCCGGGTGGGCTGGACAGGTCACGTTGGGGCAGGTCACGTCGAGCCGTGGGCTCGGCTCCCCGTCGCTCGGATCCGGCCGGCTCTGTCGACGTGGCTGACGTCGGCATCGGCCGAGCACATCTGCACGAGGCTGCATGGCGTTTGATGTGATGAAGTGACGAGGACCGGCCGGCCGTGTGGAGACTGAGGCTGGGACAGGGTGCCCCATGCCGGAGGCCTGGTCATACCCGATCCCCACCCGTTGTTCGCGCATGGCTGTGATTCGTCGTTCGTCTGCTCTCAGGCGTTTGGCCTGACCCAGTCACAGGTCGGACCCCGCCTGCTGTTCGCGCATGGCCCTGATGCGTCATTTATCTGTTCTCGGGCGTTTGACCTGACCCAAATCGCCAGTGGCGACCTCCGCTTCGCATGGCCCCGACTCATCCGTGTGTTGTCGGGCGTCTGACCCGATCCAGTCGATGCATCCCTAAACGCCTGTTGTCCGCGCATGCCCCGACTCGTCCGTGCGTTACCGAGCGTTTGGCCTGGCTAGGTCGACCCCCGCCTCGCATGGCCCGACTTGTCCGTGTATTGTCTGGCGTCTGACCTGACCCAGCCGATGCGCCCCTGTTGTCCGCGCATGGCCCTGACACGCTGTTGTCTGTTCTCTGGCGCCTGGGTGTAGGACCCAGCTCCGACTGCACGCGCATGAACACCTGTAGGCCTAACCCATGCCGCAACGATGGCTTCTGCCAAGAGCAGGACGACGCTGCTGCCATCTGTTACTGTGCCACCGGCTTCACAGGTCAGTGGCACGCGGCGTGTACATCAGGTGGGCGCCGGTGGCACCGTTTGGCCACAAGCCAGTAGTCCGCGCCACCGGTCTAATCTGCGCCTCTACGGTATGCTGTTCAGGGCTGTTTTCAGGTTTTTCTCAAATTTAGAACAGGCCAGAGATTTTCCACTGACACAATTCTGTATTCGATCAATTGTAGGAGTCTGTCACCCAGCTGTAACGTCCACCGCCACTTCGTGCATCTCAAGCTCGGTGGTAAAACTAGCCTTCTTTGTACTGGGTAATGACTCCAGCGAGTAAATCTACACGGTAGGAGGGGATGACATGCCAGAGGAGAAGTCCCAACATAGCGCGATGACAAAATAACTATTCACAGAGATGTTCGGATGACGTGGGTGGCCAGACCACTCTGAAATGCATCATAGGCAGTTGAAGAACACCAGGGTTTAAAGTTTGTGGTTGGTTGGTTGGTTGGTTCTATCGTTCGTTCGTTCGTTGGTTGGCAGGTTGATTGTTTGGTTGGTTGGTTGGTTAGTTAGTTATTAGGGCTTTAGGGCGCATCGACTACATTGGTTGGTTGGTTGGTTGATCGGTCAGTGTCGGTCGAAGGGTCGGGTAAAGTCCACTGATTGTCCAAATCCAAAACGGAAGTGGCTGGAAAACACACTGTACCAATATGTCTGTGTTTTTTTCGGTGACTGTGCGCTGTCCGCACAGCCTGACCGTACCCAGCATCCTGCCGTCTGTGGCACGTGGGGCTGTGCTTGGTACTGTTTCCGTGCCGATGTCGGTACACTTCCGTCACACCGCTAGCCGCACCACAGCCTGCAGGCTAGCGACGCGCCTCCGTCAACATTGCTTTTCGAGTAGAACTGGACTCGACGTACTGATATGTTTTGAAACTTGGCATGTGGGCGATGCAATTGTTGTTCCCGCACTGGTACGTTGCCTGCAACGTGTTTTCTGTTTCGTAATACGAACGCACTGTGATGTACACGTGTAATATGCTTACTATTTGCACGTGGCGTGCTTATCTGCCCGGTGCCTGAATCTGTCTGCATTTCATTAACAAACGCGGCCTTGTTCTAATTGTGCCAGTCCCTTCTACCGTTTGTCTGCATTTCATACAGTCTGTGTCTGTTTTGGTGCGTGTGAGCAACGTTATCGCTCGTGGACCAATATGCGTTCTCACTTTTTCCATACCCTGTTCATCCCCATACTTTACCTTACTTTGCCCTTCCCTGCCTACGTCGCCTTGTATTGCGAGTTACTTCCCTCCACCGCAAAACCTACCGTCCCTTGTCCCTTCACTCCTCTTCGTCCACATGAGACCGTAATCTCGCGGAGACCGACCCCTGAGCCACCGCTCGGCGCCGGTTCGCCGTAACGTGACGTCACCTGTGACGTCAGGGGGCAGGGATGGCCGAGTGGTTAAGGTGTTTGGCTCTGGGTACCAAAGGTCCTGGGTTTGACACTAGCGCCGCTCGGAACATTTCCAAATACCGAGGCCCACCGGCGAAACAGTGTGGGCGGCGCCATTAGCCGTGGATGTGCAGAAAGTGCGTCGTGAACCACCCAGTAAACAAACAGCCTGTGACGTCAGGGCCGACCTGCGAGACACCGCTGACTGTGTCGGAGCTGCTGGCGCCGGAGGAGCGCGACAGCGCGCCGCTGCTGGTGGCGCCGCGCCAGCAGCCGGCTGCTTGCCGCTCGCAGCCGTGTCTCAACGGCGCCACCTGCTCGGACGGCGCCGACGGCGGCTACCTGTGCCGCTGCGCCGGCGGCTTCACTGGCGTCCGCTGCGAGACAGCGCCGCGCTGTCGGCCCGACCTCTGTCAGAACGGCGGCTCGTGCTCGGACGCCGACGGCCCGGCGGTGTGTCAGTGTCGGCCCGGCTACTCAGGTCAGTACATCCCGCCGTGTCAGTGTCGGCCCGGCTCCTCAGGTAAGTATATCCCGCCGTCTCAGTGTCGCCCCGGCTACTCAGGTCAGTATATCCCGCCGTGTCAGTGTCGGTGTCGCCTACTCGGGTCAGTATATCACGCCGTGTCGGTGTCGGCCCGGCTACTCAGGTCAATTTATCCCGCCGTCTCAGTGTCGGCCCGGCTACTCAGGTCAGTATATCCCGCCGTGTCAGTGTCGGCCCGGCTGCTCAGGTCAGTATATTCCGCCGTGTCAGTGTCGGCCCGGCTACTCAGGTTAGTATATTCCGCCGTGTCAGTGTCACGAGGGCGCCTGGATCAGCACTTCGTATCACTGGGTGTGACGATGTCAGAAGGGATTCCCGGGTCAGCGCCTCACGCCGCCTGTCAGGTGGAAAATGTCACCATGCCAACCATTCTACGACCACAGTCACTATGGCCCCGGCCACTCTGCGGCATAAACCGCTCTACGGCACCAACCACTCACAGCACCAACTAACTACTTTATAGCACTAACTACTCTGCGGCACCAACTACTATATCCACGCAGGGACACGTCTGATATTTTTCAGTGGGGAAGGAGCGTGACCATTGGCTACTACGTGACCATCGTTGCCACCTAGCTGCTCTGGCCTCCCCAGTGACGATGATAAAGTAATAGGAAAGGTCCTGTGACTTGGAGACCAGGGTCGTGATTGGGGATCGTGACCCTCGCGGTTAACGTGTTGGACGAATCCATGAGTCCAAGACGCCAACCACTTATAGGATCGGCGGTACACATGCATACCAACTCTTTCCAAAACCATCTGCTACCAAAACTCTTGGAATTTTAATTCCTCAAGCTGCAATAAATCTGCTGTTTTCATGGAAGATCTTGTGAGATAGCCATGCACTTGCCTGGGTGGTGTCTGGGTTTGCTGACCTGCCGTGTTGCTTGTAATGCTTTTCACAGGCGATGTTACCCAAGGTTGAAAAGACACTGCGCATGCCTGAGATGCTATACTTTGTTAATGTAGTAGTTCAGCTCTAAGATACAGGTTTCCATATACGCTAACTTTTTCGTGATGTATTCGTTTGCAGCAGTTGTTTTTACCGTCACGGATGTTTCCGTTAAATCCCAGCATTAGCATAGGCGTACGAACATGGCGACCAGGGCGCTATGACCCTCACTTTTCGAAAATTTTGCCATCAGACATATTATGGGCGCTGTATAACCATCGCAGTCGATGCGCCCCTAAGCCCAAATACCATCCATACCACCAACCATCAGACATATTGAACAGTGTTGCTGACCTCTCTAGAGTCAACTACTCGCAAGTCGTGCCGCGCATGTCTCAGCCGACCATATCTTGTTTCAGGGGATCTCTGCGAGATTTCAGATGACCCGTGCCTGAGCCATCCCTGTCTCAATGAGGCAGATTGCGTTGTCACTGACACGGAAGAGAAATACTATTGCGAATGCAGGGCTGGTAAGTACCTTCGGAAATGTAGTCGATGTGCCCTAAAGCCCTAATAACTAAATACCTTCGACAGGTTGGGGGGACAGCTCGCTATCGCAAGGAGGCAATGAGGTACCTTTGTTATCAACGGGGTGATGAAGTACCGAACAACTCGACGCTGCTGCCGGGAGAGAGACGCATTCCCCATCAGGAGAGCATTCATGACGCCTGCCATATTTCATGGCATGAATATGGCCTGTCATATGGAATGGCTAAGGAGTGCTGTCTTGCAAAGAGAAGCAGGTTGTTTCTGTCCAATAAATAACCAGCTGTTTGCTGTAACCCGATCGATTTTTTAACCGCCAACGCCATCTGTCCGGTTCCGGGTATCTCGTTATTTACGATGCGTCAGAACTCGTACTTTGTACGCGAGTTAGCAATGTCTATATTTGCCTTATTGAATGCATCCGTGCTGATTGGCTATCACTCCGCACGCACAGTCCCGCATGAGACCACCTGCCTCGCGCCCCCTCTACAGCATCCTCAAAAGACTTGACGTAAGCACCGAGACGGGCCGTGTGAAGCAGCTCTTGCCTCTTGGCAATACCGACGATAGTCAGCGATTCACCTTCCTGGGTATGCGGATTCATGAAAATGTATCAAAACTCGCATCGAAGGTGGACTATCGCGCCATCTCCGCTGCACTCGGCCTCGGCCTCAGTGTTCACCCGGCAGGTGTACGCCCGACGAGACTCGAATCGGCCGGGCTGGCGAACCATGCGGTCCATAGTATGCACACCCATAAATTATTTGCATTGTTTGCTGCGCAGAAGCGGAACGGCAGTGTTGCCTACATCTGGACTCCGGCCATATTCGCCGGGCGTGTGCCGCCCGTCGGTGCAGTAACCCCAACAGATTAGCGGTACAAATTGTGCCGTTACAACCTCGATGCGAGTTGCAGGAGCCAACATCGGCACGATGGTAGAAAAGGTTTTGCAGCTGGCAAATTTGGGGTGGAATTTTGCGTTTCCACTTCCAACTGTTATGGACCTCCAACTGTACCTCAATTTACAATTGTAGCTTGTCTGTTGCGGGCGCCACAGGATCATGCCAAAGGTCTGGTTCTTGGTTCCCTCCGTTAGAGTATAAGGGTCTCATCCGCTCTAGAATCTCATCTGGGAGTCTCTTGGAGGTCTGTTTCAGAGATGAATGGTCTCAACTGAACTCATGCTAGGGTTCAAGGATTTCACCCACTCCACTCTGTAAGCGTTGGCAAACTGTCCTGATTTTGTTTCAGGGGCTCGCGCAAGCTCCTCTGCCAAGCCCCTGGGGGGGGAGTGTCACCTACTCTCGTCGGTGTTTGAAGAGCCAGCCTACCTGCCCCTATAAGTGTTCGAGGGACCAATCCACCTGCGTCTATCGGGGTTCGAGAGGTTAACCCATCTGCGCCCGCTATGGTTCGAGAGGCTAGCCCACCTGCCTCTGCCAGGGTTCGAGAGACTGACCCACCTGTGCCTGGCAGGGTTCGAGAGACTGACCCACCTGCATCTGGCAGGATTCGAGGGGCTGACCCACCTTCATTTGGAAAGAATAGAGGAAAAAAAAACTTTCCTCTGGGGGGGGGGGGGGGGCGAGGGTGAGGACTGACCCACCTGCATCTGGCAGGATTCGAGGGGCTGACGTGCGAGCACAACATCGACGACTGTCGCGGCATCGCGTGTCCGTCGGGTCAGCGCTGCTTCGACCAGGTGAACGGCTACGAGTGTCGCTGTCCGGACGGCTTCAGCGGCGACCTCTGCGACCAGAACATCAACGACTGCGCCGACAGCCCGTGCAAGAACAACGGCACCTGCATGGACAGCATCAACGACTACCAGTGCATCTGTCCGCCAGGTTTCACGGGTGAGCGGTGGGGAACTGACCTGAAACAGCTGAGAGCAGCCGACCCTGTTCGTTCGGGGTAACGGGCGGGCGGTGTGGAGCTGACCTGAAGCAGCTGAGAGTCGCCGACCCTGTCTGGCTTGGGTCACGGGCGGGTGGTGAGGAACTGACCTGAAACAGCTGAGAGTCGCCGACCCTGTCCGTTCGGGGTCACGGGCGGGCGGTGTGGAGTTGACCTGAAGCAGCTGAGAGTCGCAGACCCTGTCCGGCTTGGGACACGGGTGAGTGGTGGGGAACTGACCTGAAACAGCTGAGAGTCGCCGACCCTGTCCGGCTTGGGACACGGGTGGGCGGTGGGGAACTGACCTGAAGCAGGCGAAAGTAGCCAACTGTAGACTGACAGTTCCTGTCCCTGCCATGGGTGTGCGGTGAGGAACCGACCTGAAGCGGCTGAGAGTAGCCGACAGTGGGCTGATAACATCTTTGATGGTGTGGGTGTATGGGTGTAACATTATTATTGAAGGAAAATTAAGTAAAAGAGTAAATTGTGGATAACCGGGTCAATGTGGTTTCTTTGAGCGTCAACTATTAGTTTCTTGCACCGACGTAATGCGCCTTTATGGTAACATCTTTTTACTATTGGGTATGTCAGTTCGTTTCGCGTGCCATTTAATGTCGCTGGTATGGGTTATAGCACATGCGTGTGAACAGTGGTGAAGGAGTAGAAGGCAGAGAAGCAATATGCCCAATAATTTTACATTCGTTTGTCTATATTCAGACAAAATATGGCCTCGTTTCCCCGGCCTATTGCGCTGATCACGTTGTTTGTTATATAGTTAGCGTGGAACACTGATCGTGATATCCGACATGCTCTATCCACGTCGTCCAGTGTCTCTACTAAGCTGGAAGTGTGGAACCATGTTATGCTGAGCATCTCGTGGGCTAGCGATTTCGCACTTTGTTGTGACAAAGTTGAGTCATGACGACGGTCTGTCCGGTATTCGCCTTAACACACTTGGACCCGTCCAGAGGTGCAGTCAAGGGAGGCGATGGCTGCAGTTTTTAGCACAAAAACTACACTGGATCAAACAATAAATTATAAGACATTCACCATGCAAAAGCTTTCTCTATTTCATCACATTTTTGGGTCGCTCTCCGCCGCCCCCTCTAGGAAAACTGGCTGCGCCACTCGACGCGTCGGATTTGTGCGCACAACCGTCGGTGATGTCATCACAAATCGGATGACGTTTGTCAAATGGAACGCGGGGAGTTGTTCAGGCTTGTGTAGCACCGCACAAGCAGTTCTTTTGAGTTGTGTGCCTTGGGCGCAACGCGGGCACGGTTGTTGTTGCAATGAAGGCCGGGAAGGTGGAGGTTTAGTATCTTCCAAGTAAATTTGCATAATTCCACGCTGATGTAAGCTTCATTCGTTTATGTGGTTCACAACTTTCAAACGCAGTCAGCCAACAACAATCAACGCAACTGCGCGAGCCACGATGAACCATTTTGAATCGAGCTTGCGGACATCTCGGTAATTGCATCTTGATAGTTACAGCTATTTATGGTAATGACGTCCCAACGGACGGTCGTAGAAATGCTGATGTTCTAACACAATGCGAAGGTGGATTAGCGACGGCAAAAGTGTGATGTAGACAATGGGTGTAGGGGCTGCCAACAAATTTCATGGCCGTGGGAGAGGCCGATTTTATAATTAGTTATTTGCAGGCCATGCCATAGGATAAATGGTTTTGATGGAATACTATCAGGGAAATATGCCCCCCCCTCACTACCACCACCACCAGAGATTACACCCAGGCCGTCGAACTCAAGGTATGACGACGTGTCCGACGTAACGACGCACGTTTACGCCACAAAATGTCGCTGTGCGGCCACAACAGATGTAGCGGCGGTTAACCCGGACGAATGAGTCAGACGATTGACAGCCCGACGGCAGAGGTCAGACGACGGTCGGCCCCGGTGGCGAAGGTGAGCGATAGCGACCGCGCCCGTGGCCGTCAGGTCGCAACTGCACCGACGACCTGGACGAGTGCGAGGTGAACGAGCCGTGCCTGCACGGCATCTGCCAGAACACGATCGGCTCGTACCAGTGCTACTGCCGGCCCGGCTTCCTCGGCGACCACTGCAGCCTCGACTACGACGAGTGTCTCTCACGGCCCTGCCAGAACAACGGTACCTGCGAGAACCTCGTCAACGGCTACAACTGCCAGTGCGCGCCCGGCTTCACTGGTGGGTGCTGCCGTCTTGTGGTGGGAACTTAAACTGACAGTTGCATCGCACGCTTGTGACGGTGATGGGACGACTGAACAAGGGGTAGCTGTGGTGCAATGGTACGCTGGACGGAGACCGTATGTTGAATACTGGCATTGAACAATGCCAAATATTTGGCGCTAAATGTTTCTCGTTTCCATATCGGCGGATTGCAGGTGCGAGTTCCCAATATGCCAAGAGCTGAAAACGAAGGCATTGCGTCATGATTCGTACGGCAACAATTCTGCACCGGTGTGTGCTTACTTTTACCCTGGCTGACCAAGTTAAGGGCTGTTCTGACTGACAATGAATGTTGTGACTACAACTGAGCTCCTCATTCCTCTCCACACTGCTATGAGACAATTAAAACTTGTCCAGATGTGACAACCACATCGATATCAGTAACTTGACTGTCCGTTTTATGGGCAGACTGCCCATAAAAGCCACTGCACGTGGAGGGCATGTATTGTGCAATAAATAAATAAAAAACGTGAGATGGAGAGTGAAGGGTCAGCATAGCCGAGACGCCTCGACTGGCCACAGCAATGGTACCTACCATCACCGACCTAATCTGGCCATTGTCGCCTCAGACAAGAACTGCGACGTGAACATCAACGAGTGTGAGCCGGACCCCTGCCAGAACAACGCCACGTGTGTGGACGGCATCGCCAGCTTCGAGTGTGCCTGCCTGCCCGGCTTCACTGGCGAGCTGTGTCAGACCAACATCGATGAGTGCGAGGTGAGCGGGGAGTGGGAATAGGCTGAGATAGTGGGGAGTGGAGCGGCCATTGGTGAAAAAGAAGGTAGACATTGTGATAACATGTATTATCTGTGATTCTGTTTGTTACCTTTTGCCCGTTCTTGTCTCTTACTCCGTCCCCCAGTCTCACCATCATGGCTGTATAATTTTGTTGTCGTTGCATTCACGTTGTTCACTATGGTGTTTTGATGAATAACATATCATGGATTGGATTACCCGATCATGGATTGATTGGATTTGAATCACCATGTTCGAAGTGGATTTTGACTAAATGTAGGATCTTCACGAATATGATGTGAACTGGATAAAGCAATTTCCACCTACCCATGTTATGCTGTGATTTGCGCATTTCATTCGTGAACCAAACTGATTTTTAAAAGAAAGCTTTAGCAGAAAAACTTCCTCCGCGTGACGAAGGTTCCTGTTAACACACGACTTGTCCAACCGCAGTCGGAGCCGTGTCTCAACAACGGCACGTGCATCGACGGCATCAACGTGTTCACGTGCGATTGCTCGGACACGGGCTTCCGCGGCGACACGTGCGAGGTGAACATCGACGACTGTGCACCGCTGCCGTGCCTGCACGGCAGCACGTGCGTCGACCTGGTCAAAGACTACCGCTGCGAGTGTTTCGCCGGCTTCGAGGGTGAGTTGACTGTCGCGTGCATCGTGTGGACTATACATTTTTGGTAGCGTCGCGGTGCGTGGTCGTCACATCCAGCATTGTTCGTAGCCTATAAACATCACAGCCACACTTCAACTGCTCCATGGTTTATACGTCCCTTATAGGCTTAACGGTTGCGGAGACCATATATCTCCGCAGTTCGTAAGCACAGTGTTTAGAACGTCTTTCGGCATTCACTGGTGGGAGGACATTGCTCGCGATCTGATGCTGGCGCCGACTGGATGGCCAGGGTGAAGCAGTCGGGCGGTGTGGTGGTGTCTGGAATGGTCTGTTGGAATGGAGTGGGAGGTGCGGTGGTGTCTGGAATGGTCTGTTGGGATGGACTGTGTACCTTTGGCTGTGGGGCCTGGGTGACTATGTGAGCCGATCGTTTAACATTGCAGCCGGCACCGTGGCTTTGTCTTTGCAGCAGGGTGAGTAGTGTCATTTTCAACAACTGTGTCTTGGAGTAGTTCGAATCTTCGCTTCTGCTGATTTTGCTTCAGATAAAGCCTGTAGACGGAACTTATTGCTTCCAGCTGCCAATCTTCACGTTTTGGCGCACGTTTTTAGCTCCTCCACATTGCACTTCGCATGGATTCAGTGAATTCGATGTTATGCTATATTTTCATAGGATGTTTAATAAGTACTCAGAAGAGGCATGTCTTAGATGAGTCATGCAACGGTAGCCGACAGTAGATATTGCCTGCATTAGTTGCACCACACTCGTGGCTGACATATTTCTTCGCGATATGATTCGCCTTTATGAATGAATACCAAAGGGGAAACTGCTGTGAAAGGAAACGATCACAAGTTGCCAAGTTGCCACGTCGGTCTGCACATCAGACATTCAGCATATAATGGCCTGCCTCGAATTCTGATCATTGGGCTCTACGCAGTCAATCTGATCTAATGATAAAATCCTCATCCGATTTTCGTGCTGTGACACGCCGCAAATTAACGCTTGACGTGTTCAGCAAAGCGGATGAGGTCTGTCGTGGTCGAATGTGACAACATGCTCTACTCATGGGCTTATTGGCCGCACATGGCGACTGTTTTTCCGGCTAATTATCTTGCTCGGTAAAGCATTCTCGCGAGTATCGAACTGTGAGGTGGAAATTACCGCATGCACTCCATGGAAACAGTGAGGAGTTACTAGGACGGTGCTGGAATGGTCGATGTACTGGCTCGGCTGTGATTAGGCCGTTGTCGACGTGATCTATCCGGCGGCAGCCATTTAGCCATTATCGCGGCCGTGGCTGGCGGTGTGGCTCGTGACGTATCTGCGCCAGTCGGAGTGGCTCCGGCACGAGCGGCTGACTGCGCGCACTGAGGGTGCGCCACACTGGCTGGCGAGTCGGCCCGGAGTGATACTTCGACATGTGGGGCCTGCCGCGAGTGATGTGTATTCTGGCAGCGGCCGCGCCCAGGTCTCGCTTCCACTTTATAGGCAAGCTCCGAGTCGAAATTCGGCCTTGATAGTTGGTGATGGCATGCTTGTTTCTTTCATTTTTTGGTAATTGGAACGGGTGTCACCAGGAACAATCTTCGTTGGTTAAAAGTGTTTCTTCTGGAACAAGCTTATGATTCTGGCTATAGGTATATGAGCTTATGATTCTGGCTATGGGTATATGTGCTGTATCGTTGTTTACGTGGGTACCATCTTGCAACCTTTGACGTTGTGGTGCTGTGCCCTTGTTTTACTATATGTGACTGTCTGCGTGTGACAGTATCATTGGCTGTTACAGCGTGTGACAACATGTGGCCGTCTGTAAGTGTGTTCGTGATGCGTCATAGCGGCCTTCCCTTTGCCACTGTTTACTATACTGTCGCCAAGCCAGCAGCCACAGGTATCGGCGTGCCCCGAGTGTCATGTTCGCCGGCGTCCTCCCCGTTCACGCGCGCCTCGTCCGCAGGCAAGAACTGCCAGACGGACATCGCCGAGTGCGAGCTGCAGCCGTGTCGGAACGGCGCCACCTGCGTCGAGCGCTCCAACACGACCCTGTACGGGCTGGGCGGCGTGCCGGGCCTGCCGCCCGCCTACACGCACGCCACGGCCGGCGGCTACGTGTGCCTGTGCCTGGCCGGCTTCAGCGGCGCCGACTGCGAGGTGGACATCGACGAGTGCGCGCCGGCGCCCTGCCAGAGCGGCGACTGCATCGACGGCGTCAACGAGTACTGGTGCCAGTGCTGGCCCGGCTACGAGGGCGACCACTGCCAGACCGAGGTGGACGAGTGCGAGCGGCTGCGGCCGTGCGTGCGCGGCCGGTGCCACGACCGCGTCGCCGACTACGACTGCCAGTGCGACGACGGCTTCGGCGGCAAGAACTGCTCGGTGGAGCTGCTCGGCTGCGTGGGCGTGGCGTGTCTGAACGGCGGCACGTGCCGGCCGTACGTGCGCGGCGAGACGGAGCACCTGTTCCGGTGCCAGTGCGCCGCCGGCTACCACGGCGCGCTCTGCGCCGACCAGACGACCGCCTCGTTCTCGGGCGCGTCGCACGTGAGCGTCAACTCGTCGTCGGCCGCCGGCGGCGACAACTACACGCTGAGCCTGCGCTTCCGCACCACGCTGGCCGACGGCCTGCTGGCCGTCGGCCACGGCGGCGCCGGCGGCGACTCGTTCTTCCGGCTGCGGCTGAGCGGCGGCGCGGTCAACCTGTTCAGCAGCATGCAGAACGACCTGCAGGGCTTGTCGGTGGGCGCGGCGCTGCACGACGCCGCCTGGCACGCGGTGGTCATGGCCATCAACGGCTCGGTGGCGGCGCTGACCGTGGACGGCGACGGCGCCAGCGAGCCGCTGCGCGTCTCCTCGTCGGCCGACACGCGCTTCGCCAGCACGCTGCTCGGCCACGCGTCCGGCCACCTGCGGCCGTTCGTCAACACGAGCGGCTTCGTCGGCTGCATGCAGGACATCGTGGTGGACGGCCAGGTGGTGGTGCCGTCGGCGCTGACGCCCGGCGAGCAGCGACACAACCTGACGCTCGGCTGCCCGCGCACTGCTCAGGTGAGGCTCCTCCATCCAGTATCTAACATCGGCCAGCTCTCGGGGGTGCGGGCAAGTGACTGCCGTGCGCTTCGGTCCGTCCCATGGATCAGGTGTTCAGAGGGAACTCTCCACAGACCAGGCGAGGGGACGACCGCTGCCACCCGCTTCACCACTCAGATGCTTACTCGCTCCCCGTCCCTTCGTAAAAGTATGGGCGTGGGTGTTGTTCCAGACATGTCCTGCGACTGCATGTTACACCTGTCTCATAATTACGTTGATGTTGAACTGGAAATTCCTGTCATTTTCCAGTTGTTTCCGCTCAAATGTATTCAACAATCCCAGACAGATGTCAGTGTATTTGAATCTTTACGAATGCATTTTTGTTATCACGAATGCATTGTTCACAATTTCAACAAGTGGATAAATACGTGAATCCACGTTCATCATTTGCTTCGAGAGGACAGTTGTCTATAGCGCAGTGTGCATGGCGTCTGTTCCAGTGCGAGCCGAATCCCTGCCTGAACGCGGGCGTCTGTGTGGACCTGTGGAGCCAGTACCGATGCGACTGCAAGCGGCCGTTCCTCGGCGAGGTCTGCTCGAGAAGTGAGTACGCTAGCAGCAGCAGCGGAGTAGATGTCGTCGGGCGTACAGAATACGTCAGAGTAGGCATATGACGAGGCGGAGGACGCCGTTGAGACAAGGGTGGCGAGGCGAGTTCTGACCACGGCTGTGAGTCTTCGAGTATGCCTGAGGCGAGCGGTTATTGTTTCGGAGCTGCTGATTGCGTTGTATGAGCCCCGACACACCTCCGCCATAATGCATTGTCTCACCGAACCCATTTCCCATAATGCATCGACTCAACTGCATTGCAAAAGCGCATCCGCAAAGTGCGTTTGTCCAGTGTTGATGTGCGTCTTCGGTAGCTGAATGCGAGTCTGATGCCCCCTCCCCCATCTTCACCCCGCAGACATCACGGCGGCCACGTTCAACCACGAAGACAGCAACGGCTCGCTGGTCTCGGTCACCGTCGAGCCGGCTTTCGCCGCGACGCTGTCCACCTTCGCCGACGTGTCGCTGTTCGTGCGCACGCGTCGGCCGGCCGGCCTGCTCTTCTACCTGGGCTCGGACGTGGCCGACTTGCTGTCGGGCGGCGCCATCACGTACATGGCCGCCGAACTGGTGGACGGCCAGCTGGAGGTCCGCCTCAAGGTCACCTCCGACCAGGAGCAGGTGTTCCCCGTGTCGGGCGCCCGCCTCGACGACGGCGTCAACAACCTCGTCAGGGTAGGTGGTGGCACTGGGTCAGGGTAGGTGGTGGCACTGGGTCAGGGTAGGTGGGAGTAGGTGGTGGCACTGGGTCAGGGTAGGTGGGAGTAGGTGGTAGCACTGGGTCAGGGTAGGTGGTGGCACTGGGTCAGGGTAGGTGGTGGCACTGGGTCAGGGTAGGTGGTGGCACTGGGTCAGGGTATGTGGTGGTACTGGGTCAGGGTAGGTGGTGGTACTGGGTCAGGGTAGGTGGTGGCACCGGGTCAGGGTAGGTGGTGACACTGGGTCAGGGTATGTGGTGACACTGGGTCAGGGTAGGTGGTGGCACTGGGTCAGGGTAGGTGGTGGCACTGGGTCAGGGTAGGTGGTGGCACTGGGTCAGGGTACGTGGTGGTACTGGGTCAGGGTAGGTGGTGGCACTGGGTCAGGGTAGGTGGTGGCACTGGGTCAGGGTAGGTGGTGGCACTGGGTCAGGGTAGGCGGTGGCACTGGGTCAGGGTAGGTGGTGGCACTGGGTCAGGGTAGGTGGTGGCACTGGGTCAGGGTAGGTGGTGGCACTATATCAGAGTAGGTGGTGGCACTGGATCAGGGTAGGTGGTGGCACTGGGTCAGGGTAGGCGGTGGCACTGGGTCAGGGTAGGTGGTGGCACTGGGTCAGGGTAGGCGGTGGCACTGGGTCAGGGTAGGTGGTGGCACTGGGTCCAGGTAGGTGGTGACACTGGGTCAGGGTAGGTGGTGGCATTGGGTCAGGGTAGGTAGTGGCACTTGGTCAGGGTAGGTGGTGGCACTAGGTCAGGGTAGGTGGTGGCACTGGGTCAGGTTAGGTAGTGGCACTGGGTCAGGGTAGGTGGTGGCACTGGGTCAGGGTAGGTGGTGGCACCGGGTCAGGGAAGATGGTGGCACTGGGTCAGGGTAGGTGGTGGCACTGGGTCAGGGTAGGTGGTGGCACTTAGTCAGGTTAGGCGGTGACACTGGGTCAGGGTAGGTGGTGGCACTAGGTCAGGGTAGATGGTGGCACTGGGTCAGGGTAGGTGGTGGCACTATATCAGAGTAGGTCGTGGCACTGGATCAGGGTAGGTGGTGGCACTAGGTCAGGGTAGGTGGTGGCACTGGGTCAGGGTAGGTGGTGGCACTGGGTCAGGGTAGGTGGTGGCACTATATCAGAGTAGGTGGTGGCACTGGATCAGGGTAGGTGGTGGCACTAGGTCAGGGTAGGTGGTGGCACCGGGTCAGGGAAGATGGTGGCACTGGGTCAGAGTAGGTGGTGGCACTGGGTCCAGGTAGGTGGTGGCACTGGGTCAGGGTAGGTGGTGGCACTGGGTCAGGGTAGGTGGTGGCACTGGGTCAGGGTAGGTGGTGGCACTGGGTCAGGGTAGGTGGTGGCACTGGGTCAGGGTAGGTGGTGGCACTGGGTCAGGGTAGGTGGTGGCACTGGGTCAGGGTAGGTGGTGGCACTGGGTCAGGGTAGGTGGTGGCACTGGGTCAGGGTAGGTGGTGACACTGGGTCAGGCTAAGTGGTGACACTGGGTCAGGGTAGGTGGTGACACTGGGTCAGGGTAGGTGGTGGGACTAGGTCAGGGTACGTGGTGACAGTGGGTCAGGGTAGGTGGTGGTACTAGGTCAGGGTAGGTGGTGGCACTGGGTCATGGTGGATGGCAGTGTCCTGCCCGAGTGGGAAGTGGTGGCGGTTTTTCCGGATAAGGTAGATAGAACAGGCGCCGCAGGGTAGGGGGCAGCTTCGTCGCAGTAGACATCGGGGTAGCTGATGCGGATAGCCGGCAGTTGGTGAATATACAATGGATGGAACATCCGGCGAACTAAAATATCTCCAGCATGGAAGGTCCACGATGATGGTGATGATGGTGTGTGTTCGCTTCCTTTCTTGTCCATCGAGGTCTTGTGATGACAAGTGCATTCTTTCACTTTGCCTGTGGCAATCTAAACAGTCAAAATATCGTGTGCACATCAAAAGATCAAAGCCATCGATATATGCGTTCACGTAGGTGCCATACTCTTTTAACTTTCGGTCGAGGTAACAAATGGAAGACTCTTTAAATTTGTCGCTGTTTTCTGACTATTCCCTCAATTTGTGTGAATTTTACCATTTCCAATATGATTTAGCTCACTAACTATTCCTGCACTATCCATTTATAATAGTAGTGTTGCCATTTAAATTACTCCTGTTCTCGCCCAGACGATGCGATCACCTCCATATCTCTCGTCCAGACGGTATATGCACCTCTATATCCCTTACGGGCGCCAAATGACACTTTGTCTGCGCACCCTAAGACACCAATCCATCCATCGCCACCACCGTCATCATCACCGCCACCACGTGCCTCTTGCGCTGGTGGCGTAGTCACGTCTACGTCCTCCTCGACCAGGTGGTGCGAAACGGCACCAGTCTGCTTGTGATGGTGAACGACGAGCAGCGCGCCAACGTGACACTGTCAGAGGCCGGACCTCTCCGGCCCGAGGTGCTCTACCTGGGAGAGGTGCCCGACGCGGGCGTGAGGCGACGGCGGCGGCAGACGGACACGCGCGGTGTGCGGCCCGTCTTCAAGGGCAGTCTTCAGGACGTGCGCGTAAGTTCGCCGCATTGCGCTGCAACCTACTGGAGGTGTTGTGGTGTTGTTGAGCGCTTTCACGTTGCGTAGTTGTGCGTTGTAGATGCGGCGTTTGGCACACGTTTGTACGTTTGTGCGACTGGGGTGGCTATGGTATGGCCGAATACACGTGCTTGCCCGATCAATGCATAGGCGCCGTTGGGGTACATATGATGAGTGCATATGTATTCCAACGGAAGAGTGCAAACGGAGCGAGTAGATGGAGCTGTACCAGTTCTAGCGGCAAATAGGTACAACAGTGGAATACTCCCTCTTTTCCCCGCTCCCTCCGAAATGTCCGATGGCAAGGATTCAGATGTGAGGTGAGGCTGGTTAAACTGATGGGCCGCAAGCTTCACTGGCCCATGGTGACCTTCGTATGATATTGTAGAAGCTGCATGAAGAACTTTCGTTCGAATAAGAGCCAGCAGCACGCCCTTTTATTCGGAACTGTTAAGAAGAAATACCAATATCTTGTCGAGGCAATAAGCCGATGTCCTGTGCGGATGGCTATGTCGCATCAATGGTGGTGCCCCGCAAACATTGCAAAACGATAGATTTGTGTGAAAACAGAGCAACTGGGCCAGCGCCACTTCAGTTAAATTTGAGGCGACTCGCGTTTAACTTGTGCATAAACAGTCTAAATTTCGCGTATTAGGTGTATCAAACCATGTACCGATCTGCTAGCGAAGCGGTGATATCACGACACCTTGTTGTGTTCATCGAATGCCGGAAACTGCAGCTGGAAATAGAACCGAGGCGTTCGCATCAATGACATCCACGATGAAGCGAGCTGGGGACGAGTAGCCTAGGGGTAAGTTGCTCGTCTCACAATCGAAAGGTTGTTGGTTCGAGCCCCACCTGTCGCTACTCTTCGCCCGCGACCAATCGGCGTGAGAGATTGGCGACGCTACATGACTCAACGGTCGATGTGTCGTAAAACCAATAACCAACCATGAAGCGAGTTGACGTTTCGCGACCCACCACCGTGGCCCGAGGTCACCTCGTGACGTGAGCGTGCGCCACCGCCAGGTGGTCAACTCTGCCGGCCAGACGCGTCTGGTGGAGTTCTACCCGCTGAACGAGCCCAGCCTGCGACTGCCGCCGCCGCTGGGGCCCGTCTCCACCAACGCCATACTGGTGGGATCGGTCAGCGACGACACGTGCCGCGACCAGCCGTGCAGCAATGGCGGCACGTGCGCCGTCACCTGGAACGACTTCAGGTGAGGCGTGCAAACGTGCAGGCTAGTCCGGGACAGCTGGAGTGGCATCAGGTGGGATGCAGGCCATTTGCAGGTCGGACACGCTGGGCTTCAGGTGGGCCTCGAGAAGATCAGATGACTGTGGGCGAGCTGCAGGTCGTCTACACAGGTTCGGGAAAAAGGTAACGTCGTCTTCAGATGAGGAGCAAATCCACCGATCATAGCTGGTAACCATACGAAGATGTGCACGAAATGTTGATCATTTATGTGTTTCAGCAATTCTGAAAGCAGGCTGTCGCCAGTGTGTTAAGCTGTCAACATCTGTGAGATTGTGTGAGATTGGCCTAGCATTTTAAATGAGTCCTTGCATAGATCGTAGTTATCTTGGTGTGCCTGATTTTCCGGTCATTTTTGTGGTGGTGCACGCTCAGTCCTCACTGTCTCTTGAGATGCACTGCTCTATCACGGTCTCTATATTGTGTACGGCTCGACACACACGCTGCTGCCTCTGGCCTTGCCCTGACGCGACTGGGCCCTGCCAGGGCGCACAGTCGGAAGTGGGTCGCGCGTCCGTGGTGCCATAAACCACGGCCCGCGCTCGGCACATGCGACACACGCACAACAATTTTGTGTTCTCTGACGGTACAGCGCTCCCGATAGTATTCTGTGTGCGACTTTGTGCTCTACGCCGTGACGCTATCCCCACCGACATCTGCACGTGCCGTGACACGGTGACGTGACTCCTTCCCCGCCGGCAGCTGCACGTGTCCGCGCGGCTACAAGGGTCATACGTGCACCGAGCTGGAGTACTGCGTGTGGCACGACTGTCCGAGCGGCTCGCAGTGCAACGATCTGGCCGACGGCCACGAGTGCGTCGCCAACGCCACCTTCAACGGCGTCAACAGCTCGGTGTCGTACCGGGCGCAGCTGGACGGCGGCGCCCAGCTGACCTCGCTGTCGGCGGTGCTGCGCAGCCGCACCGGCGGCCTGCTGCTGTCGGTCGGCGGCGGCCAGCTGACGCTGACGCTGGCCACCGACGGCGTGCTGCTCGCCTGGCCGGGCGGCCGCCTGGCCGTGCCGGTAGCGCTGCTGTCGGGCGAGTGGCACGAGCTGACGCTGGCCTGGGACGCGGTCGAGCTGCGGCCGGCCGTGGACGGGGTGCCGGTGGCGGCGCTGGCGCTGCCGGCGCCGCTAGAGCTGACGCAGCTGGCGGCGGCCGGCGTGGTGCTGGGCGCGGCGGCGGGCGGCGCGCCGCCGTTCCGCGGCTGCGTGTCGGCCGTGCGGCTGGGCGGCGTGCTGCTGCCGTTCGTCGACGACGCGGCCGTCAACAGCACGGCGGCCGACCGGTTCGTGGCGCAGCCGCCGCTCGACCTGGTCACCGCCGGCTGCACGCTATGCTACCAGCACGAGTGCGAGAACGGCGGCCAGTGCGCCGCGCCCGCCGCCCAGTTCGACTGCACCTGCCCGGCCGGCTTCAACGGCAGCACGTGCCAGCACAACATCGACGAGTGCGCGCTCGGCCACCAGTGCACCAACGGCGCCACGTGCGTCGACGGCGTCAACGCGTACACGTGCGCGTGCGTGGCCGGCTACGTGGGCGTCTACTGCGAGACCGAGGTGGACGAGTGTGCCGCGCTGCCGTGTCTGAACGGCGCCACCTGCGTCGACCGGGTCAACAACTACACGTGCATCTGCACCGACGACTACATCGGCCGCGACTGCCAGCAGATGAAGGTGGTCAACTGCACCCACGCGCCGTGCCTCAACGGCGCCACCTGTGACAACGTGTACGAGGCGGGCGTGGCCACCAACTACACGTGCTCGTGTCCGTTCGGCTTCGAGGGCCGCGACTGCGAGCTGGTGACCGACTTCTGCCGCTCGGACCCGTGTCAGAACGGCGGCGCCTGCACCTCTCAACAGGGCGTGGTGAGTGGGCGTGGCATCGCGGGCGGGTGTGATGGATGGGCGTCGCATTATAGGTAGACGTAATGAGTGAGATTTTACGCCGTCAGTGATTATGGTGGCACACGGGGCGGCGGGCGGAGCATGGTGAACGGATGTGACGTCATACATTGCCGTGGTTAATGGGTTGTTTTGTCACGGGTGGGCGTGGTGAGTGGGCTGTGTCGTCACAGGTGGGCGTGGTGAGTGGGATGTGACGTGATAGACGGGTGCTGTTTCTGTCATATCGGCATGTGAATTGCATTTTACCATGAGCTTCCGTACAAAGCGTGGTGCGTACCGATTTATTTGGACTAGTGCCTGTAGGACTACGTGTGCCCTTGATATTGATTCAGCACTAGCGCCATCTTTGTGTGGCCTTTGCTCGCCCGAAGTCGATCATATCTGAGCCATTGAAAAATCCTTTAAAAATGTGCTAATTTCCCTGAAGGCATTTGCGGCAAACTGTAACGTTGTGAAGAACTGCGTCTCCACTAAGCCTGACCTGACGGTTACCAAAGGCTGCATTAACACTAGCTTAGTGTTAATGCAGCCTTAGGAGATCAACACTAGCTTAGTGTCGGTAAGGTCGTGTCAAGTACCAGTCCGTTTGTGGCCCGCTGTCCATTGCCGGATTTTTCCTTTTAAAGCCTAGTTTCGAGCTGTTAAATTTTGTGTTCCTTGATTATCTGATTGTATAATTATGCAATTGAAATGTGATTTTTCCATATTCCTCCGTAACCCTAAGATAACAAAGCACGATATCGTTTCATAGGTAGGTGCATATATGTCGAAGGTAAGTTGGCTTCATTAATTAACAATCATAACCTCCACACAATTTCCGTCCCTTCCAAAGCAATCGCGGAGTCTGTCACCACGTATTCACCTAGTTTCGACGGGCATGTAAATGCTTCACAGGAATTAAATCTGAACCAATAATGGCTCAGATTTATCACATCATGCAGCATGCGTGAATTCGACAACACATGAAGTGCAACACATGAAGTGAACAACACATGAAGTTTTTCTGGAGTGTAGAACAATCTGGCAGTGGACTGTTTTTCCGGCACCGCGCTTGACGAACCCCCGCTCGTGTCGCCACCAGCCAGCTGGTGGCGACTAGTACCCACACCCAGCAACAGATGGCTCTCGGGTGCGCTGTCCAGTCCTCTGGAACACTTCCCCCGGGACGCATTGCAGACTTGTCACCGGGGTCAGCCTCCCATGTCTACGTATTGAGCCTGTCCGACTGTGGTGACTGGATACCTTTAACGGCAGTTTTCCAATGCATACATCAGACATTTACTTCCATGAGATGCAAATTAAATTGACCAATCTAAACCGGTTTTCTTCGCCATGAAATTTAATATTAAAAACGACTGTCGTGCGGCTGCTGCTATGGGCTTTTTCAGATCCGCTATCTTCCTGTGGCAGCCTGCGTGCCAACGCTGGCGTGCTCCCGAGTACACCATATATGCCACATCATATATGCTAATGCAGCAATGTCACTGGCGGCGAGACGTCTGGTCAGCGTACTCTGTCATCCCGGGCTCTGCCACAGCGGAACCCGAGAACTGCCGACTGCAGACCGTATCACCTACTTCCGCCGGCGCGGGGCGGTGTTTTCCCCCGCCCTTGTGGCTTTCGTTCTAGACCACCTAGACAAGTGCGGTTTTCGCCAGCGCGTTATTTCGTCTTTCAACTGCCAGTGGCATCAGCACAGTTTATGTACCTCTACACTAGAAATCAATTGTATGCAAAAAGGTCATCTTAGCCCATGCGAAGTCACCTGGGTCATTGACCTAGGATGGCACTGAAATAAAAAAATAATACGTGAACTGATAAAACAATAGCGTGTGTCTTCATTTATTTGCGCAAGAACGATTGTCAATGCCAAGGTGACAATTCATCGTTTCGATGAGGATCACTGGATCGTATGGATCGTCATACCTTCGTGACCCAACCTGATCGATCTGAAACATATCATACCCTCAGAAGATTGCTCCTCTGGTGCATATTCCCCTATTTGCGTTGCCGTAGCTAGGCTTGAAATTTCAAGCAGCAAAGCAAAAGTTTCGTTTGGCCCTTGACCTGATCTCGTGAGCTCACCTGATGTCATCCAAATTATTTGTTGCGCTTTCTTTGGCCAAATACCCACACATCGGCATTCGAAACGTCAACATGTATTTGTAGTTTAATTTTGTATAGCCGTTGTAAAATTGTTCCAACAAGGACTTTGAAAACCGGTGACCTGACCTTGACCTCATTCACGTTGGCCATCCCGGGTCGCCTGTTAAAAGTTAATAGAGCCGATATTCAGTCGTTCGAAAGCAGACCAAATTTGAGTGATGCAACAGGTCTGAGAGCTATCGCCTAAGACACGATGGGGTGTGTAACATCCTCCGGCCAGTCACAAGAGCACACATCTGTTAAGCACACATCCCGAACGGTGCAATTGGATTATATCGACGCACAGACGTGTTTTGACACCATTAACTTGCAACAACACTGTTCAATCCCGAATGTTGACAGACTGTGTTAGAGCGCCGCAACCACGGCGACAAAATTGCTTCTGTTTGGAATGTTAGGGCTAGCAGTGGCACTGCGAAACAAATGAATGGTGTTCCCGGAGAACGCAACAATTGGGCATGCACAAGCGTATGGGCTTCCAAACCACGCTTAGCTAAGCCTATAAGTATCAACAGCACATATTCATGATTTAATAATTAGATGAAGAACAACATGGTGTAGTCATGTAATTACTAAAGTATAGTCATACGATTAATGAGTACAGTATTCGAAGTAGTAATCATGCAAAACATAGAAAGCGCAGCTATGTCCAACTATGTGCGGGGTGAGGAGTATTAAAAAGAATATCTCTTTTTTTCGGCTGGACTCGCCAACTGATTTTAGTTGGCGATGTAGCTTTAATACCCTTAGACGTTGCTACCACGTACCACTAGACTAACGTAATGAGTACATGTTTGCGTCTATTTTGCCAGTAATTGCCCTCACTTTGTGTGCTGTTGTGACGTTTGGGCCGGCTGTTTTGACATGGGTTTTCATTACCCAAAGTTAATCGATTCACGGCACATATATTCCGAAATGGCGCGTACTCAGTATGCTCTTCATCCACAAGCTAAACCAGGTGGCGTTTTTGTTGGGCCAAAGCGTCCACTAGCCTGATGATACATGCGGTGTATGCCGTGTCGTAGAGTCTACTTCAGAGAGTGTACACAGCCCATGTGAAGTGAAGTGAAGCCATCATGAACCATCCTGGATGCAGACACGCGTGTAAGCTGTGGGTAAAGACGAGCAGTTGTGTAAAGACGACCACGCCAATTCTACGCGCGTGAACCTGGGCCTCTTCTCTCCAGGGACACACGTGCCAGTGTCTGCCCGGCTTCGAGGGCGTCAACTGCGAGGTTGACATCGACGAGTGCGCCTCGCAGCCGTGCCAAAACGGCGGCACCTGCCTGGACCAGGTGGACTCCTTCGTGTGCGCCTGTCCAGAAGGTGAGCAGACTGGCTGGTGATGTCTATGGTAGGACTCCCAGCTAGCTCAGAGGTAAGTGTGGGGGCGGCCGAGTGGTTTAGGTGCTGAGCTCTGGATACCAAGGTCTCGGATTCAACATTCGCGCCACTCGGGACATTTCCCAATCCCTCGGCGCACCGCGAAACAGTGTGGGCGGCGCCATTAGCCATGGCCGTGCATAAAGTGCGTTGTAAGCCACCCAATAAACAAACAATAGCTCGGAGATAGAATGTGAGCAGCTTCGCTGGCAGTGTCTATGGTAGGACTCTGAGCTAGCTCGGAAGTTAATGCGACACGCTTCTTTCAAGGTCATCTCTGCTCCAGTGATGACAGGTCCGGCCCATATGTCACAGTGTCTGCGTCACTGAGGCCGGGCACCGCCGTACCGATAATGTCCTCACATTCCGCCTGCCCTCGTCTGACCGCTGGTAAATGGCAGCTGAGGGCCAAAGCGGACAGCAGAAGATGGTTGATGGATGGTACGTGGACGCTACTAAAGACAGTTTGTAGCTCAATAAGTTTGTACTGATGAGCGGCGTCTGGCAGTGCAGTGTAGCTAAGCAGAGCAAGTGAATTTGCTCGAATGTATTTTCTTTTTCTTACGAGAATCTCTGTAATGGGTGTTGACCATATAGTTCCAGTTGAGGTGTCCAAATCATTGAGCTATGGAGCCCAGTGACGTCATTGAAACGTCATATTGCATAATTTTGCGTCACTAAAATCAAGGTCGACGACCAATTCGCACATGGAGAATTGACACCACTGCACTTGTAATGAAATCAAAACCCATGTGCCGTCAGGAGGTAATGAATAGTTAAGTTGATGATTTATACTTACTAAACCGTTAAAATGCTTATCTTTATTTTGCCAGCTTCGTAAAATAAGTCGAATATTTCGCTATCTAGTAACTGCGGAAAGGTAGAAGAAATGCAGGGGAAACGAATTTGAAAAGAGTGAGACCAACCATGTTTTAATCCGATTATTGCTTATAGACTCGAACGTCAAGGCGTATCAAACAGATGTGTGAAGGTTATATTATCCATCCAATATTATGATAAAAACTCATTGCTCAATGCCGCCTGTCCACGTTCCGAATGAATGAATGATAATTCGCGGCGTGGTGTTGAAGGTGGCTCGGTTGAATGATTGTTCACATAGCGCTCATATTGACTGAGACAAGACGAGCAGCATTATGGAGGCGTTGCATATTCTTAATACACGCATGAGGAGACATGTTGCACACAGGCGATAGATTGCCGCTCAGGGACGACGCACAAATATCCGACATCATTTTTCGACTTCTTAAACAAGATATTTGTTTTCAGGCGATGATGTCTAAGCCAATGCGTGTCTTTTTGTGTATTTTGCTCTCTACTTTACTGTCTGGTCCTCAAGGTCACTGTCATTTTACATGAACCTCACGGTCACATAAAAAAGATATAGAAATGCTCGCAAGAGCTAGCAAACGGGCAAATTTTGTCGTTCTCTGGCAACGGAAAAGTTGGAAGGCTGGTAAACCTTGTGTGTTTTAGCTAGGCGCTGGCATACGGTTGACAAGTGAGCAAAGCGATTATAGTTAACTTGTTATGGCCACTGTCATCACCTTTTGAAGAAATAAATCGACATGCGATTTCGAATCCTTGGATTGGATTGGATTGGAAAATACTTGGATTTCAGCCACTTCGTTTTCAATGTCCGTTTGTTTTCAGATTCACCATTGTTAACCTGCGTCGTCTCTCCGGTCAGATCCTCACACCCCGTCTCGGGGGGGGGGGCGGATAGTAACCCCTCTCTAAAATCCAAACTAAGCTTCGTACTAAAACGATACAGGTGTCAATGGAAAGCGCTCGACGAGTAGGGTTTCCACCCCCAAAACAAAAGTGACGTCACCAGGGGTGATGGGGGATATATTTTTCACGACTTGCATTGTTTTTGGCTCCGGGGAGTTCATTTTGTGGATATATGAAGAATAAAAAAATATTTGGAATGAGAAAAGGACAGCGAAATCGACCAGGGCCATACAATTTGTTGCCCCCCTCCCCATTTTTTGTTGTTGAAATTTCACAATTTTGAGTTTTCAAGTTTTCTTTAATTTTCCCTTTCCAATGGGTAGAGCAGACCGAGAAACGTTGTTGGAAGTCAGCTTACCCTAATAAAAAATGCTTACTTCAGCCAGCATCTTCTATTTGAACTGCAATTGGCAAATATGCAAAATCTATATGTAGTCAAAGACAAAAAAATATACTCATGTTTTCTTGCATCCCTAAGGATAAGTAAACGCTGAAAGTCGCATTAAAATATATGTATCCGTTAAAGCGTGATGACTGGTTGACCGTTTTTGGAGGTGACCTCACTTGACCTTGACTGACTCGTTGACCCTAGATGACCTGACTTCAAAATTTCGACACAGCATGTCAAATTGATGTGGGAAAAGGTATGCAAAATTTGGGCGCGCTGCCGCGCGCCGTTCGTCCACTATCCGCGAAGAGCCTGAGGGGGCGGCGGTTGAAGACCCCCCCAGGATAGGACGGGTTAAGCATAATATTTTAGAGACAAATATTTCCGGTAAAATTTGCGATTCTCACTCTTTATCGCGCTGCCTGTGAACATCTAGCTTTATGTCGTACGTGCTGGGCACGATTTCCTAATCGCCATAGAGCTATTGTAAATACTTTAAACGTTGCCCTCTTGTTGAATGCAAACCCGCCCCCTCGAATTTTTCAGCCAGATGCGCCCAGGTTCTTTCGCAGTGGCGCCGTTTCAATGAAATGGTGCCCCTCCAGACAAGTGCCCCATAGCACTACCTGGATGTACCCCTGATTACAGCAATGCTCTCTTGCAGTTATGAACACCGTCTGATTATAAAATCGTGTGCATTCACGTGTGGCTTTCCTTGCAAGTTTAATAACTTCCGTTGAACTATTAAGAAGAAAGCAGACAATTTTAAGTAGTTCTATATTTTGTGTGTCCGGAACAACAGTGTGGCAGTGTAAATACAAATTAGCGATGAGAGGGCCGTCCGAGCAGGTTATGACGGATTTATTTGGGGGAGTTCCTAGTCATATAGGATATGAGTGCTTGATATCACGACTGCAACCAAAAAAAAAGATTTGATCCTTCCATTCCTATTACACTCAATCATTGTACACACACCAGACCTTTGACAACTTCGAAATTATTTCGATATCTCAACATTCTAATAGCATACGGCAAGCCACGTCGAACTTCACCCATATAATGCATATTGAACCCATAGCGTCGAAACGAGAGGTCATCGAAGAACAAAATCAAAATTTTTGCCTTCACATGTACTGGTTTCAAATGTTACGCGATGGTTCAGCACAGTCTATTGCAAGCAATACCAGATTCACGCAGGTTTGGGTTAAACAGAAAAAAATGAGAGGCTACCGAAGAAACCGGTTTGCGATGGATTCTGGCCGTTAAGGGGAAATTAATAGTCACATTTTATCAATTTGGGGATGTCCTACTCCAGCCCCCCCCCCCCCAGTAGTTGCACCCATGTGCTATGCATATTAGAAAATGCGGATACCATATGTACACCTAGTTAGATTTTGCTGTTGCTTTCATTCATTCATTTTGCGGTTGCGGTTGCTGATGTAATATCTGGAAATATAGTTGTAGTTCATTTTAATAAGAAACGTGTCACTGTGTCATTGACAATTTTCAGGTGTACTTATTACCCGATGCACATCGTTTCGCGGCTGCATGATGCTAAATCACATATTCATAAGAATGCATCGTTATTGATGACTGTTCACGTCATATATTTGCATGCTTAAGCCTCCAGCTAGAATATGATGATTATAGACCACAATATTCGAGTAGCTTCACTTGTTATACTTCGTTGCACTATCGCTGATAGCCAACGTAGATGACATATGGTTCCTCTCGGGGCAGTCGTGACGGTACGACGTGTCAGGTAACAGGTGAATGCCGAACTGAATGCTGAGCCGATAGCAGTTTGTCTGCGCGGCACCGGTCCCAACTCCACTCGCCGTCCATAGATGGCAGTGATGGGTGACCGCACGCAACCTCGTGCAGCCGCCAACAGATGTCGCCGCCGGTCTCGCCGGTCGATAGCCGACCGGGCCGGCATGTCGGGCACAGTTAAATATTGCATTGCGCAATGGTCGCGCGGTGCCGTGCCGCCCACATTGGCATGGGCGACGGTTCGCGCGCTTCGGCCGAAGCTGACGCGAGCGGGCCGACCGGTCCCCCGGGATGCTGTGACGGAGGAAGGACGAGCAGCCGGGGCGGCGGCAGGGCAGAGGTGTGGTGACCGTCCGACGGACTGGAATGGTCGCGTGCGGTCCAGCACGTGACCTGGGGTGGAGTGTACGCTGAAGCGGAGACGATGTACGGTAGTGATGATGGCTATACTATTTATGTGGTGAGTTGTGTGGGGGGGGGGGGTGTACGTAGTTGAGCTTCGTTTGTACGCATGCAGGTGTAATCCGGGGTGGAAAGTGGATGCTGTTTCGGGCACAAGCCAGGATTGTTGGAAGTTTCCGTTGCTCAAATCCTTAGGGTGAGACGTCGGATTGTATCCTTTCACCCACTCATGAACTTAGGCGAATTGGAGCCCGAGCTGTTGGGATTAACTAAATCTATCGTCGCGCTCCTGGAGCGCTGCGCTATTTTTTAGGAAGAATTGTCGCTGCGAAGTGCCGCGGAAGTCCGTTCATCCCCGGTTACTCTGATCGTGGCTGCCTCTGATTTACCCTGTTGGATTCCTAGCTTTGCGAGTGCCATCCTTCCGGTATTTGCGCTAACATGCCGGACACACCTCATTCAACAACACCTGAATGGATTCGGTGTTGGCTGTTTAGATCGATAGTTAACAGCAGCAGGCTGTCATGGAAAATATTACGCTGAAAATGGGTCAGCTCTTTTCATTATTCAACGTCAACTGAGAAGTTGTGAACACCGTTTTAGCGAACTTTGACTCGGAGCCATTGTGACGCATGACCATTAATCAGTTGCGGGGTGCTATTTGGACATTCACATCAATGTTATTACTGCAGATTACAGTCTCTGACAACGACACCATTAGCGAGCCCAGACAGACAGCTGCTGGACTGGCGGCTGGACGTGACTGGCAGAAATTCACCTGCCCCCAACAACAATTGATGGCGAGGATCGGGGAGGCCGTTTATGTCGTCCACGTGATAATCAATTGTCGCACGATGGCCATTTATCTTCTGTCCCAGACGGCCACCCCATCCGTCAACAAGCTTTAACGTGGGCGTCACCCGGTCCGTCACCATCTCCGTCACCACCTCCGTCACCCGGTCCGTCACCACCTCCGTCACCCGGTCCGTCACCACCTCCGTCACCCGGTCCGTCACCACCTCCGTCACTCGGTCCGTCACCATGTCCGTCACCACCTCCGTATTCGTAACCACCTCTGTCACTGTATCCGTCACCACCTCCGTCACGTTATCCCTCACCATCTCCGTCACTGTATTCGCCAGCACCTCCTTCATTTTATCTGTCACTATATCCTTCACTGCATCCGTCACCACCTCCGGCACTCGGTCCCTTGCCATCTACCTTGCATCAAACACCATACATCCTTCATCCAAGCACCGTGCCACCTAACCGTCATCCAACCATTGTTCGACCTTGCCTGTCATCCACCCGCCATTTTGACCGACCTCCAGTCGTCATTCAACTACCACTTGTTATCATCAAGCAGTCGCCAGAGCATATCCGACCGCCACACTACCGTCATCCGACTTCAGTTCAGCCTTTATCCACCCTGCACAATCCTCATTCAGCTGTCATCAGCCTCCATTTAATTTAATCCCAGCACTGCATACTTGCTAGCCTCAGTCACGGTAGCCATGCAGTTACCATTCCACCGCAGGCATTTACCATCAATATGGCTCTCCGTGCAATGCAACCAGATATCTAACCCAGCATTTACACAGTTGCCGTCCAAACTCCGACGATCACCCGGCCACCGCTGAGCAGTCATGCAGGTGCCATCGTCTCAGTAGTTATCTGACCGACACATGACAGTAATCTGGCCGTCACGTGACCTGCATCTGACCGTCATCTAAAAGTCACGTGCCAATCATCTGACTCGCACGCGATCTTCATCTGACCGTCGTTTGAAGGCACGTGATAATCATTTGGCCATCAAGTGATCGTCAAACACGTATCATTTGACTGCGACGTGAACTTCATCCGACCGTCACGTGACCGTCAAGTGATGGTCATGCGGCCACCGTCGTATGTACGCCGCCGTGCCGGTCTCCCGTGCGACAGCCGCCTGGTGTCGGGTCGGGTCGTGTCAACCTGCCGCAGCGGCTGTGTCGAGACGGCGGCCGCCGTTGTTGGTTATTGAGTGGTTCTCGACGAACTTTTTGCACGATCACGGCTCATGGCACCGCCCACACTTTCGCCGGATGGGCCGCGGGATTGGGAAATGTCCCGAGTGGCGAGAGTGTTGAACTCGGGACCTTTGGCACACAAAGCTCTACACCTTAACCACTCGGCCATCCCCGCCCCTACGGCGGCCGCCGTGCGCCTCACTGATCGGCTCGACCTCTGCGCTGCACGCGAGTCGTTCTCTGTCGGCTCGCCCGGTGTTGTCGCCGCTCGGCGTCTGGGGTCGAGTCGGGGCCGCCACCGAGTGGTGACAGCTGGGGTCTGCGCCACCGAGTGGTGACAGCTGGGGTCTGCGCCACCGAGTGGTGACAGCTGGGGTCTGCGCCACCTTGAGTGGCAGCTGGGGTCTGCGCCACCGAGTGGTGACAGCTGGGGTCTGCGCCACCGAGTGGTGACAGCTGGGGTCTGCGCCACCGAGTGGTGACAGCTGGGGTCTGCGCCACCGAGTGGTGACAGCTGGGGTCTGCGCCACCGAGTGGTGACAGCTGGGGTCTGCGCCACCGAGTGGTGACAGCTGGGGTCTGCGCCACCGAGTGGTGACAGCTGGGGTCTGCGCCACCGAGTGGTGACAGCTGGGGTCTGCGCCACCGAGTGGTGACAGCTGGGGTCTGCGCCACCGAGTGGTGACAGCTGGGTCTCCGCCATGCCATCGATTCGCCAGCGGGGTCTTCGGCTACGCTCCGCGAGACACCAGCTTGCTGATTTAATATTGGGTGTGCAAGCTGAGGCCAGAGTCGTACGTCCGGGCCGGGTCATACAGTCCGCGGGTATGGCCTGGTCACACGATCCGCGGGTATGGCCGGATCACACGGCCCGCTGGTATGGTAGGGTCACAACGGCTGTGTATCGCCGCGTTGATCCCAGCCCGCGCGGTGAGGACCGATGCGGTGGTCGCAGGCTCCGACTGGTTTAGCTGTTCTGACGCCACGGCCCGTTCGGTGTGTGTGTGTGTGTGTGTGTGTTGTCAGATCAGGAATACAGTAACGGTGGCGGTGTAGGCCTGGCGTGCTGTACATGACTGTTGGTTGGAGTGGGCGTGCTACTGGTCATCCAAGAGGTAGACTGTTGAAATGACATCCACAATAACGGTCAAATCCACGGTGTCGGCTTCGACTGACAGAGGAAGCGAACACACCGAGAGGACATTTCACTAGTATAGAACCAGAGTACTGTGCTACCCTGTAGTAACTGTCATTGCATGGTCAGATTTGTGTTCGTTACGGGGTATTTAAAGATATCACAATTGAAGTCGTTCATATTCGACAAATCTCGCTCGCTTCCTTTTCAGATATGCACATGATGTGAGCAGTTAATTTCAATGGGAGGAAGGCACGGTCCATTGCAACGGAAGCACGCTGCCTTCGAAGAAGACGGTGTAGGTGCGCATACAGATTCAAGCGACAGCTTTGATCTCGGTTATCGGTTTTGCAAGTGTGTGGCCGTCACTCAATGACTGTACGGTCATATCAATAAAACTATCAATGTTCAAATTGTGGTGAAGCTTTATTTCTAGATAGTCCGCATTCAAGGTATTGCCACTTGAAGAGGCTTAGAAGTGCTGTTTTCCCAACGGTATATCTGGTTTAATTTCGGATATTAAAACAACGCAATCAAATATTATGGAGACAAAATGGTATTTGTTTGCTCTTGTTTTTAAATAATTAAAGCAGCCACCTGACATTGCAACATAGACTTGGGTTTAAAGCAGTCCGATTCTAGCTGGCCCATTGTTTCGAAGCTTTCCAGCCAGCCAGTAGAGACTTTCCCAGCAGATGACCCGTCGAACTCGGTTCCGACCAACGCCAGCTGACTAATTGCATTGGAAGGTTCGGTTCTGGTCCCAGGACGAGAACAAATGTGTAGACTGTGCGCTGCAGCCTCGGCTAGGCGCGCTTTGACACGGATCCGCGCCCAACCGCTCTGTGTGCGAATTCGTGCTCCTGGATAGGCGACGTTTTTGAGGGATGCTCGGTTTGGAATGTCGCACTTCGAGACCAGTTTGCATTCGTGTTAACTTACTGACTTCTCTGTTCAACGGAAGTGTCTAGCCTCACTACCCCCCACCCCCTCTAAGCCGTATCATGTCTTAGTGTCCAGCGGAAGTGTCTGACGTCAATCCCCCTTTTAAGTTGTGTCCTAAGCTCACCGCCAATCTTAATTGTCATGTTGTGAAGCCTGGCCTGCCCCGGAAGCCTGTTTGTATTGATGGGGATGAGTGGTATAGGATTTGACACTCCCGGAAGCCTGTTTGTTTAGATGAGAATGCATGGCATCGGCAGTGAGCGCGAGTGACATCCATGGTGGATGTGATGGACGGCTGTGGTGGGCGTCATGGTCGGCGGCGGTGGGCGTGAGTGATATTGGTAGTGAGCGTGAGTGACACGGGTGTTGAGCTTGAGGGACGGCGGTGGTGGGCGAGAGTAATATCAGTTGTGAGCGGAAGTGACACAGATTGTGAGTGTGAGAGACGGTGGCGGGCACCATGGTCGGCGGCTGTGGCCAGCGTGGCTCGGCGGCCGGAAGTGACCACGCCCGAGCGCGGCCGGCCGGTGCCCGCGAGCGAGAGCCGCCGACCCGTTCGCAGTAATAGAGGGCGAGATTCGGCCCCTGGTCGGCGATGAGCTGCGCACAATGGCGCGAAACGACCGCGCCCGCCGGCCATATGAGCCGCGGCCGGGTAAATAAGCGGCGGCGGCGCCGGCGGCCGGTGCGCCGACAGATGGTGGATCCATGGTCTGGGGGCGGGGCCGCGTTTGGCTGCTGTGTCTGGCGGTTCCAGCCGTCGGCTAGTGATGTGATGCGGATACCCTTCTGACCGGCTGCTGAGGAGACTGATTGGGAAAGTAGGTGCACCGGTGTGCCTACTCCCTTCGACGTCAACGACCGGTGGTTGCGTGGAGAACGAACTCACCGGCGGTAACTTGACGTATAGAAGCAAACAGTGCCAAGAAAAGGTTCTATCATTGCGAAACAATGTTTACCTGTAGCGAATTGGAAATGTGTGCATTTCACAGCACACAGCTGCAAGTGGATACACAGTCGCACTGACTTGCCGCAACCTATTCTGACGTTAACGTGAACTGGCCTCACATAATCTAACGTGACGTGACCTGAAGTAGCGCAGGTTGGCTTGCAGGACGTTACGTAACCGTATCTGGCAGAGCACGACCAGCCTTCGTCTAACTCCTGGCCCGAGGTGCCAACGTCACATGACCTGACCTGACCTGATGCGGTCCGGCAGGCTGGACGGGACGGCTATGTGCGGACGACATCCCAGACTGCGATTTCTCACCGTGTCTCAACGGCGGAAACTGCACCGAGTTACCCGGCAGCTTCGAGTGCACGTGCCCGGTGCAGTTTTGCGGCAAGGTCTGCGACCTCAACAACCACTGCCTGGAAAAGGTGAGTTCAACAATTCCCGGCCCTGTGATCGTCCGCCCCCGACCGTCCGTTTGACCGTCCGTTTCCGGATCGTCCGCCCCCCACCGTCCGCCCCGTGACGGTCCGCCCCGAGCGTCCGCCCCGGGACCGTCCGCCCCGGGACCGTCCGCCCCGGGACCGTTCGCCCCGAGACCGTCCGCCCCCGACCGTCCGCCTCGAGACCGTCCGCTCTTACCGTCCTAATGTCCGCTCCAGACCGCTCCCCTGCGCTTTCGCGACTGTACGTGGAATAAGCGTCGCTAGCTTGTTCGTTTCTTTCGTCAGTCCGGCTTCGGTCGTGGCCCACGCCCGTCCAGCGCAAAACGTTCCGGTTGCAAGGCTGGTGGAGCACGAGATGTCCTGTGGGAACTGGGGAAGTGGCAGCAATTTGGACTGCTGCAGCTGAGTTCCGTAGTATTAAGGTGGTGTTAAAGTGAAGCAGTTGCATTGAGGTTAATGTCACCTCTCCCAGGTGAGGGGTAGTCTAGGGGTAAGTTGCCCGTCTCACAATCGAAAGATTGTGGGTTCGAGTCTCACCTGCCGCTACTCTTCGCCCGAGACTAATCGGCGTGAGAGATTGGCGACGTCACATGACTCAACGGTCGGTGCGACGTAACATAAACAACAAACCAATGCAATTTCTCCTTGGGGCTGGTTGTCATTTGCATCAATTTTAAATATATCCGAGGATGTTATGTTGCGCTTTGGGTCACAACAGACAATCTGTGATTACGTTACTCGGTTCAGCTGCCAAACAACACGCGAGATTCGCTAATGGTTAGCAATTCCGAACCATACCTCACTATTTGACATCGGCAGTGTTCTGTCTATGCATCCTTCTCGGAAAACTAGCGCAGATCCCATAGTCCCAAAAACGACTCGTGCCAGTCCACGGTTATGTTTTCGGGTCAGCTTAAGAAAACAGCTTGGGCGCTGCATGACCGACGCAGTCGATGGCCCCCTAAACCCCAACAACTAACTAAGAATACAGCTACGAGGTAATCTGATGTTTCATTTTTTGGCATATTGCTGATGTGATGCAAATTGTTATACTACCATGGTGTATGCATACATGCGTACATACATACATGCACACATACACACACGTATATATATATATATATATATATATATATATATATATATATATATATATATATATATATATATTCGTCATATCGGATGACAAATCCATGCCAGGTGGGACTGCTGATACATTATTCGCTGGCACCTATCGACAGCATTGACATATGCATATTTCATACGGTGGGCGCAGCCGACACCTGGTGCCCCTCCTAATGTTTCAACATTGGCACGTCTCACTGTCTGGACAGATAGCTTAGGCCGCAGGGCATTATTCACTTCATGCAAGCGGCTGCTCGCTCTTATAAAGGAACCGTGAAATGGGATGGTGTTGTTTGCGGAACCGTTCTTCCTTTCAAGTTACGGTTGCAACCAATAGCCGTTTTCAAGTTCTGTCCTGAATGGCGCTTGCTAAGACCTGCTTCGTTGGGCAGTTTTGGCAGGACAACTTTGGCTTATTTCGAATTCGCAACATTATGGGAAGTTAGGCGTGATACTCCAATGTTCGACAGCACTTGCTTGGCACCACGTACTAATAATCACCGAGCAGGCCCCACACCCTCTGCTCTATCTTGTCCAGCTACAAAAGTCACAAGATTTGATGGCTTTTGTTAGGACGATGCTGAGGTTGTTCTGAACTGCGGTGTTTTGCAAAGGATGTGTATAAAACTTAAGTTGAAATTACTATTGACTGTTTCACGAAGCTGAATTTCAAATGGATTTAGCATGACGCTGGTCGATTTCTTGGAATAATTTGCGCCTCTACCCGCGCAGTGCATTGTAATAACTATTTGGATAATGTCTTCGGGCATGCTTTGAACATGTCTTCTACGAACCAGGACGTGTTTGAGTCGCCAATTTACGGACAACTGTCGTGGCATTGTATTACCAAAAATCATCATATCTATGAACTTTTGAATGGACAAGTTATGGCAGAGTGTAATACTTGTTCAGTGATTACTAGCAGATGCTGTTTTGTTGTTCAAATTGTTTTGGCTCTTTTATATTATATTGGAAAATAACAACATGCTGTTTATTACAAAATGTAAAGCATATGTTTTAAGTTCTCATTAAACTCGTCAAGTGCATGGTACTAAACAACAAAGATCCATCTGGCCATCTGTGGGTATGAGATTCGGAGAGACATTGCCCTTGGCGAGCGGTGAGCTGCTTGTATCTACTAAAAGGAAATGCACCCAATTCCAAAAGCTTTCCGAACTTGGAACAATAGTAGCTTGGGTATCGTCTCCATTAAATGTGTGCTGGCAATCAAAAGATTGTGGGTTCGAGTCTCACCTGCCGCTACTCTTCGCCCGCGACCAATCGGCGTGAGGGATTGGCGACGCTACATGACTCAACGGTCGACGAGTCGTATAACCAATAACCACCACCACCACCACCACCAAGAAATTTGTGCTGGATTGAAAGCAGTCGCGACTAATTAATGGCAGGTGGGTGCAGTTCAAGCTGCATAGTAGCTTGAGAGCGCTGCGAATTTCCCCAGAGGTTGTCGCCGCCAGAGGCAGCATGTGCCCAACTTTTACTGTATAGTCGGATGACGCCATACGGCTTCCGCATTCGGCACGCCGCGCCGGTAAGGTGGCTGGGTTTGTCTTCCCGCTCTCTATGCATGTGTGCGAATATACGTCAGGCAATGACTCGTTCGAGAAGTGGGCGACGGTTTCGTAACTCACTCACCCAAGGGAGTTGTACGAGTGTAATGATGTGCGCTGGCGTTCACGACTGTGTACCAGCTGGTCGTGACTGGCGCACTGCTAACGCCGACCAATTTGTGTGCATTGCTCCCTTGTGACCGATGGCCTATCCCCTCAGCCCGCGAATGCTTCTTACCTCAAAAGTTGAACACCATTGACCTTTCCTTCCTGCGAGCGTGGTCGCGGTTTCTTCTGACCCAGAACCTGACCATCTTCACAGCGGCCATAGCCTCGACCCTAACCCTGACCGCTCTGTCTCCACAGCCGGACGAGTGCAAGAACGGCGGCCTGTGTGTGCCCTTCTGCGGTGGCGACCCGACCAACTACGGCATCCTCAACACCACCTGCCAGTGTTTCGACGGCTACTACGGCTCCACGTGTCAGGAGCGGGTACGATGCCGCACCACGGTCGCCGCCGCGCGGACGGCGGCTTCGTGTCGTGGCTAGCGCTTCTTGTGACACATGTGGTGGCGTTTTGCGCTGGCTGTGGCGCCGTGACAACCACCGTGCAGCCCGCTGATCTTGCTGTCGGTACTTGGTTGTGGTGTTATGATGTTGTAACACTTTCGGTGCGGCGTCTACCTGGATATTTGTGTTCCAATACCCCAGTCCAATTTCAGATATACCCCAATCGATTCGAGTATATCTGGCCCTACATACTAGGAAACTCCATATAGATGAACCGAAGAGGCATCGATAGATAACATTCCACGTTTTTGTTGACGGCGTTTGTATGTTTCAATTAACCATAATTGGAAAGTCAACTAGTGAAGTTATATGTGATACGGTTGGTGATTTAGGTGCACAGTTGCTGGTGACGCTGGGTGTAGTAGTGTTGGGCACAGTGTGCAGTGGCTGGTGTATTGCTGGTGAGATAGCGATTGTGACCTGTCTGCTGCAGTCTCGTACTGCTGAAATATTGATGGTGACAGTCGCAAGCTACTGCGATAGTGATGGTGGCGTGCCTGTTGCAGCTTGGGACTGTGGAGATAGTGATGGTGAGCTGTTGCAATCCCCGGTTGGTGATATAGTGATGGTAACGTGCTTGTGGTCACGGACCGGCGAGATAGTGATGGTAATGCGTCTGTTTCAGTGGAGGACCGGCGAGATAGTGATGGTAATGTCTGTTTCAGTCGAGAACTGACGAGATAGTGATGATAATGTGTCTGTTTCAGTCAAGGACCGGCGAGGTACTGACGGTAATCTGTCTGTTTCAGTCGAGAACTGGCGAGATAGTGATGGTGGTAGCCCCCGTACTCAGTATTTTGCTACTCGCCGCCATTGTCGGCATGGTCATCTTCACCACGATGGCCAAAAACAAGCGGGCCACCCGCGGCACCTACAGTCCCAGTCGACAGGTCAGTGTGCACCCTATTGAAGGCCACCAACCTGACCGCTTCATGTGACATTCTTCCTTACTTAGCGTGTGGGTGATTGTGGTTTTAGGGCGCATCGACCATGGTTGGTCATTTAGCGCCCATGCTGGAATGTGACTCAATATTGCACATTGGCGCGGGTGCATCCCTTGGCGATGGTGTTCGGACATAATCGCTGGTAATTTGTGGCATCCTTTTGTCTCTCCTCAATTTGAAAAGTACACCTCATTGGGTCCTAAGTTCAATATTGGGTAAGATACGCTACCGTGAATGCAGTTACGTAGGAGAGTCCTCCCAGTGTTCCCTCTGAATTAAGACTGGAAGGAGGGTTGGTTGGAATTTGCTGCCCACATACCATTACTGGCCGCAGGCAGATTGGGTCATTCGAACAATCTGGGAAACTCGTTCATGCATGTGACATACAAATGCAAATGTGTTTTTCTTTTGCATTCCTAGTGGAAGCGAACTATTCGTGTCCGATTCCCGGACGAAGAGCATCGATTCGTCACGTTCCCCATTTTGGCAACAACACTGCGATCCGACAGCCAGTCCGCTGAGCTGTGTTTGTTCTGTGACTGTTTGGATTAGCGCGTATTTTTGGGTCGTGCGATGATGGAGTAAGTGGACATGTTTCACGTTGTGGGTGTTTGGTTGCGAAAAACGGTAATAATATTGAATAGACAAAACCTAGAATTACTTAGATATTTTACTCGCAGAATAAAATACTCATGACAGTAAAATGTTTTGGTAGCTTGTTTACATATCAAAATATTCACCATAGTGAAGTACTCAGGTATTTTACTCACAGGATGAAGATTTCCTACAGAATTAAATAAATTCGGTTGATTGGAGCGGTCGTTTTGCACTTTGCAGCCTTCTTATGGTGCTTACGTCACAAATGAGGAGTCTGGTAAACGGCGGCGCGCACATCGCACGGGGAAGCTTACCTTAAGTGTTTCTGTGTAGATTTCGCAATCGTCCTGCGCCACGGATGATGGGATGAAGTTTCGTTAGGTAAAAATGTATCAGTGCTTATGAAAATGTGTGGTCTGGAAGTATAAGCAATCTTGTATATTGGAAATGCATGGGCGCTATATGACCTAACCTGATCGATACGTCATAAAACTCAAATAACCAACCAACCAATATTGGAAATGCAAGAGTTAGCTTTCTGTCACGTCCTACGGCGTGGCTATTTCGAAATTTTGCAACGACTTGTGCAATAGTGTGGGACCATATCACTGGAAATTTCGCATGCAGGGTTGTTGAGGTCAGGCACTGCAATGGATAAAAGCCATTTGAGGTGGGGGTACATTCAGTGGGATAGTAATTCCAATGTCCCATATGCACCTTGAATGCTAAAATGTGTATTTGTTCTGGAATATTTATACACCCATCACTGACGAAGAAGATGGTTGGATGACCAGGATATTGATACTTAGTCTTAGCACTATTTTCCACCTGAAGTTCCACACAAAAAAATAAACACATCTCACCTGCTCCGGTGAGGACCCGGTCCTCCAGCCCACCACCTCTCGCTATCTCTCGCCGTCTCGGGTAACCTATCGAGCAAGGTTATAGTATATACCAGGGGCGGATCCGGGAATATTATCGACTGAATACTCGTCTGAAGGAGCAACATTTTCTCGAAGTGACGTCAATATGATCGCCCGCTTTTTGCTCTGGAGCGGTCTGGGGCCAAAAGTTGATTGGGCGAGGCAGGAGTGCACTCAGGCGTACTATAGAGGTGCCTTTTTCTCTCAAGTACGGGTTTTCTTTTGCTTGAACATCCGGTTACCGGGAGGTGGGATGCATGCCTTATCCAAGACGCACCTTTCCCAGTCACAGGAGGCCACCTTTGGCGGGGGCACACGTGCCCAGTCCCCCTCCCCTTTGTTTATGCGTCACTGGCATATACTTAGTCATCACTGGACAGCCTTCTGATCTTTTCGATCTTCTGGAGGCCGAGGAATGCGGCTTCTGGCCTTCCAATGGTTGCATTCTTGTTGTTTGGAACATAGCCAGAATAATAGCACCGTGTCTTACAATTCTCCCTCTTTGACCATCGGCTGCGAGCCAAACTTGAAGAGGCTTGGAAGTCATTTGTTCGGCAAAAGACGCAGAGGATTCAATGGACGGTAGCCGAATATCGCTATGCTCCTTAATTGTGACGTCGCAAATATATCGACCAATCACAGTGATCAGTTCATATGTGAGTTTTGAATTGTTTCCGGCATTTTGGCTATATAAAAACTGAATGCCGCTATCGTTTTTAACGCAAAACAAATGCTGGTGGGGCCTCCCAGAAAACGGGTAGGTACATGAACACGAAAGGTAACAGGAAGGTAGCAGGAAACCTGTCCATTTTCCCGGCCGTGTATGTGCCGCATCAACTATCGCCTCGTGCTCACAGCAGCTTCAGTTCACCGCGCGCCCGTCCTCAGCCGACACGCGACGCCCACCGTCCCCAGCCGACCGACGCCACCGTGCCCCAGCCGACACGCGACGCCCACCGTGCCCCAGCCGACACGCGACGCCCACCGTGCCCCAGCCGACACGCGACGCCCACGGTTCTTCAGTTGACACGCGACGCCCACCGTCCTCAGCCGACACGCGACGCCCACCGTGCCCCAGCCACGCGACGCCCCGGTGCCCCAGCCGACCGACGCCCACCGTCCCTCAGCCGACAGCGACGCCCACCGTCCCTCAGCCGACACGCGACGCCCACCGTGCCCCAGCCGACACGCGACGCCCACCGTGCCCCAGCCGACACGCGACGCCCACCGTGCCCCAGCCGACACGCGACGCCCACCGTGCCCCAGCCGACACGCGACGCCCACGGTTCTTCAGTGCCGACGCCCACGGTTCCTCAGATGACACGTGACGTCACACCGTGCCCCAGCCGACACGCGACGCCCACCGTGCCCCAGCCGACACGCGACGCCCACGGTTCCTCAGATGACACGTGACGTCACACCGTCCCTCGGCCGACACGCGACGCCCACCGTCCCTCAGCCGACACGCGACGCCCACCGTCCCTCAGCCGACACGCGACGCCCACGGTTCCTCAGCTGACACGCGACGCCCACCGTGCCTCAGCCGACACGCGACGCCCACCGTCCCTCAGCCGACACGCGACGCCCACCGTCCCTCAGCCGACACGCGACGCCCACCGTGCCCCAGCCGACACGCGACGCCCACCGTGCCCCAGCCGACACGTGACGCCACCGTGCCCCAGCCGACACGCGACGCCCACCGTGCCCCAGCCGACACGCGACGCCCACCGTGCCCAGCCGACACGCGACGCCCACGGTTCCTCAGATGACACGTGACGTCACACCGTTGCCCGACGCCCACCGTCCTCAGCCGACACGCGACGCCCACGGTTCTTCAGCCGACTCGCGACGCCCACCGTTCCTCAGCCGACACGTGACGTCACACCGTGCCTCAGCCGACACGCGACGCCCACGATGCCCATGGCCTGTCGTCAGGCGTGCGTTTAATTAGCATTCCACAGCTGGCATTTGACTGTGATGGTTCAACGGAGCACAAAGTTGCGCCCGCATTTGCTGTTGAGAGCGGCACGTGCGGCCGGCCGGCAAAGGTCAAGGTCAGCGGTGACCTTTGCCGGCCGGCCGGTCGCCGGAATGTCCGCCCGCCGCCAGGCGCCGGCTGTCAATAGCCGGCGACTGAACGCCATCGGGCCGGGCCGCCGGCCGGCCACGTTCGCGCCGCACCATAATTGAATATGGCGCCTGTCTGCACGTGAAAGCCGCCTAATCGAGGGCGCAGCACGCCAGCCGACCGGATGTGAGCTGGTGACGGGTCATTTGTCCCGAGGGGGCGTGCACCGGCTCTATTTTGCGCGCGCACGTTCGGTCGCCGGGGCGTGGTGGCGACGACTGCTCTGACCGGCTCTGCGGCGCCCCGCCTGGGTTTTGTCGGTGTTTGGTGTTTTGGTGGCACGGTGACGCGGTGCTGGCGGCTCCCGTCCGCGCTGCCGTTCGCCCGTCAATGTCGAGGTTCTGTCAGTACGAATGTGTGCACGGGTGCGGGCGGGACCTCGGGACTGTGCCAGACACCACGCGCTGATCAGCTCCGTCGGCAGCCATGCGTCGCGCTGCTGGACGCTATTGGCCACCTGTGGACAGCTGGGCGCCGCCCCACTGGCGCCGACAGCCTTGGCGCCATCCCCATTGGCACCAGCAGGTAGCCTAATCTCGTCCAGTCACGTGGTGGCTATATTTCCGTTGGCTTCTAATACAGTCAGAGGTTTTATCATGGAAAATACGCGCACGTATGGAAGTCATTGATCATGGGTGCGGACCGTGGCAATTTCGTTGCTGCACTACCGGTTGTAACCAGGGCAGCTCATCACAATAGCACTGCTCAGTAGTAACTGATGGCCTAATTGAAGAAAAGCGAAGTCAGGACACAAAAGGAACCATCTGCCAGGAATGGGTCACAGGCAGTTCGTATTTTATTTCCCAACTCTGCTCTTCTCGATATTGGTGGAGAGGTTGTGTTAGCGTCTCGCGCTATGAAATGTGAATGTCCATCCAGACTCAACCTGTGTACACGTCCACACTCCGTATTAGTTTGTTTTTAAAGTGTGTCCCGCTATAAAACTGAATTATAGTGAGTCAACGTGCTGTACCAACTACTTCGAACAGTTGGTCAAACTTCTAACGGTAATCGGGAGAGCCTTGAGGAGACGAAGCGACGGCCACATTGTCGCACCACGTGCCGTTGACAAGCTCAGTTGAGAAGCTCGGATGTGTCCAGTCGCAGCATGTCGGCGCCTCCGGTCAGATGTGGGCTGGAGTTCGGCGGCCAGAACGGCTGGTTTTGTCTAGCTGCCCCATCAGATCCGAATTAACCGGAGATGTGGTGACTCAAAATAACGTTAAAGTGCAAGTTAATGGTGAAGTAAAGTCACCCGGTGTGCCGCCCCGTTAACTTGTGTCGCCTCATGAAGACGTTGACCAACAGCATAGTCCACTAGAGGACGCCGGTCAGTTAGTATCTCCGGAGAGGTGGTATGGATTAGTTCCCTCCTGGTAAGGTGGTCTCAGACGTTTTCGGTGTGTCTGCGAAGGCGGTCTCCTCGGCGAGTAGCAGTGTCTCCGGGAAGGTGGTCTCTTCAGGCAGTTTTGGTGTCTCTCGATTATCCGGCGTCCGTCAGTAATTTACTGGTTCCACTGGGGTATTATCCTTAGTTGTGAGTGTCCCTGCGGGAGGGTATTACTGGTTCCAATGGAATATTGTCCCCAGTCGTGTCGGCGTCCCTCCGGTAGGATGGTGCCGATTGTACACCGGCTCAGCCACGGTCGTTGGTGGTGGTACACCGGCTCAGCCCCCGTCGTTGGTCGGTTGGTGCGTGGCTCAGCCACGGTTGTTGGTGGTGGTACACCGGCTCAGCCCCCGTCGTTGGCGGTGGTGCACCGGCTCAGCCGCTGTTGTTGGCGGTGGTGCACCGGCTAAGCCACGATCGTTGGCGGTGGTACACCGGCTCAGCCGCGGCAGTTGGTGGTAGTACACCGGCTCAGCCCCCGTCGTTGGCGGTGGTACACCGGCTCAGCCCACGCCAGGCTTAATCGGGCGGTGGACGCGCCGAGGCGTCATAAAGCGGACCGTTTGACCTGTGGCGCGAGACGATGTGACGTGGCGGCCCGTGTGGGGCGGAGGCCCGCAGGCGCCCCGCGCAAGATCGACCGGCCGACTCGCCCTGGTGTCTGCCGTGGAGCGGCGAACCCGCTGGCCACACCACTGGCAACAGAACGCGGCAACATCTCGTGGACCACACTTGGGCGCCCGCGCCTGCCGAGGTGCCCATTTGGGTGCTGGGTCAGGGTTTGTTCAGGGTGGCCCGTGCGTTCATTGGGTTATATGTAGGGAAAAGTGATGGCGTTCTTAGGCTTGGGTTGCTGTTGCGTAGAGTTGTGTCGAGATGCTGTGCTGACACCAGTCGCGCAATGGGTTCTTCCCCGGTGCTTGAATTTAGCGACCCCAAATGCGTGAATCGGTGCCGTCGTGGTTGAGGCGGCAGCCACACACCCGTTCGACGGCGGAGATGTGGCCAGCGCACAAGTCGTGGTTTCTCCGGAAGGGGAAGATCTTCCACGAGGGCCTGGGTCTTCCCCAGAGTGAGGACTTCCGGATTCCTCGGCATCGGCCAGGTTCAGCGTTACCCCCGGGAGTCTCCGCTGCCTGCTAGGATCGCATCGATGGTGCTGCCACACTGCCTGCCGCACGCAACGTCACACACCACGGCCGGTCACGTGTGCGGTGTCCGGCTGGGTTCTCACGGCCGGTCACGTGCGGTGCGCGGCTGGATTCTCACGGGCGGTCACGTGTGCGGTGTCTGGCTGGGTTCTCACGGCCGGTCACGTGTGCGGTGTGCAGCTTGGTTCTCACGGCCAGTCACGTGTGCGGTGTCCGGCTGGGTTCCCACAGCCGGTCACGTGTGCGGCTGGGTTCTCACGGCCGGTCACGTGTGCGGTGTCCGGCTGGGTTCTCACGGCCGGTCACGTGTGCGGTGTCCGGCTGGGTTCTCACGGCCGGTCACGTGTGCCGTCTGACCCGAGCCCCGCAGCCAATCATCGCCGCTGGGCTGGCGGTCGGTTATCTCTCGGCAGCAGCTCGTCTCACTCGGTCGAGCAGCTCGGACCACGTGCGGCTCGGCTGGAGCCGTGGACCGCTGGTGCCGTCGCGGCCTGCTGCGGACGGTGCTGCTTAGCACCGAACTGGTCCCCCGCTCGCCCTGCTCTATTTTGTTATGACACGCAAGATCACCGGTGTAGCTGTGATTTTGACCTTTTCCGTCCTGCTGATTTTTCGCATGAACGTGAGGTTGAAATAACCACAAGTGCATTGTGGATTACCTCGATACAAGTCTGTATCTGTATCTTAGACAATGGCGGTCGATTCCGTTTTGTGTGGCGCCACGTTTGGCGTGATTAGGTGCGGTACGGCGTGACAGCAGTGACTGCCACGGTTGTGTCTTGTCCGCGGTGATGCCGGACTAATGCGTCTGCATCGTCGGCGGCGCTACGGGCTCTCGAAATGGAAGCATGATCGTTTTGGGGTTCATTCTTTCCATGCAGATTGTGATGCCCGTGGAGGTAACGTTGAACTTCACGACATTGGGGGGGGGGGCACGTTCTCCCACCGTCCTTGAGTCGCCTGTGGTGTGCACTACCATCGTCGTTGGGGTCGAGGGGGGACTCATCCCCCACCGTCCCATCGGGTCGTCTGTGGTGTGCACTTCAACATCGCCGCTGCAGCTTCCATCGGCACTTTGATGTTCTGCATGTCAACTTAGTATGCGCTAGCGTTGAGCTGTTTCCGAGAACTATGTAAATCTCGTCAGGTATATGGAGATGTGTTGTCATGGGCATCAAACGTGAGAGGCATTCAGGGAAGTTTGCATGATGTTGCAGACAATGCACCATTAGCCTAATGGAATTGCATGGAAGAAAACTAAGTCGAAAGGGCCTTGGATTCCCCTCTCCCTCCATCAAGATCGCCATCATTATAACGTCCTGTATGTTTTTTGTTTGTTTTTGTTTTAAATAAATGTAATCCGAGCTGTTGTTGGGTGGCTTGAGGAACCAGGGTTCTATTGCTAAGCAGAGCTTGTTGCGTGAACCCTGGCCCGCCACCCGTTATTATGTTGTTCATAATAAGCTGTTCATTCATGCCATTCAGTTAATTATTGGATGCGCTTGCGTTTGACTTTCCCTATGGCCATACATGTCTATTCTTACCGGAGCCCAGGACCGGGGATGGCCGAGTTGTTAAGGTGTCGGGCTGTGGGTACCAAAGGTCCCGGGTTCGGCACTAGCGCCGCTCAGGACATTTCCCAATCCCGCGGCCCACCAGCGAAACAGTGTGGGCGATGACATTAGCCGTGAATGTGCATAAAGTGCGTCGTGAAGCACCCAATAAACAAACAAACTTACCGGAGCCTCGGTGAATTTAGTCATGCACATAGGTGAAGGCTCGCGTTGCGTGTTAAATCCAATCACAATGAACATGACGATGATTAACCATTTGCCAATACACAGGCCACCTGACGAATTATCGAACATACTCGTATACCGATCCTGTTTGCCATCCTTAGGAGTATCGCACTCAGATTTTCCCGCGTCATGCGCCGGATAATCCCCTGTGGTGGGAAGTGAACCGCCGACCTTTAGGTCGTTGGCCGGTGTCCCGGGGTCGTTCGGGGATCGGTGGCTTCCAAACGTGCACCTTCCGCGTCTGTTTCCCGCCCGAATCATTGTGGCGCGACTGTTCGCTTCTCGCGCGGTTCGGTGCGCCACCGGCCACCAGCGAGCCGGGCGTCACCGGATCAATGCTGTCGTCACCGGCAGCTCAGCGCCTCGCGTGACCGACGTCACGCGCTCACCGGCACGTCACGCGCTCACCGTCACGTCACGCGTCGGCCCGTGTCCGGCCCGTGTCGGCGGCCGGCGGTCGGCTGACCAGTGTCCCCTCACGTGATGTCAGTCGGCCACCGCCACTTGTCGGCCCGTGTTGGCAGCAGGCTGACTGAGCCTTGTCCGACCCGACCCGACTGGCGGATGGGTCTCCCTGGGACCGGGGGACGATCCGACTGACGAGGTTCCCTGGGACTGAGGGCCGATCAGACTGGCGGTGTTCCCTGGGGCTGGGGCCCGATCCGACCGACGGGGTTCCCTGAGGATGGGGGACAACTCGATTGGTGGGGCTGGGCTAATCCGACGGGAGCTGGCGCCGGCTGTAGGGACACGCTCCACCTTGTCGCTACTGACGCTGGATCCTCGCCCGTAGTCTTCCGCTGTCGCTCCCCGGTCTCGGGATGGTCCGGGTGGCGTTTCCGATGGACGAGTGGGATTTGGAGCGTCGTTTTGTCCGGACGTGGTATCCTGTCGGCGACATGGTGTTCTGCCCCGATAATGCCGTATATGGCGCCAACTGCTGTCGTCGATGGCGCCAGCTGCTGTCGGCGATGGTGCCAACTGCTGTCGTCGATGGCATCCTTTTGCTGCAGGACACGTCATTGCGGATAGGTAAAAAGAAAATTCGGTCAAGCCAACAGCTTGGTGGGAAGTTTCTCGGGCTTCAGCCCTGTGCCCATGCCAACGCCACCCTCTGTGTGATATTTCCGAAGCCTACACATGCTCCCTACTGTTCTCCGCGCGCCGCCTGATCAATGTGGTGCAGACGAGTGTGACACCTGTTTGTATTCACAGGAGATGTTCAATCCTCGAGTGGAAATGGGGAACATGAAGAAGCCGCCTCCTGAGGAGCGTCTCATCTAATGGACCAACCAGTCTCGTAGGGGAGCCGCTGGGACCTAGTGCGAATGGCTCGTCTGTGGAGTGAGAGACATGTGACAAAATGCCTCATTTGTTCGCGTTGATGGCTAGCGACACACGTAGACAATTCTCGCGCGAGGAGGGACGAGCGACACATTTATCGCGGGTGAAGCGGCGCGCACATGGTGTCCGGTTCTTCGCCTCATCGCTGGGGGTGGACACGCACCAAGTGTTTCGCCTCACATTCCTCGACAGAGGCGAGAGATGTGGAACGTCTCGCGAAGGGACGACTCGCTTCGACGTGGCAAGTCAGGCAAAGGGAAACAAACCGTCCGTAACGCATTCCATCGAAGTCGCAATGACTTCTTGGCTTGGTCACATTGACCTCGTGACCTGGCCACATTGACCTCGTGACCTGGCCGCATTGACCTCGTGACCTGGCCGCACTGACGTTGTGATCCGGTCACACCGAGTGCGCAGGCGCTCTGTCGCCGTTGGCCTTCCGTGCTGCCAACCCTGCTTTTGCAGCGTTTTACGTGTGTGACGGTGAGCTTGTGATAGTGGCGCCGCTATCGGCTCGGTGCGGTCGTCCGTGTCTGTGCCTCCCGCGATCCGCGCCGTCGGGTCCGGTCGTGTTCGAGCCAGGCCGCTGGCGCCGCTGCAGCGTGCGTGCGGTGGCGACGGGCCCGCGTATCTTCCGTCCCAGTTCGGCGGGATCCGACCCGCCGCCAGTGAATGCGACGGGCCTCATCCAGTCGCTCGCCGTGACCCCGACCGCCCGGTGTCGGTACGGGTCGGTCCGGGGGCGGCGTCTTCCACCTACCCACCCGCCCGCCGTGGGCATTGACCGCCTTCGGCTCTTCCGACCTCTGTTTTGTTGTTTTGTACCGCCGGTTGTGCATGTGTGTGTGTGTGTGTGTGTGTCTGTGTGTGAGTGAGTGAGTGAGTGAGTGAGTGAGTGAGTGAGTGAGTGAGTGAGTGAGTGAGTGCGGTGAGCCAATTATCGCGGGCCTGCTGTGGCCACCGTGCCGGATGACTCGTGACGTATTATAATGGGACCAATTTAGCGTGCACGACCTCACTGATGCGATGCTGTTTTTTTTTTACACCGGGTGTCGTGCGCTGTGCGCGCCACCGGACGCTGGTGAGACTGCACGCGCCACACCGACTGTCCGTCCTGCTCATAATGTGACCCCGGCCCACAGCCAGCGCCTCCGCCGGCTGACGTGGTGTCTATGTCGCCGTCCCGGCGACTGTGTCTATCACCACGTGTTGCGCCACATCCTCCACGGGGCAGGCCTGCCGGTCCGGCCGTGAGCTGTCGGGCGGCAGCGCGATCGCTCAGGCGTTGGCAGAAGTGCAAGTGCAGACAATATAGTGCAACACGTGTACGTGTCTCGGTTGGCTGGCTGGTTGGTTGGTTGTGGCTTTAGCGATGCACTCAGCAGCTCAGGCCATGTGGCGTCGCCTGCCTCTCGCCCCGGCAGCAAGGCCGGGCACCTCTGGCATGCCAGTCGCTCAGCGTGAACACTAAGCTGCCGACGCCCCGCTAGTTCCCGTCCAGCGACGTTTTCCGGCTGCTGGTTGGTTGTTTGGTTGACGATTTGTTGTATGGTTGTATGGACGGGTTGTAGTTTAAATTGCGAAGGTGAATCTTACCCAGTATGCAGGTGGGTGGCCCTCGCTCTGCTGGGATATGAAATGTGGACACGGCAATTGCTTTTAGATCCAAACATTTTTTTGGTATCGCCCACAAGGAACGTGCTACCTCAGTGCTCCAATATGCTGACACTTCTGGAATCTACATTGATACGATCTCACTTAAGGATGCACCGTGTCTTGCCTTAATCACTCATGCGTTGCACAAGAACAAGTACTGAAGCTTCAAATTTGCGTGACCATTCTGAACTATGTGTATTTCTACCGAACAAACTCCTCATCTAAGACATCTTAAGTCGTGCAGTCGATTTGATTCACGACCACCCTTCGGTTCTCGGGGCGCTTCATCCGAAACAAGTTTTCGTGTTTCGAATATTGTATTCAGCGACATGATGGCAGTTGTGGATCCGCTTGGGGAGTGTCGTGTTCCCGGACTACAGCCGTGCAGAGAGATCATGGGCATCATTAGCCAGCAATGCCAGGAATAACCAGGCAGCCGCGGCAGAAGTTACCGGTTAACGTCGCTTGAAGAAGAGACAATGGTGCCAAGGCACCCCAGACAGTGGTGCCACACGAACCCGGACAGGAGCACCACGGCATCAGACAGCAGCGCCATAGGACCCCCAGACCGATGCACTGTCTACGACTGCGCACCAGACAGCGGCGATAATTGTTTTTGCTGCTTTCTGACGGACGGGACGTGATAAAATGTTTGGATGGTTTCTGGTCCCACTCGTCCAGCGCTTTCCGATGTCACCTCTTTCGTTTTCGTACGACACTTAGCTTGGAGATTATAGGGGGTTTATAATGACCCCCCACCCCTCCCCTAGACGGGGTGTGGGCATCTGACCGGAATGACGGGGTGGGTTAAGTTGGTGATGCTGAAGTGGCTGATACGACATATGGTCAGTAAGTACATACAGCATCAGCAACACACTCGATCCTGTGCTACCTTCTGAAGCCCCATTTTCGCCAGAATGTATATATGTGTTAAATCAGGGAAAGAAGCACCGCCCCAGATATTTTCGGAGCAGACGTTTTGGAATCACTAGACATGTGCATCGGTGTTACTCCCGAATATACCAGGTTTGGCCCAAGACAGTCAGCGGAACTGGCTGTGCATTTATATGCGAGATAGTTACAAGCTCTTCTACTTTGCTACCACGTCGTTGTACACGGCCGAGTTGGTAGCGATTCATTAGGCATTGTGCGTTATTGAGGTTGAAGACGAAACCTTACATGTTATTGTAACAGACTCGTTGCGTAAGCCCGTTTGTTTTCACTTGTCAAACCAATTTATTCGGGAGATTTCAACTCGTCAAGCAGTATTGAATGGAGCGGCTGAGATGATTGCCCTCTGTTGGGTACCGAATCATACCGGTATCACGCAACGAGTTGGCGGATCCCGATGCCAAGCCTTCCGTGCAGTCGTGTAGGACTTAAGCTTTGTCCCCCCCCCGCAAGATATTACCACTCAGAAGTGTCTTTTCCCAAAGTGAATGGGGGAAAAGCTGCACTTATCAAATTCTAAACAAACTGATCTGTAAAACAGGCTCTGGCGTCATGTTCAACGTTACTGAGAGGGTGTATGAGTGAAGAAGTGATTTTGGCACGCTTACGAACACAGCACACACTTGCCACATACGGGTATTGTTTGAGAGGGGAGGCACCCCGCACTGTCCTAGATGTGGTGCACCTATGACGGTTCGGCACATACTGATTCCTTGCCTCAACATCTGGGACGGACAAGACGTTCTTCAGTTTCAACGTCTTTAGAACGTCATACAGTGATATCTTAGGTAACAGTTCGGGGATCGTTCAGACAAGTCAATTATGTTGATATATCGGCCATTCAGTTCGACGTAGTTTATCCTGTCTAAAAACTAGACATTCAGTCATGTGTGATGCTATGAAAGAAGCACATATGACAGGTACACAGCCATTCGCTACAAACATGTGTCGTATGAAAGAACCACACATGGCCGCTACACAACCATGCTACAGACATGCGTTCTGTTGTTAAAGAAGCACATAGCCGCTACAAAACCATCCACTAGTCATGTGCAATGTTTTGAAAGATACGCATATGACCGTTACAAAACCATCCACGACTGTCTTGTGTAATGTTGTTGGTTGGTTATTGGAGTTTAGGGTCGCATCGACTACATCGGTCATGCAGTGCCCAGTGTAATGTTAAATAACCACATATGGTCGCTACAATACCATCCACTAGTCGTGTGTGATGTGAAAGAAGCACATATGGCTGCTACAAAACCATCCACTACAGTCGCGTTGTTATGTGAAGGAGGTACGTATAGCCGCTTCAAACCAATGGCTACTACAATCATGTGAAATATTGTGAAGGAAGTACATATAGCCGCTACAAAACCATTAGCAGTTGGTACAACCCCGAGTCCAACTAATCAATCAGTCAATGTGAGATTGGTATGTTGTCACGTATAAGTTTATCCGTGGTGGCGGTGCAGTGGAAGCAATTGCTTTACATGGAGGCCAGATCGCTTAGGGACGTGACGCCGACTTCGTTTGGTGTCGGCCTTCTAAGTACGCTCGGTGTACCGCGCTTTACGAGCTTGAGGATTAGCACGGAAGACTGCAATACTTCGAACGACGAGTGCTGAGTTTCTAGGGAAGTCTCCAACGGTGCCAACCAATCTGAGCCGTGTTTCAGCCCGGGGAGTCCTCAGCAGACCCTCGTACGCTGTGGCCGTAAATCTTGGCCGCCGTTCCAGACTGTCAACAATCGAGATACCGGTAAAAACAGAAGGTGCCGCCTCGGGCGGACAGCCGGTGTTGTCGCGAGCGGCCGCGTCGTGGCGGCCGCCGGCACCGCATCTGGCGCCTGGCGCCGGCAAATCGATGGCCAGCCGCTGTGTGGTGATCTGGCGAGGCCCGGCTGGGGCGGAAAGGCGCACGTCTTCAGCACAGCTGAGGCGCCTGCGGCGATCTGGCGCGGAGAGGCGTGTGTCTTCTGCATGATAGAGGCGCCTGCGGCGATCTGGCGCGGTCTGGCTGGGGCGGAAAAGAGCACGTCTTCAGCACAGTTGAGGCGCCTGTGGCCATCTGGGGCAGAGAGGCGCGTGTCTTCTGCACGATAGAGGCGCATGCGGCGGTCTGGCGCTGTCTGGCTGGGGCGGAAAAGAGCACGTCTTCAGCACAGCTGAGGTGTCTGCGGCCATCTGACGCGGTCTGGCTGGAGCGGACAAGCGCGTGTCTTCTGCCCGATTGAGGCGCCTGTGGCCATCTCGCGCGGTCTGGCTGGGGTGGAGAGGCGCACGTCTTCGGCACGGCGGGATCGCCTGCGACTGCTTCGAGCCAGGCCGCCGAGAGGACTGCGCTGCGCCAGACCGGGAGTGGCCCAGCGCAACCTCCGTCGCAGCCTTTCCACAAACTCCTGTCGCAGAGGAGTGTTCACTGTATGGATGGTGACACGACTCTCTCCCTTTCCCTCTCTCCCTCGTTCTCTCTCCCCCTCTCTCCCTCTTCCTCTCTCCCTCTCCCTCTCACTCTACCCCTCACCCTCCCTCTCCCCTATCTCCCCTCTCCCCTCTCCCCTCACCCCTCTCCCCCTCTCCCCCTCTCCACTCTGTGTGTCTGTGTCTGTGTCTATGTCTGTGTCTGTGTCTGTGTGTCTGTGTCTGTGTGTGTGTCTGTGTCTGTGTCTGTGTGTGTGTCTGTGTCTGTGTCTGTGTGTCTGTGTGTGTGTCGTTGCAAGACCCGGCAGCACAACTTCCTCTGTATCCGGGTCAGACTCGACTGCCGTTTCCAGCCAGCCGTGATCCGGCAGCAGTGCAGTGAGCTGCTCCTCAGATCACATTTAAATTTGAATGGCGCGAACCATGCATATTGCATGACAGATGGGCCATTTGAATAGTTATGCTAATGAGATGGATTTGTATGATAAGGAGGTGCGTGTTATGGTGCCGGTGTCGGTACCTCCCGTCGCGCGACGAGTGGCACCACAATAACATCGGCAGGTGCGTCGGCGGTCGCCGTTACGAGCATCCGGCTGGGCGGGCGACCGGCCTATTGATCCCCAGCGGAGCGGCGACAAAACGGCTCCGGACCGACACTGGCACGGCGTCGCAAAGGCGCCCGGCAAACGGCAGAACAGCACGGACGGTCGGTGTGATCCGGCTCCGTGAGTGAATTGGCCATCGATCTTCGCCGGCTGGCGGTGCGGCTCGTGCGGCGTTCAGCGATGCACGCCCATTAGTGGTGCTAGCGAGCCATCTGTGCCGGCCGTCTGTGCATGGTGCACGCCATGCGGCCATTTCATTCACACACCGCGACGACGTCGACGGTCGTTCCGGTGGAGACCGCTCGTTCCAAAACAGGACTTTTCGCAAGTGAAATGTTGGCGGCATTCCGCGGCCAAATTCGCACGTGTCAAATTGGAAATGCTTGAGTAAATGTCATCGGCCGACGTCCAACAAGCACCTTTTTGGATTCAGATGACTTCTGGAAATGCACATAAAATAATTTCTGGCAAGTTAACAACGTCAACCCGCGAATTGTAAAGTGTGGTCAAACCATTATCATTGCAGGCAACATGCCTTGTCCCGAAATAAATTAAATACTTCTCTAAATTGCATAGCAGCCAGCCTAAAATGGCCCATTGCAAGTTCCAGTCCTGCCACTTGCTATTTCGCCGTCAGCTGTAAACACCACAGAGCAAAAACACACGGCCCTGTTGTCCCAGCCACCTCATCCATGTCACACCTGCTGCCTCAGATACCCCACCCCCAGACACCACCTGCTGCCCAAGATGCCCCAGACCCGGATACCACCTGCTTCCCCAGATACTTTAGTCCCAGATACCACTTGCTTCCACAGATACCCCAGCCCCAGATACCCCAGTCTGTCATGCTTATGGTGAGTTTCAACTCCCATCATCACGCCTGCGGAACCGGCCAAAATAATCCAACACGTCACAAAATTTGCCAGGTTTTTTTTTCACCCCACAACCTCGTTAAGCTAAACCCAAAAGCTATCACGCATTATCCGGCCCATTAGGAGACCAAAGCAACCGCAGTGATTTAACATGCTGCTTTCCGCGACTAAGCTCCCCATTGGATCGGGTAACCGCGGATGATTCTGGACTGAGCTCTTTATTGGATCGGGTAACGGGTTGATTCTTGGCCGAGCACTGTATTGGACCGGGCAACCGCTTATGGTCCTGGACTGAGATCACTACTGGACCTGGTAACTGCGGACGATTGTGGACTGAGCGATCACTACCTGACCACAATTAGCTTCAGTGACGACGCCACCCACCGCACAAAATTCCACACCTAATGTTCGAACTAAAAAAAATAATGGTGGACTGCTCAAAATTAGAGGAACGTGTGAACCTCACCCTTCCCTATTCAGAAATCTGCAATATCGAATAAATCCAGGGGCTCTGTGGTGCAAGTTACCGTCCCAAAGAGCCCAATGAAAGCCCACCGAAGCCCAAAAAGCCCACGGAACGTGAATCGGCACGTTGGCGGCAGACGCCTGTTTGCTGGACGGCCAATGGACAGCTGCCGCCTTCCGTCGCGTCCACAGCCAGTACAATAGATGCGCTTGCAAATCCTGCCCTCTCGGATACAGACAACCGCAAAATATCTGCCAACCGACAATCCGAACGGCACGACAAACCCTCGCAAGTTCTCACGCTACAACTCAATGTATTTACCTGAGCTGGCGCTCCATGTAACCCCATGAAGCCCTCCGGCCTGAAGCAGCCAACACCAGGCCCATTCTCACAGCTGACGGTGAACCATCAGCACACCATTGATCCACAAGTGATAGGCCGCGGTGAGATGTACTGCGTCACCAACGCAGAAAATCACACCTATGGCGTAACTATGGCCAGGTCTTTCAATGCCCCTGCTGCTGGCGCATATTTCGGTTTGAAAGATACCAGGACCTAGTCTCGACTTATGGGTGAGCTATATGATCCCAAGCTATCTTGTACTTCCTGTGTTACTTCGAAATTCGCTCCATGCATGCACGCATGCATGCAAGCATTTAGGCACGTACCTGTGCGTTTACGCATGAATGAATGCATGCATGTGTGCATGCATGCAAATATGTACGCATGCATGTGTCTACGTATGTATGGATTTACGCATCAGAGGCATTGAATCCTGAAAATTGTTGGAGAGGCACAATGGAGGAAATGGGCAGGTCCGAATGGATTGGGAGTACAGTCCATAGGGTACAATGTCAAAAGTTAAAATTATGGCAGGAGCAAAGCCAACATCGCGGAAGCACTTTCCCCTTCAAAAGCATACAAAGCGTCACCCATTGTGCTCATGTATGTATGCATGTATACATGCATGAATGCATGTATTTGTGTGTATATTCATGCATACATGTGCATGTATATTTAGACTCCTTTATCTTATGACTTTTCTGACGTCCCAAGGCGGATAGGTATGCGAGACAGACAGATGATAAAACGCTTAAGAGTCTGGGTTTCGCCGATGGACGAGAGCAGATGGATTGAAATGTCACAAGAAAGACAAGTATAAAGAACAGCAACAAAGCTCCACATATAACACGACGCGTAGCTCCACAAGAATACGATTATTTACTTTAGCTAATAAGACTCTTATCACCCCCTTGCCAGGCGTGTGGTGACGCTAAACTTAGAGCCTTCGGTGATGGCAGCGTCAGATAAGGTGGGGAGTTTCAGCTGTTCAATGTGCCAAACACGAAGAGCGACGTGCAAGTACAGCTCGTGCCCGTGGTAACTGCAGCTGGTTTTCAGCCCCCGTGTAGCGCGAAGACACCGTGCATCAGCTAATTGGTGGTACTCGCGACAGTTCGGGAATGCACGTTCCCCACAGGTTGTTACTGTGAATTCTTAATGTCGTTTTCAGCTGTCGTGTCGTTGGCCTGAGGCTATCCGTCCTAGCCAGGACCGATTATGATCGTTTTCGGCGATTTGGGTTACTCACTGCAGTGTTGCAGTGAGTAACCCAATCTTCCGCACACCACCCAGTTATTTGGAACGCAGTGATGAGGTCGCAGTGATGCGGAAGATAAGATGCGATCCCTGAAGTCCCATACCTGGCGGCAGATCGACGTAAATGACTCTCTGGATGAAAATTGATCCTATTTGGGAACAGTTTTATGCCAGAACTAACATAATTTTACAACATAATTAGCTGTTTGTTAACAATTCATTCATGCAAAGGAATTGGTGCGAGCATGTCTCCAAATTTCCAGGTGGTTTCCGTCATGCTGTTGCGTTTCGACCCACCCAAAAACATACAAGGCCACAGAGATGAGATACCAAGCCATGTGTCGTTTCCATGAAGTTAGTGAATGGTATACACGTGGACGTGTTTGCACACAAACACGCCCACGTGCTTACCCGACCAAATTCCCAGCCGCCCTGTAGGACGTTGTGGCACGTCTCGTCCTACCGCCCTGTGGCGTTTCGCCGTTCGCTATCAGCCGCCCTGTGCGGCGTTCCGCCGTTCTCGTCCTGATCCCAGCCGCCCTGTGCGACGTTCTCGCCGTTACTCGTCCTATCCGCTGTGCGACGTTACTCGTCGTCTGTCTATTAACGCCCGTGCGACGTGCGTGTAGCCTGTGCGACGTGGCGTTACTGCCTGATTAACGCCCTGTACGTTACTGTCCTGATTCCAGCCGTCTGTAGCGACGTTACTCGTCCGTTACTCGTCTGATTCCCGCCGCCCTGTAGCGACGTTACTCGTCTGATCCGCCGCCTGTAGCGACGTTACTCGTCCGTCGTCTGATTCCCGCCGCCCTGTAGGACGTTATCGTCCTATTCGCCGCTGTAGCGACGTTACTCGTCGTTACTCGTTAATTCCCAGCCGTCTTGTAGCGACGTTACTCGTCACGTTACTGTAATTCCCAGCCGCCCTGTAGCGACGTTACTCGTCACGTTACTCGTCCTAATTCCCAGCCGCCCTGTAACGACGTTACTCGCCACGTTACTCGTCCTGATTCCCAGCCGCCCTGTAGCGATGTTACTCGTCTTATGAGTGACGACCTTGTTCAACAACTCTATTCGAAAACTTCTTCCGCACACCACCCATTCACTTGGGTCGCAGTGATGAGGTCGCAGTGATGTGGAAGATAAGATAAGATCCTTGAAGTCCCGTACCTGGTGGCATATTGCCACGCCCTCAAAGAAACGTCTCAGCAGCTCGATAACGAACTCGTCGGGAGCGGCTTGGTTGTCTGATGTGCAGGCGAGTGGAGCCCGGCGTAAACAAGCCTTTCACCGCCAACTGGCAACTGATACGGAAATGAAGCAGAAATGTAGTGCATCGCTGCACGATCATCGATCGCTACCTTATTGCAAATGCTTTCATCGTCTTCACTATCATTTCCATGATTGTGTTGCTGTAAACTCAAGAATACCAAATGAAGAACATATTTATGTATATGGTTCTTCAAATTTATTTTCTTATTTATTGGTGCAGTGATTGAGCACCGGCTTGCAAGGTTTACAGATTGTGCAGTGCCACCATCTGGTCCTTTCGGATATTGAGCATGTTCTGTGATTAAGTGCTTTCATCCATCATACTTGACAAGAAAAACAGCCCGAATATCACTAATATTGTTTTGCAAAATTTGCTTCACTTTACATGAAAAACACAAATACGATCTCCCAACATGGCTGTGCAATTTACGACTTTGTTATTCAAGGACAAATATTTTACAGCTCAGTGAACACATTAAAGCCATTTAATGGTCTTGAATTGTCTGAGAGCCTCCAACAAAAGACCACGAATGCTACACAAACTGAGAAATCCTGCCCGAGCATTCAGTTGGGTGTCATGACAACATAGGTGTAAAATGTAATACTCTTTATTGCTTAGGTGTCACAGGCTTTGTTTGCAATCGCAATTATGCACTTGCAGTTCCTATTGATCTTGAATAACCAGTGTGTCACATTTATGAGCTATATTGGCTAACGTAAGCATAATCTGATTGTATGTCCGATGATCCGGTGAACAAGCACACACGTGAGGGAAAACAATTCGTTTTCTAGTACTAATTGGCGCGCACATTCCATGTTGCTGCTGATCAGGGAAGTTGATTTCTGATAATCATTGGTGGGTCAGTGCATGGAGCCAATTGAGGGGGCGTCACACAGTGTACAATGCCAAAACTTAAAACTATTTGGGATGGACAGGACCATCAACAATATACAAATCAACACCCATACGGTTGGGCATGTCAGATTTAATGGAAAACCGCACCCGCTCTCTTGCCTGAACTGCATGTCATGGAAAAGCAATTGCAATAATGCACGAGGTGTATATTTGCTCAACAACAGTTTGCATAGTGAGCTAAAATTTTTATGTGTGGAAGCCGTGATGGCGTAAGCAGCAACGGGGCAGAGCGGTGGTGGCGGCAGCGACAGTACAGGTGATAGCTCGGCAGCGGAGCCGAAGGTGACGGCGGAGCTGCGGAGGTGGCGGCGGCGGACAGTACAGGTGATAGCTCGGCAGCGGAGCCGAAGGTGACGGCGAGAGCTGCGGAGGTGGCGGCGGCGGCAGTACAGGTGATAGCTCGGCAGCGGAGCCGAAGGTGACGGCGGAGCTGCGGAGGTGGCGGCAGCGACAGTACAGGTGATAGCTCGGCAGCGGAGCCGAAGGTGACGGCGGAGCTGCGGAGGTGGAGGCGGCGACAGTACAGGTGATAGCTCGGCAGCGGAGCCGAAGGTGACGGCGAGAGCTGCGGAGGTGGCGGCGGCGGCAGTACAGGTGATAGCTCGGCAGCGGAGCCGAAGGTGACGGCGGAGCTGCGGAGGTGGAGGCGGCGGCAGTACAGGTGATAGCTCGGCAGCGGAGCCGAAGGTGACGGCGGAGCTGCGGAGGTGGCGGCAGCGGCAGTACAGGTGATAGCTCGGCAGCGGAGCTAAGGTTACGGCGGAGCTGCGGTGGTGGCGGCAGCGACAGTACCGGTGATAGTTCGGCAGCGGAGCCGAAGGTGACGGCGGAGCTGCGGCGGCGGCAGTACAGGTGATAGCTTGGCAGCGGAGCCGAAGGTGACGAGCTGCGAGTGCGGCGGAGCTGCGAGTGACGGCGAGCTGCGTGGCGTGGCGACAGTACAGGTGATAGCTCGGCAGCAGAGCCGAAGGTGACGGCGGAGCTGCGGTGGTGGCGGCGGAGGCAGTACAGGTGATAGCTCGGTAGCGGAGCCGAAGGTGACGGCGGGAGCTGCGGTGGTGGCGGCGGCGACAGTACAGGTGATAGCTCGGTAGCGGAGCCGAAGGTGACGGCGGAGCTGCGGCGGCGGCAGTACAGTGATAGCTGGCAGCGGAGCCAAGGTGAGTGGGCGCAGGTGGCGACAGAGGATAGCTCGGCAGCAGAGCCGAAGGTGACGGCGAGCTGCGTGGTGGCGGCGGGGCAGTACAGGTGATAGCTCGGTAGCGGAGCCGAAGGTGACGGCGGGAGCTGCGGTGGTGGCGGCGGCGACAGTACAGGTGATAGCTCGGCAGCAGAGCTGAAGGTGACGGCGAGAGCTGCGGAGGTGGCGGCGAAGGTGACGGCGGAGCTGCGGAGGTGGAGGCGGCGACAGTACAGGTGATAGCTCGGCAGCGGAGCCGAAGGTGACGGCGGGAGCTGCGGAGGTGGCGGCGGCGACAGTACAGGTGATAGCTCGGCAGCGGAGCCGAAGGTGGCGGCGGGAGCTGCGGAGGTGGAGGCAGCGACAGTACAGGTGATAGCTCGGCAGCGGAGCCGAAGGTGACGGCGGGAGCTGCGGAGGTGGAGGCAGCGACAGTACAGGTGATAGCTCGGCAGCGGAGCCGAAGGTGACGGCGGAGCTGCGGAGGTGGCGGCGGCGACAGTACAGGTGATAGCTCGGCAGCGGAGCCGAAGGTGACGGCGGGAGCTGCGGAGGTGGAGGCGGCGACAGTACAGGTGATAGCTCGGCAGCGGAGCGAAGGTGGCGGCGGGAGCTGCGGAGGTGGCGGCGGCGGCAGTACAGGTGATAGCTCGGCAGCGGAGCCGAAGGTGGCGGGAGCTGCGGAGGTGGCGGCGGCGGCAGTACAGGTGATAGCTCGGCAGCGGAGCCGAAGGTGGCGGGAGCTGCGGAGGTGGCGGCGGTGGCAGTACAGGTGATAGCTCGGCAGCGGAGCCGAAGGTGACGTTGGGAGCTGCGGAGGTGGCGGCGGTGGCAGTACAGGTGATAGCTCGGCAGCGGAGCCGAAGGTGACGGCGGCAGCTGCGGAGGTGACAGTACAGGTGATAGCTCGGCAGCGGAGCCGAAGGTGACGGCGGAGCTGCGGAGGTGGAGGCGACAGTCGGCTGCAGCGCTGACGGTGTTTCCCTACCCTGGAAATTATATTGATAGCCAAAGCCGTTATCTTGTGTCCACTCATTTGTTAGACAATTGGCGTATCTTTCTTTCTGACTATTCACATATGTCAGTTTCAATTCTCCAGGTGCCACGAAATGTCACAAATATAATGTCGCGAGGTTATTTTCTCAATATCCCATACTTTTGGCTTATAATATCACGAATGCACTCCTTAGACTTCAATGATCTAATAAATGCATCGGAAAGTGAATTGGTATCCAATGGTGTATTAGATACAGGTCGTTGAAATAGAACCACTTTTCGTGACCTCTCAGAACTGCCTGAGGCTATAACTCGAAAACCGTTGGTTGGATCTGCCTAAACCTTGCACAGGCGGGTTCGCAGCACTTGAGTACTATATAAACTAATTTCATAAAAACCCAAAAGATAAAGGTGAAAGTCGCTGGTCGATCTGTTGTGGAACTGCTCAGTCTGTAGCATAAATATTTAGGTGGCACGACACCTTTTGTGCTCCTGTTCTTGGGCTCTTGGGAATTATTATCAAGAAGTCCCTGCATTGTTGCTAAAGCATGCCAATCTTCACATTCCCGGGCGCAAATGCGTACAGTCCTGGATATGGAACCAATAAATATTCTTAACTGATACGTATGTGAGGAAGAAACACTACTCAGAGCAGCCAAGCCTTTTGAACTGCCAGTAGCATATCCGCTAATATCGATGTGCAAACTGTGCAACCAGCTCAAACTTTGGCAAGCCGCACAAGACATTACAAAAACAAACTTGTATCGTCAGGTATGACTAACGTTGGCGACCTCCCACGCCCTGTTTGTCTATGGTCATGAAAAACGCCTTCGACGTGGAGCATAATGAACATCTCTCCTTCTTGCACGGCTGCGAATTAATAATGAGTACAATTAACTTAGTCTGTGACTCCGCCAAACATAGGCCATAATCTACTGAGTTTGTTGTAGGAAATAAATAGTATGTCATGCTATTCATTTTTATATCAATCGAGCCGATTCGGTGTCACATTGACGATGGCCGTTCATACCTCACTCGCGCTCCCCGGAGTGATGCCTAGTCCAGAGGGTGACACATGTGGGCATTGGACAGGGGAGGTGGAGGATCAAGGTGTGTTAACGGAACGGGACAGGATCGTGACCACCAGCCGGATCATACCTCGGTGTCTGCAGCCGCGCGCGCCGACTCATTCTGTGCGCAGGGAATACTTGCAGACGTGCATGCAGACGAACATGTACGAATATGACGAATATGTGCACGCAGACGTGAACCACGTTCAGCACACACGCATGATACAGCACCGCAAGCAGCTGCTACAGACGAACCAGTGGACTGGAAGCATTCTACGTTTGGCGAGCCAATTATAGATAAACCCTTCGCTTGACAAATTCGCTCTACAAATGGCGTCCATACTCTGACGAGCATCACCCACCGCATCGACTGTGTCGGCATCGGCTGGGTCGGCATCGGCTCGGCCCCCATTAGGAAGGTATTAATCATGTGCACAAATTAGCATCCGGACCGTGAGTACCGCCAGGTGGTGGGTGACTATCGATTTTACGACACGTCGACCGTTGAGTCACGTAGCGTCGCCAATCCCTCACGTCGATTAGTCGCGGGCGAAGAGTAGCGACAGGTGAAACCCGAGCCCGCAATCTTTCGATTGTGAGACGGGCAACTTACCCCTAGACTTCTCGTCCCCGAATACCACCAGATGAAGGGGGGACTTCTTACCTAACCTCTTGGAAGGCTTACCCCTTTGGGTATTTGGGCTAAAGCACTGTTCCGGCCAGCGTTCGCAGGGCTCATCCGGTAGTCGATTTGTTGTTTGAGAAAGTGAATTTATCTTGAAGGCAAGTTTCTGCTTTACAATTTCACGAACACTTATCTGTATAATAAAGTGAAACCGAGATGTGTGCTAATTGTTGATGCTTTTCTCAGTTTTGCAGTCCTTTGTGCATGCCTTTAAACCTTCGGATATCATGCAGGTTGTACACAGATACAATATGCATGGACCATGCCGTACCTATCAGTAGGTTAGACCGACCCCCAGCCCCCAGAAGAAATCGCGCGAGGGTGACTTGGCATCGTTTTGCATGCTTGTACCGAAATGGAAAAGTTTGAGAAAGTGAAGGAAATGTTTGAAGCCACTGAGATTTCACGTTATTCATCCTCGCTCCATTTTGTCATTCAAGTCTGCCCTTTATCAAGACATTAATTTCTGTCTAATGGGTGTTCCGTCTAACCAAGCATTGCACAGTATGGTGCAATACAACAGTGGTTGGATGAGGTTCACTTTCTGGTACATTGGATGGTGCAAATAGACATATCAACTTCCGTATAAATAAGTCGATCACCAAAGACCACAAGCGCTTTCCTGCCTCTGTTTATTTTTGTGGATGGCAGGAAGCGTAGAACAAGGCAAAGCTATGTGTATGAATTTACGCACGTATGAATGTCCAGAGCGGGTGAACACCAGTCAAGTGCATAGGCATACGTACAAAGCTCATCATGGCCGTACTTTTAGTCACCTCACGACGTTCACGCTGAGCTGCATTTAGGAACAAACTGGTCGTGCGTTCATCATGTCATGCGTATATTTCGTGCTGCCGAATGATGAACTGAGCACATTGGATGCCACATCGACTGCATAATAGACTCATTGATGCAGTATCAATTTATTTATGAGCGCTGAATATTTCTTAGGATGACATCGGATAGTTTGCAGAAGTGCTCTCCCAGTCGACCTTCCTCTCGAATGCGACCAGTCCAGTCGTGAATTAACTTTATTGACGTTGGATCATTATCACATTTCACACTGCGGACGAACTCTGCGAACTGGCAGAATGACAGATCAGACTCCGCTCGACGGAGTCTATATTTAGCGCGAGCCACGCCGCCCCGATGTTTAGTATTTGTAATGTGCTGGAAGAGTTTGGTCCAATAATAAAATCGGGTGTCCATGTTGATAACAGAAAATGTGAGTTCCCTATCGAAATCGATCGTACGTTTTCAGGATCATGATTTATGTAGGTTCCCGGCGCAGTTTGCAGGTTCCGCTGCCTATCCTCATCAGTTAGTTTCTTACCGGACCGGCATAGTGTCAGCACCTCCTCACTGGTGTACCATATGCGACATTATATCCGCCTGCCGTTCCGCCTCGGTTGTCGCCACTTTAGTATTAGTACCCAGGTCGCCACCGCGCTGTCTGTCGGTGACGTGGCATATTCATTAATTGCTAGGCAACGGTTGTTTGCTGTCACCAGCTGCGCCAGAACTGGCGCAGGTTCTTCGCTTGCTGTTTTGCGTTGCCGAAGAATCTGGGAGATAATTTGAAGCTTCCTCCTATTCGTTGTACGGCGCCGTGCATTGGGATGGAAAATTAATGGAAACAAATGCAGTAGAACAAAAATAAATGCTGGCAGCAATTTGTTCTGGGCTCAAAACATCAAGCAGGAATCTCTTAGGTGTCTAGGAATTAGATGATTCCACCGGTCTGTCTCAGCCAGTGATCACTACGAAACTGTTGGACGAATGAGTACTCGGGGCTTCATTCCTCTCTCTCTCTCTCTCTCTCTCTCTCTCTCTCTCTCTCTCTCTCTCTCTCTCTCTCTCTCTCTCTCTCTCTCGTGTTCGACACCACCTTCAGAACGGGCGGACTGAGAGGAGCTGCAACCAGACTGCAGATGAGCTAAGTCGGTCTTTTGGTTTGTATGCACAGATCGCGTTTCAGTCAGCAAGGTCCATTATTAGTATAATTTGTGCCGTATATATCATACAACAAGACAAGAAACTAGTGGTAGTTGCATGGCCGACGCAGTCGATGCTCCCCTAAACTGCAATAACCAACCAACCAACCGACAAACAAAACTAGAATGTGTGGTCGTTTCCCGAAGTCCATCGTATGCCATGTATACTATGGTCGCTTTAGTTTGAGTGGTTTGTGCATGCCCGTGTCCATTAATAGGCACACAGTAGTCTCATTCCCTACCCGTGTGACTGCAAGGCAGCTTCTGCCATCTGGGAGATGTGAGGACGAGGTGTGTGGGGACGAGATGTGTGAGTGTTATTGGGTTTGTGTTGGTGTTCTTTTCGCTCTCCGTCACCTCCACCACCCATTGTCTAATCCCAACCGACTTGGCTTGTCAGGTGTTACACTCTCTTCCACGTATTGGTCTGCTTCGTGTCCGGTGATATTTTCGGAACGCCATGTAGGCAGGCGAGTGCCAGTTGTTAAGTTAGTTATTAGGGCTTAGGGCTTTAGGGCGCATCGACTACTTTGGTGGGCCAAAGCTTCTAATCATTAGCTACCAGTTACAGCTAGCTCCGTCGCGATTAGCCAACTTTCTCGCCTGCATACGGCCTGATGGCTACGATGGAGCTCGTTTATTACTCGTTACGATGGAGCTTGTTTATCGCTCCGAGGACCGATATTTGTGCTCTGGTACATACCAATGGTCCACCGACTCAGCCTTGTTTCAGTCGATGCCCTGCCGGAACTTGCGCGCTGGAATGTCCAACCAGTCCTGCGTGTCCCACAGATGGGCACTGGTTCCTACCGCGCTGAGCACGTCCAGGGATACATACATACATGGAACGGAGGGGAACAAATTGCCGGGTAATGTTTTTCCTCTATTCCATCGTCTAGCGCCAGGTTATGGTTGTACATATTTGATGAACTATCTTTTTAAACGTCTTCAATGAGGGACTTTCTCCCACATCACCAGGAAGAGTTTTCCATTGATTATCTACCATCGATTTTGAATTTGATTCCATAGATCATTTATTGAAAACATGGCTTTCAGCTATCTTACGTCTTCCCTTGTCTAGCCTGAATTGATGACCTCGGTGTGATTTTCTAAATAGAGGAGCAACCTCCAGCTTAACATCATCCGGGCCCTGTGCTATTCTAAGTATTTAAATCATATCATCTCTTAATCTCCTACGCTTGAATGAAGACATATCGAATGTCATTGTCCTCCTCCCATAATCGAAATTTCGTAGTCTACTGATAAGCCCAGTAGTTGCTTTGTGCTACACTCTTCCAAGAGTACTTAGATCTTTTTGTAAAGATTGGCTCGATGTCTTCTCGTAGTTTTCCCAATGGGATCGCAAACAGGCATGGCACGGTTTTCTTATAACTTCCTTGCTTGTATATTTAATGTTGATCTTAAAGATTCCTAATGTTAGAATTGCCCTGTCCCTTGCTGAATTAGTTCGTAGTCTGCTTTAGGGTCTCTTAAAGCTAACACACCTGAGTTTTTCCTTCCTCAATTACGTACATTTCGCCATTTCCCATGTATGTTTACATGCCCCACCCGTAGACACCAGATGCATAAATGTATGCTAACCATATTTCGAAAACATCTACCATTGTTCAACCGATTTTTTATGTATTGCTTTCCGCTATCTTAGCATTGTTCCTGTTCACATTAAGCTGCACGTAGCATACAATCACGTGGCCAGTTGGCATTTACGAGTCGGTCCAACGAACCACCAGCAAAATTACCAAGAGCAAGAAGTAAATTGACATCGCGTCGGGAACGGTGAGCCTCCACCAATCATGTGCATTTGGCCAACCACACACCACAGCCGTGAACCAACGGCGGCCATAACGATCTTAGACTCGTCGTGGCGTGCTGAATGTGAACCAGGGCACGCTGTCAAGTGTGACGCTGATCCAGACGGCTACTTGGAACTGGAAGGAATCATGGCCGACGCCACCACGGCTGGCCGGAGTCACGTACTCCCAGACCTCGTGTCATTTAGCGTCACACGAGTGGAGTTGCGTGGAAAGGATTGATGTAGCATGGCACGGATTGATAGCTAGGATTGAAGGATTAAAGCTCTCCCGTCCGTCCTATATAAAGCACGTGGCGGCGCCAACAGCATAAATAATGCAATACTGAGCACTCGTGCACATGGAACACATACCAAGAGGCTTTCAGATATGGGTAGGCTACCAATGTCTTTAACTCAGGATTCTGTGCAGTGTGGGTCCCTAATTTGTCCAAGACACTTTTGCGCAATTTGAATTGTGTAAGTCTTCCTTTTGGCTAGATCCAGCGTAACACTTGGTGCTGTTTTTTGGCTCAATATTTCATAATGTCAAGAAACGCAATTTAATCTAGGACATGGTTCATGTCAGGCGGACATGGGGGCTCTAACTGTACAACTTTTGTCGAAGAAGGCAAGCGTCAGATCAGTTTCTGATCAGAGTTTGGACACTAATTAGAAAGGTATGATTTTTTTTTCGGATGCGTATCTATAACACAAGCCAATAACTGCAATGTTTAGCTGCAGTGCACGCTTCACATGACGATGAGCACAATTCACACACATATATATATATATATATATATATATATATATATATATATATATATAGCAATGAGCTTGGCAGTTTCTTTGTGCTGTGATAATTTACTATGAGCTTACAACAAGCCAGCCACGAGGTAGTTATATAACCCAATTACCGGCGAAATTACCTCGCCGATCCTCGACAGATTTCCTGGCTGGGCTTTCAGGTAATACAGTTCACATGTCTATTAGTTTACTTTGGCTATGGTTGGTGATCTGTTGCACTTAATAAGCCGAACTAATGGACTCACATTGCTGAGCGGATTTGTAGTGGTTGAGTGTTAGGTATTCTCTAACCTTTTCTGAACATTTATTCCAATCCCTCTCTCTCTCTCACTCTCTCTTTCTCTTTCTCTTTCTCTTTCTCTTTCTCTTTCTCTTTCTCTTTCTCTTTCTCTTTCTCTTTCTCTTTCTCTTTCTCTTTCTCTTTTACTCTCTCCCTCTCTCTCCTCTTACTCTCCCACTCTCCTGTAGGAGCGAGGGCAGGTGGCAAAAGCGCAATGCAGTAATCCAATTTCCAAGTACATCAATAATAAGCGCATTGCCTTGAGTGCTTGTACAGTCAAACGACTGGAAATATGCATGCAAAGCTGAAGTGGAACCAAATGATTGAGTGGAATAATATGATGAATGCACAGCATTGCCTTACTAAAAGCAACAATGAAAAGCGTTATCCCTCCCGGGATTGAACTCAAGACCCTGGGAAACATATCGAACACTATCAATTTGTCATCCAGGATGGTTGGCAAACGCCGACTGCCGTGCGAGGCGTATGGTATGCCGCCCGCCCTGGGGAATTCCGTAAAAAGTTCTTTCTTTGGAAAAAATAGTTAGAATACTTCAGGAGATGAAGATAAAAGCTAATCAAACTCACGATGAAAAGACAAATCTGGCTCTGCGTGAGACAGAACTTGAGAGGGTGCATTGCAACATGAATTACTGTTGAAAGTTGCTCATGCGCAGAAATTCCACCGCAAACGACTTTCTTTGAACACAGATCAAGAATACTCCAGGAAGAACGTTGGGACACAAATTGATATCAGTCCAACTTAAAGAGCACAACTTTCCAATGTGGGAAGAAAATTCTGTGGGAAGAACGTGATGCGCTACAACAATAAAAAGTAGTTCCGGTTTCGAATGTGTGATTGTCTGGACGGGCCGTAGCGCCCCGAAGAACTTGTACCATATCCAATGGATAAAAATTGCTATAGGCGTCGGCCTCGCTGGTAGCAATCGCGCCAGCAATCAACTCTATTTTTACGGGCAGCGGGAAAACGCAGCTGTTTTATTGGACTTTGGTCTGTAATCGAATTTCCAGGTGGTTGTATGGGTGAGATAATGAGACAGGCTACGTTGTTTGCTCTGTTTAGTGCCACACAGTTTTATATATCTTGATAAGCATTTACTGTTGCTTATATTCATTTCAGATACCACACGATTTGAAACATTGCATCATGCTATGTCGTCCAGTTTATGTCGCTGCCATTATTCATTTTCCCTGTTGTTTTTGTGCCAATGTACATTGCATGCTATTCTGTCATGACACACAGGTTGCATTATATTTTATCAAAACATGCAAGACTGACTTCACCTGCTATTTGGTCTGTTGATGATAAACTGGTAATCAAAAACGAATAACAACGAACAACTATAACTGCCCTTTTCTATTGTCACACACGAAGGAGTCTCCAGATGTTTTCGTTTTAATCCTGGGCTTCATAAATTCCGTAATTTATCCGGCAGCGCACTGGAGCACAAGAAATTAACACAGGTTCCGGTGGCTCCGTAAACCTTGTCAGATAGCATCGTGTCCCTGAGGGAGCAGCACCATCGGCCACTGACAGAAGCCTCGTTACCCAACTAGTTGCATCGTCCGAAGTCGCGGTGTATCTTCCAGCGGGTGTCGACCGAGTCTGTCGAGCGTCAGACAACTGATCGCTTCGGTACGCCGACTGGTGACGGTGCGGAGCGGCCACCAGTCAGCTGGCCGCTCCGGTGACGTCACAACGCTACCTGCCGGCCCGTGGTAGTGACTCGATCACATGAATCACTGCCCGCCGTCCAGTCGTTTGTTTGTTTGTCTATTGGGTGATTCACGACACACTTTTCGCACATTTACGGCGGATGGCGCCGCCCGCACTGTTTCGCCGGTGGGCCGCAGGATTTGGAAATATGGGGCATAAAAGCTCGAAGGTGTTCCGCTCTCGTGAGTCGAGTCGTCATTAGGAATGAATTATGTAATGGACGAATACAGTAATCCACCACTGCGGAGCGCAGCAGTCCGTGTTGGGATCGGCAGCTGAGGCCGTCCACGACAGATCGACCGGTAAAACGCAGATTAACATTCTACCGGCAGGGATTCGATATAAATACGACTAAAGGGCTACCTATTCCGTGGCGCAGCAAGTATTTTTTTTTCAGGGAGGCCCAACAAGAAGAAACGTCACGACAAATAGCACACTTTTTCCGAAGCGCGGAAAAAAATGGTTTTGCGAGGAGGAGATCTAACACCTTTTTTTGTTTGATCTAGTGCATTTTTAGTTGCTTAGTGGATGCTAGTCCCCGGCCCACCGCTGGCTGCGCCTATGCAACTAATGCTAATGCTTCGTTTCAAGCTGTGCCAAGTTCAGCTCGATCAAATCCAGCATCACGCAGTTATAGCCTCCGGTATTTTCGTGAGCTGACTGCACATGGATATGCCCTATAACTTATATCTCCAAGGAAGGTAGTTTAAGTAGTCGAAAAGGGTGCTTAAAATTTGTTATAAAAATGAATAGTTCATAGTGGATGTGATCAAGTGTGCACTGATTTGCACCGATCCAAAGCTAGCGCGGAGAAGCTAGCATGGAGAAGATGTGGTTAATATTACCCTACCTTGTTGTCTTGTCTATGGATAGGGCTGCATACATGAAATTAGCCTTCAAACAAAACTATTTCAATTAAAATAAGTTCAATGTTCATGCATATATGCAAAAAAATACATCCTCAAGGATAATTAAATAATTATTGAAACATATTTTCTTACCACCTCCAACACAGTCCACACAACGCTTCCAAATTAGAACACAACAAACTCGAGACAGTCACCAAGTGCTTCACAAATGTATCTTCAGCGCCATATTTGTACACTACTCTAAGCTGCCCCAAGCTGTCCTGCTCTCGACCGGAGTGAATTGGAGTAGATTGGAGTTTCTCTGATCTGCTCCGAAAACGCACCGAAACACGGAGCAGCTCCTGCAAGTTGCTAGGAGCAGTTTGTAGCTGGGTCAGGAACACGGACACTATTTATCGCCGGTTTTGCTCGAGCGCTTCATCAGCTGAAAATGATTCTTTTTCCGCACGTGCTGCCACGCCAGCCAGGCTGTCCTAGGATGGATTTGATACGTGAAGAAAATGTACACTATTTACAAGGAAATGCAGTTGTGATATAACCAGTATTGAAATAGCTGCTGCAAAGGACTGGGGAAGGGGACCAAGCTGAGGTAACTTTGGAAGGGGATTTGGGAAAGGTAACAGGGACCGGGGAAGGGGACCGGGGACGGGGACCGGGGAGGGGGACCGGGGAGGGGGACCGGGGAGGGGGATCGGGGAAGGGGACCGGGGAAGGGGACCGGGGAAGGGGACCGGGGAAGGGGACCGGGGAAGGGGACCGGGGAAGGGGACCGGGGAAGGGGACCGGGGAAGGGGACCGGGGAAGGGACCGGGGAAGGGGACCGGGGAAGGGGACCGGGGAAGGGGACCGGGGAAGGGGACCGGGGAAGGGGACCGGGGAAGGGACCGGGGAAGGGGACCGGGGAAGGGGACCGGGGAAGGGGACCGGGGAAGGGGACCGGGGAAGGGGACCGGGGAAGGGGACCGGGGAAGGGGACCGGGGAAGGGGACCGGGGAAGGGGACCGGGGAAGGGGACCGGGGAAGGGGACCGGGGAAGGGGACCGGGGAAGGGGACCGGGGAAGGGGACCGGGGAAGGGGACCGGGGAAGGGGACCGGGGAAGGGGACCGGGGAAGGGGACCGGGGAAGGGGACCGGGGAAGGGGACCGGGGAAGGGGACCGGGGAAGGGGACCGGGGAAGGGGACCGGGGAAGGGGACCGGGGAAGGGGACCGGGGAAGGGGACCGGGGAAGGGGACCGGGGAAGGGGGCCGGGGAAGGGGGACCGGGGAAGGGGACCGGGGAAGGGGACCGGGGAAGGGGACCGGGGAAGGGGACCGGGGAAGGGGACCGGGGAAGGGGACCGGGGAAGGGGACCGGGCAAGGGGACCGGGCAAGGGGACCGGGCAAGGGGACCGGGCAAGGGGACCGGGTAAGGGGACCGGGTAAGGGGACCGGGTAAGGGGACCGGGTAAGGGGACCGGGTAAGGGGACCGGGTAAGGGGACCGGGTAAGGGGACCGGGTAAGGGGACCGGGGAAGGGGACCGGGTAAGGGGACGGGGAAGGGGACCGGGTAAGGGGACCGGGGAAGGGACCGGGGAAGGGGACCGGGGAGGGGACCGGGGAAGGGGACCGGGGAGGGGGACCGGGGAAGGGGACCGGGGAAGGGGACCGGGGAAGGGGACCGATAATGGGACCTAGGATGAATGGAAAAAGGCGAATCGATTGTTGAATATTTCGTGCGAATCGGTCCAGCCATCTTGAAGCATGGTTTTAGCTGCTAAGAATTAATTATTTAGGAAGTGCAAGAACTGGTCGACTTAGGACTTTTAGGCATCGCTCCACGCTTAAATATTCAAAACCGCCAATGAAATCGCTCGCGGTGAACCGATTGGTGAATATTTCAAAGCAAATCGGTCCAACCATCTCGCATCATGGGTTCAGCTGCAATAAGGAAACCGAAGAATTGGTCGAGTTAAGATTATTATATATCGTTCAGTGCTTAGTTATTCAAAAGTGCCGATGAAATCGCGTACGGTGAATTGATTGGTGATGATTACATGCAAATCAGCCCAGCCATCTCGGAGTACGGCTTCAGCTGCAAACTTTAACTGTAATTGGATCTATGTCCACAGGCATATTCATGGTTGTGAGACGTTGTTTCAAGCTAAGATTGTCAAAAGCGCTGATGAAATAGTATCATCTGAACTGCTCGATGAAAGCTTATACAAATCGGCCCAGCCATCTTTGAGTATGGCTTTAGCTGCAACCTTTAGCTGCAAAGTAGACTGCGCCGTGGCGTTCAGTCATTGGATATAGCGCACTGTAAATACAAACACGTTCAACACTGTATGTGTCCAAAGATGAAACGCAGACCAGAACATGGAATCGGCTTCGTTTAGATCAGCGTCGGCTGCGCACGATGAAGATGTACGGCTTGGATAAAACCCAAACTAAGAGAATCAAACGTGCCAAAAAAAGACAAGGAAGGCCAGCCAGGCCAAAGGGTGGCCAACCTAACTCATCCTCGCAACCAGGCCCATCTGGGCTCCACACATCACCAACGTCATCTGTGTCTGCAGTCAACACCAGCGTGTGTATTTGCCAGTGATGACTTTGTTATGTCGCCGGTCTCCCGGAGCGATGCAGCGAAGAATTGTGTGAATTATACCAGACGGCTCTGGTGGCAGGGCCTTCTGGGCCGGCTATCAACATTTCAAATCTAGCACACGCTGCGCTTATCAAATGAACATCGGACAGTTGAAATCTGCCAGCATTGATATGGCAGTGGAGAGTGTGAAAATTTGGCGAACACCGGACCGAGTACGATGGACGACAATAGAAGAGCAGCAAAGTACTGTGTGTTAAAGGTGAAAATGTAAGGCCGATTGGCTTACATTTTCACGGCAGAGTGAGTGAAACACGCGTGACATAGCAATCGAAGGAAAGAGAAGGACACGTCGCAGTCGTGCCTGAGCCGGGTGGGGAGCATAGCCCACTTTGATGCTCTGTCTCGCCGCGTCGCCGACGCCCTCACTGAGCTGTCGGCAATATGGCGGGTGATGGATGAGGACATTCGCGCGCCAGGATGTGACGGTGCCGGCGCTAGCACCGGGCCGCAGGCTGGAAAATGTGCATTATACGAGCTGAGCAACAAGCGGCCGGCACGCTAGTTCAGTTGTAAACTTGGCGCGAATGATCTTAGTTTGCGCGAGGTTTCAGCACGCTAGACGGCAGTACTAGGGGACCGAAGTTGTTCGGTGAGCCCTTTGGACAAGTACTGGCTGGAACCGTACAAACTGGGCTAGCTGAAGACTCCCGTTCCTGGCCATGTCCGAACAATTACCCACGGAGCACTCAGCCAGCCACGCGCCGACAAAGCTCTGCTCTACCAGCTGGAAAGGCGTGCAGAACTGTTGCATGGCTCCTAAATTTGTCATAGGAAAATTGAGCCATTCAACCACGTACGTTGGCTCACGCTCGCCTGCAGAATTTTGCGCTTCTATATTTACTTTGCACAACCATGAGAACTGCTGAGTCTGCCATTCCAGTTCGTTAACGGACATTGCGAGACCATGGGGCTTAATATAGAAAACTGGACGTGCCAGCATGACCCCAAAAACGTTTGTAACAGTGCGCAACTTTTTTCATTTCTGACCCCGAGCCTCCCAGTATGGGTACTGCCCATGCTACAGCGAAACAGCTAGCATGGATTATTCACCCAGAGTAGCTGCTTCTGCCCATGCTTGGGACGAAAGCGCGGCAACTCACCGTAGAGCCGTATCTGCCGCGTTGTGATGCAGGCAGCGAGAACAGGCCGAAGACCATGTGCTCGCACTCCGTCTAGTTGCCATGCAATGGAACGCAACATGCTACACTGGCCTGGCCGACCGACAGCGTGAGACGGTCATGGAGCCTCCGTCCGCCGTCAATAGCAGACGAAGCCCTGGAGGATTACCGGCACACACTGCTCGCCGTCAATGACTGACCTTCGCCCGTCGCTGTCTCGCTCTGTCCCCGGAGAATGTTCGCCACACTGCTCACCGTCAATGACGGACGAAGCCCTGGATGATGTTCGACACACTGCTCACCGTCAATGACAGACGAAGCCTTGGATGATGTTCGACACACTGCTCACCGTCAATGACAGACGAAGCCCTGGATGATGTTCGACACACTGCTCACCGTCAATGACAGACGAAGCCTTGGATGATGTTCGACACACTGCTCACCGTCAATGACAGACGAAGCCTTGGATGATGTTCGACACACTGCTCACCGTCAATGACAGACGGAGCCCTGGATGATGTTCGACACACTGCTCACCGTCAATGACAGACGAAGCCCTGGATGATGTTCGACACACTGCTCACCGTCAATGACAGACGAAGCCCTGGATGATGTTCGACACACTGCTCACCGTCAATGACAGACGAAGCCTTGGATGATGTTCGACACACTGCTCACCGTCAATGACAGACGAAGCCCTGGATGATGTTCGCCACACTGCTCACCGTCAATGACAGACGAAGCCTTTGGATGATGTTCGACACATTCCACTCAACGTCCCTGCGTATATTGTGCACACACAAGCCGTCGAGAGTGCTATTCAGTAGGTTGCCGAGGTGTCCAAAAATATGAACGGCGATGGATCGCGATGACTATGAGAGCAGCTCCCTGTCACCGGCGGAGTGTCCATTCCGGAGCACAAATTGCGGACATATTTGAAGGGGTGAGCACAACTGTCGTCAGCCGCGATGCCGCGCCACTCAGAGTGGAAGCACGCTCGTCGGCCGGAAGCACATCAGTCAAAGTACAGCCAGCGACACAGCCAGGCTTTTCCTAAGGGGTGACCAAAAACAAAAATGACATGAAACTGAGAACTCTTTCGGGGCGCCAAACGCGCCGAAAATTTATTGTTTTGTATGGTGAAAATCTCACCATTTCTTGCCTGATCTAGTGTATTTTTGGTTGCTAAGAGGGATGGGGCCGCCCCGCCCCTCTGCTGCGCCGTTGCATACAACAATCAACAGATCGCACACAGACGTTAGAAGTGTCCTACCGGCGGATAGAGCGCAATGGCGATGCCTCGGGTTCGCACAGCCTGAAAATTGGATAGCACGGCTCTCATTTCCTCACCAAAAAGCGTTGCACAGTTCGAGAAGATATCCCGAAGGTAATCGCTTTTGTATTGCACATTTCGTGCCTTCTGCATCCCGCACGGTAATTGCATCTTTCTGTTCACAAGGCACCACCTACAATGCAGCCAGACTCCCGAATTGAAACCACTTCCCTGCTCAATTCCTGTTCAGGGACTTGCTTTGCGGCTTCCACCAACGGCTCCGAAAAACGTCTCAAAATGATGGCATCAGAGGGAGGATAACGCGTTGCCCACGAGCCAACAGGCCTCAGTGACACGAGAAGAACACACCATGATGTAATCCTACAAGACACCGTACACCGTGATGTAAAAATCAAATTATCAGGTGGGATCTCTGTGACCTTCAGTAAAGTGCATTGCACTACAAGATTACACTACAAGATTGCATTGCATGCCACCTACATATTGAGCGTCAACATGCCGACTAATAGTAAGTAATCACGACCAAAATTGTATAATGTTATAATTATAGCTTAGACCATCAAATGTATAGATATCGCCCCAAGTTACCTCACGCACTCCGATTAAAGTAAGGAAGATTTCATATTATCAGTGACCGTGGCTAAGATGCAATTGCGGAAAATCAGGGGGATTTGATAGCACCGCAGACAACCGCGGGCTACGATATCCTGATGCAGGATAGCATAGATGCATTTCGCGCTAAATCTTCATTTGATTTGAAGAGATGATGCGACGTTCCATTTGATGCGTGCTCATAAAATGGTACTTCCCCCATACTTCCCCTTTCTCACACATCGACGCTCAGAGGCAAAGTATTGGCCCTCGACCGTTTACGAAAGCCTTGACCACTGCTTTATTGGATGAAACGATGCTCTGGACGGTCGAGTACCCATGTTCATTTCTAGTCGAACCCATTTTCAGACTGTCTTGAGCGACACCGACTGAGATGATTGACCACTCGCGACAACGTAGGAGAGAAGGGGACTATTTTGCCACTCTCCCATCTGCATTCCTTCCGAATGTCTGTCCGATAAGAAAAGTCAATTTTACATCAATAACCCAGAATCGTATAACCTATATTAGTTAAAAGGTGTAGATATGATGAATCTCAGGCCTACAATATGCGCGTAGAAAAAAAATATGTATTGGCGCATTGGGCAGATTTCTTAAAAGTAAATGAGCCGTACACTCCATATATTTTCCTATTATTCTGAAGACAGCCTGGGGCTGCGCATGAGTGGCGGCGAGCAAGCAACCCAAGTTGTCCGCCCCTCATGAGTATGCGAAATGTGTTCCAGCTGACGCAATGCGACTCAAGTCAGGCCAACTAGAATTCGATGCATCCTGCACATGCAACCCGCTGCGAGCAACTGGCGCTCGATGTGGAACTATAGCCTGGTATCGGTCATAATCGGGCTGTTTGTATACTCACGACTGCTGGTTGTCACTGCCTGGGCGGGCGGCCGCAGCATCAGGTACACAGTTGTCAGAAGAATAACGCCAGCGACAATGCATGGCTTCGACCAGGTGACCAAGCCTTCGCCCGTGCAGACAAAGCAAACTGTTACGCTGCTTACGATGCAATGTTGTAAAGCACTTGGTCCCGCTGCGTGTTATATCTAAATATCTTGGGCAGGTTCGAGAATGGGCTTGAAGGATATATCCCTTCAATATTTATCAGACCAGTATAAGTCGTCATTAGTGGCCAATTTACGTAGAAGCACAGGAATCTCAGACACATGTGAACTTATTTACACAAATTGACACAATGCATTAAATTGTAGAATTTGTGATCCATATTCGATTCAATATTTGACTCGGTTCGATTTTCATATTCGCCAACATGACTATATGCACATTCCTTGCTTATTTGCAATGGACTTCACATTTTGTTCAATTCCTTCCAAACTGTCCTCCCTCCAAATTTGATCAGCATCACTTCTCCCATTCTAGAAGCAAGACTACACCGATCCCACAATGATCCCATGCGTGACATTGGATGCCTCACTGATTCTTGTTGGAGCATAAAATCGCATGGTGGGCATCGGTAATTTGCGGTCAGGCAGCCAGCTCCATCCTCTTTCCTTGCAGTCAGAAGTATCTCTCAAGGTACACCAGTCCATTGAATCTGACTGGACTGATGTTTTGAGATCTCTCGAATAAATCATGTATCAAATGTAGCTGTGATGCGCCCATGGAATTTTGCCCTGGTTAGTTCTAGATCTCCTATTATCATTTCGAAATAGGCCAAATCAGGAAAAATATTGCAATGAAAGTTGATCCAAGTACCAAGCTACATCGCAGTACTTATCCTGATTTCCTTTTAAGCTGTGTCTAAAGAGAGAGAGAGAGAGGCTGCGGCGACTTGCCCGCACTCCGGCAGTTTACCATACACCTCGTACCAGCAACCGGCGCTTTCCGTATCGTCCCCAATGGCAAATACAGGCAAAACACTGGAATCCCGGTCTCCTGAGTTCAGCTCCATGGAGAGATGGCGCTTTTTGCCCTTGGTAGTACAGTTCTGTGAATGCATTACACCTGAAATCACACGCATGAAGGCGCGTGGCTACATAAACACTCAAAGACACTCTTTGACTGATATGCATCGAGGCTCGGGTGCACTGTGCTCTCAACACTTGCCCTCGCTTGCCCAGCGTGCTAATGGGTGCCTCATGCTGGTAGCTTGTATATGCTGTCAATACCGCAACCACTCGAAAAAACTATGTCCGTTTGAAGTTGAAGCAGACGCTTTACTAGCCGATACTGATACAAATCCGCATAATCACTCATCACATATGCCATAGCGCAAATTCGAGCATCACAGCAGCAATCTCCGTTTATAATATAAAGGAATCTACCGACAAATTTCAACAGGTCGCATCAGACGGGAGACACCGACGGCCCTGGGTGACGCCATATGCCTCGCCCGCCCTGACCCAGCGTTACGGGCTTGGTGCGACTGACATCTCTTCTCGGCCGGAGGACCCACGCCAGATGCAATCGTTGCAAGCAATTACCAAAGGTCGGCGAAAAGGGCACCCGCCGGCGCGGTACGTCGGACCGGTCGATGGCGACCGTGAACGGGTCGCCAACACTGAGCTGGCCGGATCACAGACAGCAGCCAGCGATGGCGACCGTGGACTGGTAGCCAACATTGACCCGGTTGGATCACAGAGACCACTGCATGTTAAAAGATCGATATCCGTCACGCCCCGTCCTTCGTCAGTTGGGTCGCAACTGACCTGGTGAGGAAGGCTCCATAGCACCATGCCTTCCACAGGTACAAGTGAGAACATTGAACGTGAAGTTAAAATTAACTTGAATTGTGTCATGCACCGTTCTTTTTATCTATAACCTAATCGTTAGCCTAACCTGGAGAAGTTGTGCACACAGCTCAGATATGTGATCAATAGTTCATTGTCTCTTGCGCTTTTTTATTCATTGTCGAAGTGGTAAAAAGGCATTATAGTGAAAAGGGAACATGAGGGCGGACCTCATGACCTGACACGACCCTGGGATTTCTGTCCACGAACCCATCCAGAATCGCCTGCTCCCCAACGAAATGGAATGCTACACACCCAAACACCTCAAACGCAAATCGGACTTCGAACGAAGACGTTGCTTTCGCGGTACCCGAGCTCCTGCAGCCCCCGAGCAAACTTGGATGCTAACGAGCTTCGCTCGGGCGGCAGCAATTCCAGCACGGTGAAGGGAAGCTGCCGCGCATACAGGTCCCCGGGGATCCGCCAGACCCGACTACTCGGGAAGTGCCTGGGGGCCAGAATGTGCAGGAGGAAAGAGCCGAAATGATAGGTCCGCACTCGAACATACTAGGACAGAGCCTGTCGTTGCAGCCGATCAAGGTCCACAGCTCAATTCAAATCAAGCTGGTTAGCCCAGCTTGGCTTGCAAAAGAATTGGGAAATCATATGAAGTCAAACTATACCAGTGATAGTCAATGTTCTCATCAGCTTCAGCAATTCCTGTACTTGGCGCTCTAGTGAGGAAATGAGGATCTGAAGTTGTAAAGCGAACATGGAATGTAGGGTATTATACAGCTTTAACGAAGACAAGGGAGGCAAAAATACTGGAAGTGTTTTGCCTGTGAATGGTCCTGGCAAACCATACTGTTATCAAGTCTATATTCCGAAACATTTACGTTGAAGTGCTTCACCGCACGCATTTTCATTTCATCCGGTTTCATTCGATTGCGTTCACAGCAAGGACAGTACACGTGCACATACATAGCGACAACAACTGAGATGTGCTAACTAAGAGCGACAACAACTGAGAGGCCCCTGGAAATGTGAGCAAACAGCCAGCTGAACCAATGTGAATGGAATAGTTTGCAGCGAAAACTCAGAGCATTGCCATGCATACATTTTCGCAAAAAAACATATCTTTAAGTGTTGTTTTCTTCCATATGCTGAACAGGGCTGAATGCGCCTAAAGAGTAAAGAGTAACTTTACTGACAATACAGTACCAACTTGGAACCTGAGAAGTAGACACGTAGATTTGCATTAACCTTGCATTCAATTTGCATTGTATTAACCCGCGCCGTCTTTCCAGTCAGATCCTCACACCCCGTCTCCGGGGGGGGGCGGTTAGTGACCCCCCTAAACTCCACACTAAGCATCGCACGAAACCGAAAGTGGTGTCATCGGAAAGCGCTTGACGAATAGGGTCCGGGTCCACCCCCAAAACAATTTTCACCCAGAAGTGACGTCACCAAGGGGGCTAGATTTTCAAGACTTTTCACGACTTACATTATGTTTTTGGCTCTGGGGAGTTCATTTTGGGGATATATGAAAAACACAATTTATTTGGAATGAGAAAAGGACAGCGAAATCGCCCAGGGCTTTAATTTTCGGCACCCAAAAACCAATTTTTTGAAATTTCAAAATTTTGAGTTTTCAAGATTTCTTTAATTTTCCTTATCCAATGGATAGAGCAGATCGATAAACGTTGTTGGAAGTCAACTTTCACTAATAAAATATGCTTACTTTAGCCCGAATCCTCTATTTGCACTGCAATTTGGCACATACGCAAAATTTATATGTAGTCAAAACCGAAAAAAAGAGAAAAAGTCCACTCGTGCGTTTTGTTCCATCCTGAAGATAAGCAGAAGCCGACAGTTTGATTAAAATATCTGTATCCGTTAAAGCGTGACGACTGGTTGAACTTTTGTGAAGGTGACCTCACCTGACCTTGACTAACTCGTTGACCCTAGATGATCTGACTTTAAAATTTGTAAACAGCATGCCAAATTGATGTGGGAAAGGGTATGCAAATTTTGGTGCGCTGCCCGCGCCGTTCGTCCACTATTCGCGAAAAACCTGAGGGGGCAGTTGAGGACCCCCCCCCGCCCCGAGACGGGACGGGTCAACACGCGCCCTGGAGGGGGGCCAAATCTGCCCACCCCTCCGGTTTTTCGTAGATAACTCGATATTTTACCGTCCGATATACGCTATGATTTGTCTACGTGCTTAGAAATGACCAGCGCGTTGTTTAAAACGCGCCTTGTTTGAACAGACCAAGGAAGCCAGGAAGAAGGTACTGAGAATGCTCGGGGCAATAAATGGGAATGTATCATACAGAAGTGAGGTAATGATCAGGAAGTTTTACTGTGCATATGTCAGGCCACACTTGGAATACTGCGTCCAAGCTTGGTCTCCTAGCTATGAAAAATATTGTTGGCTTTTAGAGAGAGTGCAAAAAAGGGGTACAAAAGTGGTTAATGGCATAAGCAACCTGGCATATGAGGAAAAATTGAAGAAATTGAATATGTTTTCACTTAGATATAGAAGGCTGATAGGAGATCTCATCGAGGTCTTTAAATTTGTCCATGGTCTGGAGACGGGATATCTTGGGGAAATGTTTGAGTTGAACAGAAATGATGCAATTAGAGGTCATAAATTCAAAATTAAAGTCAACCACAGCAGAACAAGGTTAAGGCAGACTTTCTTCACCAACAAGATAGTAGAACAGTGGAACCAGCTGCCAGAAAACATTGTCAGTAGCAGCACATTGAACATCTTTAAAAACAGCATAGACAATAATTATAAGAATAGAGGGCTTGCTTTTCAGTATTACAGGGAGGGCTGATTGACAGATTTGGTTGGCAACTGGTTCAGTGTACAGAGTGCAACCAAGAAGGGCCCTTGTGGCTCATAGTTGCACTAATCTTTTATGTCTTTATGTCTTTATGTCTAAAGTAGGAAAAACGAAAATCTACCGAAAATTTTCCAGTTTGGGTTCCAGTTCAAGTCAAAGTCCATTCTCAGCGCCAGACCACAAATATCGGCGCTGATGCACTTCCCGCAAATTGGTAAAAAGGAAGTGTTTTTGGGAACACTAGCGACTTGTTTGATTTATATGGTTATGCTATATTGTTTCAAAGTCATGTCAGGTCACCTAGCTAAAGTCAGGTCAAGTTCATGACAGGTTAACACACGCCCTGGGGAGGGTGAAATCCGCCCACCCCTCTGATTTTTCGTACATAACTCCATATTGTACCGGCCGATATACGCCATTTTTGCATACCTGCTTCGAAATGACCGATGCATTGCTTAAAGTAAGAAAAATGAAAGTCGGCCGCAAGTTTTTCAAGTTAGTGGCCGTTAAAGTAAACAAAATTCGCAAAGCCAGACCACAAAAATCGGCTCTGATGCGCTTCCCGTATATTGGCAAAGGGGAAATGTTCTTGACAACACTAGCGACTTGTTTGATGCATATTGCTATGCTATATAATTTAAAAGTCATGTTAGGTCGCCGAGGTCAAGTGAGGTCAAGTTCATGACAGGCTAATGGAACCAAACATGGTCAACTGGAATGTTGTCATAAATGCAAATAACTGTCATGCGATTGGTGTCACTTTGCATGATACTCCCTACCCATCCGGAAATCTACCGTTTGTCATTGTGTGCCTAAGCGTTTCCATACTTTCTTCATGTATTTCACTCCTTTCTTTGCGAAGCCGATTGTGCCGAGCCGCCCAACGGAGCAGTCGGGTGGGCACCCCGGTTCCGGTAACTGGAGTAGGTAATGACCTGATAAAGTGATCCTATATAGGTGACCTGAGGTCACGTGGCGGATCTGGCATCTATATTGCATCATTAATAATGTAAAAAACATCATTACTGTCAATTTTTGAACATTTAAATACAATCACAGCGATCCATAACAATGACAAGCGAAGCCACAGAAAACCAGAACTTTTGCTATTTTGACCCCATTTGACCTTTAAGATATTGACCTAGGATCATGCAATTTGCACACAATAGATTTCACTATCGTGCCCATCCACTCTACGAATTTCATTGCTCTAGCCTTAATAGGAGCCGAGATCTTAGGGGGCAGAATCCGCCCCCCACCCCTCCAGTGGGTGTAATTTTCAGAGGCCCTCCAGGGCGCGTGTTAGGTTGATTGTACCTCATTCATTGCGGTCACCTCAGGAATACCACTCCATTGCTGAGAGATGTAGGCTTGAAGGTCTAAGCAAGCTCTAAAAAACCTTAGATGCGAGTGAGGAAGTTGACGAAAGGCGTGGCGTGAAATTGAATCAAACAGTGGCATAATAATGTATGTAAGCACCGTTGAAACGTTTTTTTCCACATGGCTTAGTAAGTTAGATGCATTGCGGTGTCGTATGGCATTTTCACCCATCTCCGATTTGCCTATGCACAATTTATATAGACAGGCTGCTCTCCAGTACCTGGGCAATCGTCCAGGCTTCTACCAGCAATGGAATATAATGCATGCGAATTGCATCGAATAGAAAACGGGTGATTTTGTATGACGACACAAAAAGAGGGTGCACAGGGAAGGCTTGCAATAGAGTACAATGCACTTCATATGGCTGGTCTCAAATGTGGCTTGATGATGAAGCATACAGTCTGGCTGACTTGGTTGGGTCCAATTCTTGTTTGACTTTTCGTACACTTTAGCTGAGGTCAGTTCTCCTGCAGCACGATGTAGCCGAAAAGCCGGGCTCGGACACGGACCAAGGGTCGCTTGCCAGCATCTCCGCCATCGACGTGACAAATGGCGGTGCCGAGCGAGGCATCAAACAAGGCTCTGGTTCCCAAGAGTCTGCCAGGTACAAAAAAAAAACACTGCCAGAACCATCTCCAAGTCGTGGACGACAACGGCAGGCAGCAGCCAAACCTGCTGTCACAAGAATGACGGTGGCTCGCGCGAGTTGTGTGAGAGCCGCATGGCAAGTGCGCAAGCGCCCAATCGACTCTTGAAAACATTTCGTGAAATGGTGTACGCAAATGGCGTGTGCAGGAGTGCGATGTTGACACTAAGACGAAGTTGTAGGTAGTGTTGCGTGTTGATCGAACATGAACCGCTCCTTGATGTTACGCCTGCTCCCAGCTTCGGCCTGACCCCTCCATGGTGAGCGCACCACTCTTGTCAGCACCCGCCTGTCATGGCAGTCAGTAAGTGCATTCAGAGCAAATCAAGCTTGGCGAACATCAGCGACAATGATGGAATTCACTTGTCAAATGATAGCAATTTCGCCTGTAACTGCCTGTAATCTGCCTGTAACTCATACAGGAAGCAAAATGAAACCCGGCTTTTTGTGGCAAGCATATGCGTGTCGTTTTAGTAGAAGCCTTGACCCGACCTGGCTCTGCACTAGATGTGTATGACGGACAGTTTCTATGTCCAACACTTGTGAGCTAAATCAACCCATGCTGCATTCTAAATTAATGTGGACCACGTAATGATTGCATTTTGAAACAATTCCAAAATCTTCCTATTTGTACCCCAAAAATGCTTTTGACCTGACCGAAAAGGTCCATAATTAACCCCTAGACGTTAAGCTTGGTGGCAATAATTGCATCCGGTAGTTGGCTCTGCATTGATATATATATATATAAGTCGCCAAATTGCCCATGTACTGAAGTGGTCTGTGCTTCAGAAGTCATATAATGCTGGACTTAACTGGAATATCTTTTAACCTGCTGCAGTATTGCGTTGAGTGGGAAAATTTTGGTAAAGAAAGTTAAAGGCAATTGGGTACGGACATTTTCGATATCTCTTTCTTTTTAGTTTCTGCTGCGTTGCGGTCCAAATTTTCACGATTTATTTTGTTAGAGATGCAGATGACGTAAAAAGGAATCCACCTCCCATTCCCGTCGTGCATTTCGGATGGAAACCTTCCGATATTTCAGGACAGGGACACGTGGTGCATCCCATGCGCTTCGCACGTTCAGTCGGAGCTCTTTGACAAGAAGGTTAGGCGCTCCTATGCTCAACGTGATAGGTTTATAGCAGAGCTACCTATCGGATATTGTTCACCGCCGGATTCAGCGAAGACAACTGGGGGTTTGCCTCCCCATATAAAAGTGGCTCTCCTATGCCTGGAACAAGGCTTCCGGGATACTCGAATGCACTCCGATCCACCCACCTCCCGCTCTCAACAGTTTTTTTTTTGTAGCCGATGACGCCCATCAGAGTAGAAAAGGCGTCCCTCTGGGTCGAAGAGGCCCCTCTGAAGAGTGAGGATTTGCTCCCTTCAGAGAAATTATCCCTCTCGATAAATTCCTGGATCCGTTCCTCACATTGTTGCCTGTGAATTGACGAGTTCATGCAAACGAAACACGATGGTCGCGTCACAATGCCCTAAGTAGCCCACCTCACTGACTGAAGTGGTTGTAAAACCGGATAAAAAGATGTCTGCAAAAAAGTCGATACATTTTTATGTCAGAGATGAGACATTTCTGATCAGTACATGCTTTGGAAAATGTTAAGTCCTTCCAGCGAACTGCGATTAGTTGTGCACCCTCACCGAATTAGGTGCACATGCACAATAAACAGGCACAGACTCTGGTGTCGTCGCCACCAAATTTTTATAAGGGGGAGGTTCAAAGGCCTCCTGCTTGCTCGAAAGGGAGCCTGTATTTTGCTAAGGCCTCCCATTAATTTTTAGGCTCTTAAAATGGATTAGGAGTGGGATGTATGATTTCATGATGGTGCCTTATTTGTCCTTGACATGGTCATCTTTTATTCAATACGCAATAGCAATCATCTCCTGTTTCGCTGAGCCGTACTAGGGTATAAGTGTGAATAAACACCTAAGTGCACCTAAGCGTTAAGATAAACATATGTCTTGATGCTTTCTCGACCTGAAGAATCTTCCCGCTGGCCTCCAGCTTGCGGTGTGCTGGCGGGGCTGTGCGAAGCAAATTTTATGAATATCTCCCATTGATCAACCCACTGTTATGTCCTCCAAGTCTAACTGAATATAGCTCGATTCATCACTACTGTTATTCATTCCAACCAGCTTGCTTTCATACGCGGGCTTGAGCTATCATTTCTCAGTCCTAGGACGACAATTTCGCGAAGGTGACAACGAGAATTGGATTAATTGGTTTTCTGATCGCCACCTCAGGGATTTATTGGTTTAATAACATTTGGTACTGACTGCAGAGCACCTGACACACAAGTTAAAATAATAAATCATCAGCGAATAAATTCATTGCAAGAACAATCATTGAAATACAATACATAAATGACAATGCAACAAGGCAGCAATGACAATGCATAAGTAATGCAAACTTCCAAATTACACACCGTCACACCCATGGTTTTCACTGTGCTGCATCGTTTTCTAAATGACGTCGTTGATAAGGTATTGAGGCTGAGAAGCAATAAGCATGCAGGCTGTGATCAGAAACCGCAAGCTTGTTGGAAGAAAGTGCATTTAAAAGCATCATTCCTCCCATTTTATATGGGCATGGGCGTAGTTTTATCTGCTTGTGAGGGGGAATTTCCCCCTCGATGTCGGCTTTGCCCCCATTGGCGTATATTTCTGAAATTATTGGGGACCAGTGGCATACCTATGAATTGCATCAGGGGAAGGGCAAACAGATTTGGAGGGAGCCAACCTATTCCCATTAAAAAGTATCCTGATTTCAACCACTGTTTTGTAAAAAGTGACCTCTTTAGCATGCATTATTAGTGGCCAACTATATCGTCCTGTGGAGGAGCTTAATCTGCCACCATCGTTTCTGATTCGTCGGATTTCAACCCTAGCCCACCCAGTTCGAAGTTTCTCTTTTGATATCCCTTGATAAGTCACCTCATACTGCTGAAGTTACACCTAAGCAAATTACTTTAAAATTTAAATTTTCCCAATTTCAGGCATTCCAGCTCATAGCGGTCACCACGATGCCAACGTATGTGCGCGTGCACACCAATCTTGCGCACTCGGCGCATTCGCCAGAAGTAGTGCGATGCTACGGTTTCTCCTAGGCCTCCGTAATTGCTAATTGCTCCGTATTACGTTTTGTTAATTGCTGCCACATGATAGACTTGCGCCATACTTGACATGATAGAATGCTTTGTATGGGCGTTAGCTGCGAAAATTCGATTAATTAAATTCGATCAGTAGTTCTCTACTTCCTATATCATTTGGTGGTTAAGAAATGCGGATATCTGGTGAACTTTGATGCAACTAATATACTTGGTTAAATATGTTCCCAGATTGGCTTCCGAACTGAAACCCTGCCTCAGTGTTCTTTTTTGGACCCATTACGTCTTTCTCCATCTACGGATGTGCCTTTGGGCTCCAATCTATTCTTTTGTTAAGGCCCCAACATATTTTATGAATCCCTGCTCGTTTTATGGTTTTGTTGCATTTTTGTGCAACAAGGTCTTTAGCTACCGGGATCTTTCGAAGATCCCGATGTGTTTATTTAGTGCCTTTTATTCGTTCTTTTTGGGACCATGATGCTTCTTGCGGCCTCAGCCACTTTTTGAGTCCCTTATGCGGTTCCATGGCCCCTGTGTGCCTTGAGAGCTCCCGGTGTATTTTTTAAAGCTCGGGTATGTATCTTTAGGGCTGTAGTGCATGTTTTAAGGTCCTGTCGCTTTTTGTGGGACTCTGTTGTGCTGTCCTGCTCTGCTTATTCGGAGCTTCTAACGCACATTTGTGGGACCCAGTTTTTGAGAGCTAGCGTCATGTTGTGTCCCGCCTGGATTTTTTTCGAGCTCCGGTGGGTCTTTTTCGGGGCCTTACACGATTTGAGAAGGCAATGATGCGATGTTCTGTGTTCCGTAGCTATTTTCTTGACATATATTTTTGGGGGATCCCTCCATATTTTGGAATGCTACGGCGTGATTTTTTTTATGATGCCGACGATATTTTGTGGGTTGTACTGTGTTTATGTTTGGCCCTAGACGTCAATTTTTGGGAGCTTCAACGTGTGATTTTTTATACCACATCCAAATTTGTATGACAATCAATGGAAATTGTGGGTCCTGAGCGCGATATTTTGGGGGTGATTCAATCTGTCGGGGTGAGTTGTACTTAGCTCTGACTCCAACGCGATTTTGGCGGTTCCTCTTGCAAATTTTCTGGCTTCGGAGGGAGTTTTCTGGGGTTTGCCGTATTTATTTGGAACCCTCTACACGAATTTTGGTGCCCCGACGGGAATTTTGGTGGCCCCAGCGCGACTATTGGTGGCTCCGTCACGATTCTTTGGGGCTTATCCTTCTCATGAGGGAGGGGCACTTGCCCCTTTGGTGCGCCCCTGCGGCAACTGAAGGTGGTTTCATTTCGGCCGCTAACCCCTTTCGAAGTAGAAAAGCATCCCAGATCATTTTTTCCAGACCTGTTCTGAATTTACCGTTGTTGGGATCGATTCGATCGAGTCCCGGTGTGAACGTTTTGGACATCGAGTTCTTTTTTTAAGATCAGACCTCAAAGCACGTTGTTTTCACCAACTCACTGAGCAGCCATTTAGCATTGCTCCAGCAAATTCGGATAACCAGGACAACCGGTTTACACGCAAAATTCTACGATTTGTAGAATTACTTGACGAAATGGGTAAGACTACTGTTTTCTTCTGGATCCCCAGTCACGTCAACTAGTTGAGAATGAAGCTGCCGACATGGCTGCAAAGGCCGCTATCAATAGTGGCCGCGTCATTTCGCTATTACTCCCTCCAAGATATTTCTACCCATTTATATCATCGTTTATGCGATCAGAATGGCAACGAGCCTGGAGTTCGAAATGTAATATACTAAGGGTCCTGAAGTCGACACTATGGCTGTGGTGGTCATCGCATCGGGTCGAACGATGGGAAGAAGTTGCGCTCTGCCGTTTAATAATCGGACACATCCTAACCACACACAGCTACTTACTGTCTGGAGGTGTTCGACCCTTGTGTCCACGCTGTTCTGCCCTGCTTACTGTACACCACATCATTGTAGCATGTTCAGTGCTGGAACCTCTACGCCGCCAGTATTTTGGAAGAGCGAGCACCAACCCCTTGCGTATGCTACTGGGTGACGACTCTGAGGTTGTGTCGTCCAGCAGTATCTTTAAATTCCTTCGACAAACAAATTTTTGTGATATATATCATCCATGATAGCCAACACTCTACTTTTACTACCATCTAATTTGAAGGACATAGCATTCTAAATTCCATCTAAACATTGTTATGGGCACAAAAATGACCTTGTTGTCGACGTGACCTTAAACATCAATTAATCATCAGCATTAGGGCCCTCCTCCTCCAAATATGGTCTCAGTGGCCCTCTCTCATTCCTGCTGGGACCTTCTTACCCATCTTGGGGCCCCCTCTTCCGTCCAGAGAAATCCCTCCTATCTTATGTTCCATTTTCTATTGTTGGGGTCTCCGCTTCCACCTTGGGGGCCTCGTTTTCCGAATTAAAAACATACTGTGACTCATCGGAAGCCTTCTTGTCTAATCTGGGTGGCTTCTTGCCCGCTTCGGTGGCATCCTCTTCGTCCTGGAGGCATTCTTCCAATATCTGTCCTACTTCTCGTGTAGGGCCCAGATTTTATTTTCTGGGGGACCCTTTGCCAGTTTTTGGACCTCATTGACAGCATGATATTCTGGTCTCGGCGGCCTCCTTGCTTACTTTTTCCTGTGCATTTTTTTATGGGGACCTCCTTAAATTTCTTGGGGCAGTCTCACGGCAGTCCTGGCAGGCAGACACACACACACACACACACACACACTCAGATACTTAAATACACGCACATGCTTTTACAGAACAGGTCAACAAAGTTGTCTGGGGCTATGAATATTGAATCGCTTATTTGGCATGTACAACATTTTGGCTGACGTGCTTATCACCCCTGAGAACCCCTTGCAGAAAGTTCGCGTCAAAATCCGAGATATCAGGGTGTGAAATCAACCTTTCGACCGGTGAATGCTCTGAAGCGCACCAGCCGCCTAGATGGCGCCCGTGCCGCCGTGCAGCAGAGTGCTGCGGTACAGTCTACCAGTACCGTCCCGATGTGTCTCGCCTCCCAGCTGGAACATAGAACGCTCCGTCAAGGGGCCTATCGGAAGGTGCTGCCATAACGGCTACCATTACTATCAGGACTACCATATAAGGACCAGAGAGAGAGAGAGAGAGAGTAAGATGCCGGCTATGAGACCTCCGCGCTGCATAGGGTCTCTGTCCGCGCTGCACCGGCCACTGCCGTTGGCGGAGACTGGTGGGACTGGTGGCGGAGACTGGCGGAGACTGGTGGGACGCGGTCTCTGTCTCCACAGGCGGCGCAGCGCGGAGCGACGTGCAGCACCCCCAATGCCCAACGCATGCACCTGCATGCCGTTACCGGAATGCCGTCGATCCGCGGTGTGGACGGCGAGTGGCGCCGACTGCCACACACCTTCTGCACAATTACGGTTCAATTGTCAGCTATTTGGGTCTATCGACACCAACATCGAATTTGCTGGAGCTGCTGACAGTTCCGGGTTCTAGCTGAGTTAAGTGGTGTGCGTGGCATTCCTCGTGTCATTACACGCGGCATAAACATGGCTCCAGGAGAATGTGTGAGTCATCGAGTATTGCGGCGTGGTGGTGGCGGGGAAATGGTTATTCCGTTCCCTTTGCTTTTGCTCCGTGTCTTGTGGATGCACTGAGAAAACGGAGCTACCTCTTTGCGTGACAGCTATTGTGTATCGAGCTTGTTTTTTCCATTAAAATGATTGAGTTGGTCGGTTAGTCTGAGCCATACGACCCCACAAATTTCGGATGCTGGCTGCACCGAGCATCGACCACAGTTGGCGAGAGAGCACTCTCGTATCGGGCGGCCAGGCCACCGCTTCAGTGCCGTGTGCGCGTCAGATACTGTCAGGCAGGCAGCAAAATCATCTGCCCATAGATGCCCAACGAGCCCGGCTACATGTACTGGATAGACGTATTGCATATTGTATGCGAACAAATAGCTGTTTCAGAGGAAAGACTTTCAGGGGATCTTTAGTAGGACACCTTTAATAGGGTACGTTCAGAAGCATAGCTTTGGCTAATTTTGGGTTTGGAACATTAAGGTTTGGAACATACTATGATGATCTTCGACAGCACCCTCCTGCTGTGAAATCAAAGTAGCTCGTGGCAGCATCTGGCATAGTGTAGCAGCGGCATGCTATCATGGTGCTGTATTGAGCAGACTACACCCCCTGTCATGTATTGCCCAGCTTGCAAGCTTCCTGTGCTTGGCACCTTTTGCACGACGATGCCACTACTCTTATAAATAGCTTGGTTAGAGAAGATGTGGTCTGAAAAAAAACAGAATAAATGTTTCAAATATGATTTTTTTTTAATACTAAGGTAGTGCTTAAGGTATACGAGAATGGTAATCGATAGTCAGTTGCAACTCATTCCATAACATTGGCCGTTTGATGCCAAATTTCGTTCAAATCCTGAAATTAGTTCACACCATCCGACTAAAAGTGTTCAGTCAAAAATGTCCCACAATGTTGGTGAAAATAACTAATGTATCCAGTTAATTTCTAGATATGAATTAGATCTGAAAGCAGGTTCTTTGAATTCATGTCACAAGATGAGCATGTTTGCCAGAGCCGTTCACCTATATCACTTCTCACTACTCTTTAGACACACTTGGGTCATTTGTTTTGATAAGCAGAGCACATTTGAATCGCCACGTTATTCAGAGAAACCACCCTGTGTCCTCACAAAAAACATCAGATCTGTCAAGTTTTCTAGCTCACCAGGTATGACAATAGGTGCGAAGTCTGTTCAGCTCTCACCGATGCACTCCGTCAAGTGCGACTGAGGCCTACCTTGTCAGGGCGTGTAGGTGCCGCCCAGCACCAAGGCATCAGGCTTATCTTCTCCTGATGTTGACAGCCTGTAGTAGCTAAAGGTGTCCTGAACGTGTCCTACTACGCGAAACGCGTCCTGGAAGTCGCTAATAATCAGGTTTCTTGCGTTTTAGGATGAGTTCCTATGGAGTTGGCTCGTCAATGTTTCGAAGGTGCTTAGTTGTTGCATATGTGAACTATTCACACGTGAATAGCATTCGTCATGTAATGAAAAATGTTTGTCAACCTTGCATCTCACTTTGATTACTCTTTGTTGATGGTTATTTTGTTTTGCACTTGTGCTTACCAGATTGTTGTTGACCAGTTACATATTTTTTGGGGGAAAGAATTTCACAGATTTCCATTTTCAAAGAAAAGTTGTATTTCCAACGAGTGGCATGGATCACCGATACAAATATATTCAGTCCTATTGGTACATGAGGATTACCTGATCCCTGTCTCCGATGCATTAACAGATTATCAAGCAGCAGCATTAGAGCATCTTTGGTCTGTCGTATTTGTTCATTCTTTAATCAGCCCTGTTCGTGTACATCTGCCTCATCTCCGCATCCATGTATATGTGTGGGTGGTATTTGAAAGCGTACACTATCGAATGCGAACGCTTGACAATTTACACAAGCATAACTTTAGCTTGCTTGTAAAAATTACAACATTAGCATCGCAATCAATAAAATACCGTGTTTTGTTCCAGGGGCGTTGTTTTATATACCAATGCTTGAGGGTACAAGTGACCCTCAATGTTTACTTTGCTTCATCCCAATAACTTCAAAGTTTATAATGGAATCCTGTAGAGTATGCTCTCCAATCAATTTTTGTCTGCCCATTGCCTTCTTGTATTTTTCCCCTCCCCCTAGATAATTTTCGGACACCAAGACCCTGCTTTGTTCGACATGTGGTGGTGTTTCCGTTAGCACACATATGACCAGTGAAACGCTGTCTTGTGCATCGTGGGTGAATAAGAGACATAACAATGAATAGAAGAATGAGAAATACGAAAATATACATGTCTGTTTCTGCTGATGTACGCAAAACACACTTAGAATGGGTAAAAGATGCTCACAATGTCATGCTTCCTGCACACTCTTCTAGATCTGGATACTCTTCACTTATCGTGAGATATCTTGATATCAAGTGATTGGTTGAAAGTGATGAATATTTAGCAAATATATATATATGCATAATATATATGCATACCTTGCAGTTAACATGACCATTCTCAGTTCTCAGTTCAGATAATCATTATCAGATTTCAGCTCGGATGACCATTCTCAGTTGTCAGTTCATATGACCATTCTCAGTTCTCAGTTTAGATAACCATTCTCAGTTCTCAGCTCAGATGATCACTCTCAGTTTTCAGTTCACATGACCATTTTCGGTTCTCAGTTCAAATGACCTGCACAGCTGGTGCACCGGTTTGCTGATTCTTCACATGCTTTCTTCAGCCAAGTAGTCCCGGCTAAATGTCACGTCACGCCTGGCACCAGGACGCAAAATAACCTGTGAAAAGATGAACGCTGCGGATGCTTCATTATGTAGCGCGCTAAGCTTGTGCGCTTAAGGCCGTTGAACTTACCCAAACTTCTTCACGCCAAAGTTAGCTGAATGACGTAGACGGAACCACGAATTTCTTTGCCAGCGGAAACATAGTTAGGACTGCAATATTGCGGAAAGTGTTGATGAAGTCTGGCTGGCGAAAGTTCAATGGCTTCCTCAAACTTCCCCCCCCCCCATTCGTTTGCATATTTGATTTCAATGCAGCAGATTTGCTTGAAAATTATTTTCGCCGAACTCTCCGTTTCTCGTTCTAAATCTTCGCTAGACGTAATATTTCGTACTTGGGCAGCTTTGCAGTGTCGTTCTTACCGCTTCCAGTGGAGCCTGAGCCCGCACGTTTGCCTCCCCCACTCTCTCTCTCTCTCTCTCTCTCTCTCTCTCTCTCTCTCTCTCTCTCTCTCTCTCTCTCTCTCTCTCTCTCTCTCTCTCTCTCTCTCTCTCTCTCTCTCTCTCTCTCTCTCTCTCTCTCTCTCTCTCTCTCTCTCTCTCTCTCTCTCTCTCTCTCTCTCTCTCTCTCTCTCTCTCTCTCTCTCTCTCTCTCTCTCTCTCTCTCTCTCTCTCTCTCTCTCTTTCTCCCCTCTCTCTTTCTCCCTATCTATCTCTTTCTCTCTCTCTTTTACTCGCTCTCTCTCTCTCTTTCGCTTTTTCTCATTCTCATTCTCTCTTTCTTACACTCTCTCTCTCGCTCTCTCCATCGCTGCATCCAGCCCTTTATCCTTTTCTGTCTCTCACCCTTGCTCAGTATCTGTCTCGCTCTAATCTTTCACGTCTTATGCCCGTCGCCGTTGCCTGTCACTTTAAGTAGTCGCCCTTCATGCTGAAGCTCTGCTCATTGGAGCCCGGCCAGAGATATGGCGGAGAGCTGGATAAAGATGTCACATCAGTTCACAATTCTGCAGGTCAGACAGACCAAGCTCTGGTATTATTTTCAGGCGCTGAACGAACAGAACGTTTCGGGGCTATCGGACGTCAGATGAAGCAAACATAACGCGTGTTCGTTCACAGTCCTGGGTCCGAACGGTGCTCTACTATACGGAGCTGTAGCGTCGTGCCCAATCATTACGCACGTATTGAGGGACTGGTGAGAGAGGATGATGCTTAAGTCGCAGACCCAGGTGCAGCATGCTCGGCGCGAAAAAAAGGAGGTGACAGGTCGGGAAGCTGGAATCGTAGGAGTCCATGTCAGCTCACGGTGTGCACGTGTAGTGGCGTCGGTCGCAGCTAATCGCTGCATTCGACAGCCAACATTGCTATTTAGAAATGAACTTAGTTTTCGGCAGGACCCAGTGAGTCGCCGCGGGTCTTGTGGTGTCAGTGGAGAGACGCACGAGCGACAGCAAGCGGGGCTAAGAGAGGGTCAAAGGCTTGATCGGTGATGATGTTCTTGGAAAATTGTCACCACATCAAAGACTTTGGTACAGCGTTTTGCACCAATATCCTAGTGCAAATCCAAATTTTGGGCGAAAATTGTGCGAAAGGCATCAAATCGCACAACTGTATTGGAACACAGTCTGTGGGTTTTTTGGTATCACATGTGTCAGGTAAAATCTTTCTGAAATGTGTGTGTGTGTGTGTGTGTGTGTGTGTGTGTGTGTGTGTGTGTGTGTGTGTGTGTGTGTGTGTGTATGCATGTATGTGTGCATGAGGTGTAAATTAGCAAAGGTTTTATGAGTGCAAGGAAAAGGAGATTTAGTAGCGCTTGTTTTCCAAAGTGAACCAAACTTGAGGTTTTCCTTTCAGCATTAGCCACGATTCTTCTAAATTGTAATGCTCTGAAAACAAATGGATTAATGTTGCACCCTGATGGCGAAGATGCAGTGAGCAATCTGCTATTCGGCCATCGTTTTGAAAGTCTCATCTGTCAGTTTTATGTATCTCAAGATTACAGCATGGAGTTGGAAAAACAACGGTGCAAAGATTCATCAACATTAAAGAGATAAAACATCTGTTGAAAACTTGAAATAGAAAAAACATCTGTCAGTTTTATCCATTTCAAGATTGCAGCATGGAATTGGAAAAACAACAGTGCAGCGGGATAAGAAACTTGGGTAAGAGGCCACGCTGGTCACGATCACTGTATGAGGTTGCAAAGGACATTGGCCGCTCATGGTAGCGAACATGGATGATCAGCAGACAAATCCACCTGGCACCAATAGTCTGTTGCCACTTTCCGTTCTGTTTTGATCAGGACATTGCAACTATGCGAAAGGATAGTGGAAGCTCAAGTAAACTAGCGATAGAGGTAGAGGAGAATGTCTATAGGGAGGGACGCACCGCACTATGTCCTTTCCGTAACCTTTAGCTTGTGTATGCTCACCCATTCGCATGCACAGATTTCCATCTTATGTAGCGCACAAATTGTCAAAGGAATAACAAGAGGAATATAGAAATATTGCCAAAAATTCCCTCTTTATCACACATGGAAAAAGCATAACCTATCCCCACCCCCATACACCGATCACTGCGTGTGTCAAGGTGGAGCCATTTCCCAGTTTGGTTTTGATGGCGTACTTTGGCATAGCATCTAATATACTCACCTGCAGACGTAACAGATAGAGCTTGTGTTTCTCTATCCCAACCGCAGTCTTCATGGCGAAGCCATGTCTTTTTAAGCGCAGCGAAAAGGAAAAGGTATGTTAATGTGGCGAAGGATCTAGAACTTGTTCTTCCGTATGCTGAGATGGTATCTTGTGACAACGTTGAGCAAAAATGTCATGTTCTGGCTGGTATTTAGCGTTTGCTGCAACAAAAAACCAATCCCTCGAACTATCGCGCAGTATCCCCGAAAAACACACTGGATCTCCAAACAGAATGATGTCAGACCCGAACAACAGTGAAAGATTCTCGAACAGACCGTGCTGGCCCCAAACAAATTATGCCGTGGTGTCCAAGGCCATGCCGGGGCCCACACAATCCATATGGATCCTGAGACATTGCATCGTGGCCTTACAAAATTGTACCGGATCCCATAACATTAGGTCTGGAACAATACAATCCAAGAGGATCCTCGAAATATCGACCTCGGCTCTTAAAAAAACAAACATTTAGCCTCCAAAAATCACTGCACTGAACCAAAAAGGCGCGCATGCTGAGGGTCCGCCCAAGGTACAGTGGCTCACCAGCGTTGGTGCCGCTACTGAACGTGTGGAGCAACACCTGCCGGTGTGCGTCTACTGACACACACGACATGCCCAGTGTCTAAGTGGGGGTATTGGAGTCATTGGACCAGAGTTTATGGTATGTCAGTTTCTATTTGATAGGTTTTTGTAAGCTGCATTTTTACTGGTTACCAGACTGTGACGCATATTTTTTTAGGCGACACTTACTCTCACCTCGCAAGGTATTACTGCTATTTTCGCCCCAAACGGTGCTCGTTTGGCACTTTATAGTCAGGAGTTACATTATTTCACAAAATTACGGATGTTTTGAGCTTCGGTCATGATCACGGTGCATGAGCATTTTATTATGAGGGAAAACCGAAACGTGGGTAACGTAGTGAAATTGTACAACCTGTCATTCAAACACCTTTGTCATGGTTATGAAGATCATGCAAATGCTATTTTCCTTCAAACTATGCTTGGATTTCATTTCGCCACTTCAGCAGATATTCAGTGAATGAGACCGTGTCCCTCAAAACTGAACTAGTAGGAGGGACCGGGCAAGATTAGTTTACCCAGTCACGAAGAGCCTGAACCTCCCCTGGATGCATGTATTTCATGTAGTTCAAACGTTAACGACATCTCAGATTCTGTCGAAAATCACAATCATTGTTCCGTTCAACATGATTTTTTTGTCACCATAGCCAAGCGTCAATCCTAGTAGATCTCGTATGTGACCTATCGGTACTTATAAAACATCATCGAACTTTAAATTAATCTGGCTCACCAACGCGATTGAATTTTTTCCCATCGCGCTTAGCTCCGAAGACTATGGAGTGGGCTTGATCTTGCGAACGGCGCTACCCTAGAATGCTAAATAATGCAAGGGTTACGATCGGCCACTACATTATCCAATTTCAAGTTTGTGGAGCAATGCCGTTGCTCTCAATGCTCGGGGTATGTGAATAGTGCCACACAATTTACCTTTCAGAACTTAAAATACAGCGATTCATAAATTCAGTCAGGTTCGGATATTGGTGGGATATTTTGTTCTCAATCTCCATTGTTCCCACAACTTTTTCACCACGTATACACGAATGACTATCCCGTCTTAGCTGTCGGTTGAAAATTTGGGACAACGTGTTGACCTATTTGCGAGCATTTGCACTCTACATAAAGTAGATCACAACCAGCGGCGTTATGGATATACTTTTCCGAGGCGGTTCCAGGTGAGCATGGAACAACATATGTGCCTATGCGATGAACATTTGAGTGCACCACAATTGCGGTATCTGCACCAGGGAAATGTAACGTCAATACGTTTAGAATAGAGCTGCGATTGAGCTCGACTTGAAAAGCAACCTAAATGATGTTCCCAGCTTCTTAATGCTTCAAACATTGTTAAACTGGCATAATTATGCCAGTTTAATGCTAACTGGCATAATTATGCCAGTTAGCATTCGCTGTGGCGACCGCATTGGTGGAACAGTGGTGTGACCCATCCATCCAAACACCGTACACTTCGCGTGACCTCTGTCGGCTCATGGCATCACGCTCCGTCCGCCATGCATCACTTGCAGTGGGTGTCTGCCGCTACGTGTCTTTGATGTTTGACGGCTGAATGGCCTCATTATCCGCGGTGATCCACTGCTAACATCTGTGCAACGACATCAGCAATATTCGGGTAAGTCTCATTGTCCAGCAAAGCCTCTGACCGGCGTGTCACACGTACAGCGGCTGGATTGAAGTTGTCGAACGGTGTGGGCATTGGGATGGATGCTGAGAGGACTGAAGAGACAGATGCTGATGCCTGTACACGGAACGAAACACACGTTTCCGGGGAATGGTCCAATGGCTGAATCCATCGTTAACGGGGGTGGGGGACTTACGCCTCCTGCCGCTTTTTCCCGATAGCTGAGGAGCTAAGTGATTCAACGTCTTTAAGTTTCACAACACTTTTCAGTCGTTCACTCTGCACGTTGCGCGGAAAATTCGACACCACCCTAGGTTTACATCTATGCTGTCCACGAGATATGAGACAGAGAAGGTTGTTTTTAGATTGGCCCATCTGCATTGGATACTCGAGCTCCGGAGGGTACGTTAGAGCTGCAGCATATTCGTGCACCTATGTATAACTGACGCCACAAACAGCTTGACAGTCAAGCTGAGCGTCTTAGCACTTGAATATCCTGCACAGGTGTACTGTTTCCCATCACACCTATGTACCATGTACGTTACAAATAGCTTGGCAGTCAGACTGATTATCCTGGCACCTCAATTTCCCGCATATATATACTGTTTTCCAGCACACTTATACCTAGGTAGGATATTCAGGTGCCAGGAGGTCCAGTCTGACTGCGATGCTATTTGTAACGCAAATAGTGCCTACGTGCATATGTATCTACCGTATGTCTATGTACGCATGGCTCAGAATTGTACAGGATGATAATGTCGATTAACGTTACGCAAACTTTAAATCCTTGATCTCATTTCAGATAAGCATAGGTGGCCCAATTTATATTTGTTCGTATTAGTGGGTCGGATATACCGGAATAGTTGGTCGGGAATTTCGGATTAGTGGGTCGGGTATATCGGAATAGTTGGTCGGGCATTTCGGATTAGTGGGTCAGAAGCACTGTGAATCGAATTGTGTTTTGCTATCACCCGTCACATATTTATGTACTTCGGGCACTTCTTTCAGCTGCCTCGGACACTTCTTGCGGCGGTGACGCCCAACACACATTGTCAATGGCATATACAGATATTCCAATCAGGGGGTGATGCTGGCCACGAATATGTGCCGTGTTGTTTGCAAAGACCTTGCAGCAATGCTAAAAACTGGCAATAACGTCAGTGTGAATGGCAACATTAAGGCCGCAGAAGTTGCAGTCGCTGGCAGCGTTTGGGGAGCTGTGGCTTGTTGACCGCAATTGCCGGTTTCGTTGTTTTCAGCTGCATCTTGAAAAATTTATTGGTGTCCCCGTGGTGCGTCCAATTGCAGTTTATCTAGAACTTCCGCAAGCGTATACAAACAGGGTTGTTTGCTCCGAGTCTCTTCGTTGCAACCAGGCTACCATCTTAGGTTACAAAGCAACATTAGACAAATGAAAAACAGGAGCAGGAAGGAAGCCAGCGTCTATCCGTTTATGACATGGCTATGTCATATACATGGGCGAGTTATTAGACCAAAGGAATATTTCAATGTTGCATCTATATATTCTCAACTTTATCGAACTAGACTGCGCACTGTCACGTCATCAATGAACTGTGTGATTATCCGACCAAACAATTACATGCCTATAAAGTAACAGCATATCTTATGCACTTCCAAACGTGAAATGCAAGCAAAGAAATTGAAATGTATGTGATAAGAAGCGAACAACTGATAGCCTATGAGTGGCAGATTGTGGATGGCTGGGAAAGCGGTAGGTAGGAGGGCACGCTGATATTCGCACGAAGCTCTAATGCACTGGCACTCTTACCTCAAAGCAGTGGCACGACTCTCCCGAAAGTGCGTGCTGCGGGATGTCAGTGTAGCAAACTATGCTGAACACGCCACGCGTAACAGACTGCGACGATGCCGACGGTCCTGTCGAGTTGCGGAATGTTAGTGTGATGAGCTGTGGTGAACAGGCCACGCGTAACAGACTGCGACGGTGCCGACGGTCCTGTCGAGATGCGAAATGTTAGCGTGATGAGCTGTGCTGAACACGCCACGCGTAACAGACCGCGACGGTGCCGACGGTCCGGACACGATGCGGAATGTTAGTGTGATTAGCTGTGCTGAACACGCCACGCGTAACAGACCGCGACGGTGCCGACGGTCCGGACACGATGCGGAATGTTAGTGTGATGATATGTGCTGAACACGCCACGCGTATCAGACTGCGACGATGCCGACGGTCCTGTCGAGATGCGGAATGTTAGTGTGATGAGCTGTGCTGAACACGCCACGCGTAACAGACCTCGACGGTACCGACGCTCCTGACACGATGACTGGCGTCGAGCTAGTGGTCTAGCCGGTTACAAGTGTGTACCCAATGGCCCCTGACACGGCCACGGCTGATCACACCACACCACGCGCCACATTCGCCGTCCACTCGGTCCGATGGGGATCGTCTGCGACGTGTACTTCGCAATATCTCAGTTGTTCGGCGTCATTGCTCTCTCGGCAGCAGGGCACAATGTCGGCGATCCGGTCCATCGGAGCGACGCGAATCAGCTGAGCCTGACCACCGGTCTCCCCCCCCCAAACCACACGGTAGCTGGGGGCCGATGGGCCTGTCGCGCCACCAGAGCGTGCCACCGGGGGGGGGGGGAGGAGTGGACACGGGGACCAGCCTGAGGAGAGGAGCAGGAAGAGCCGGGCGGGCTGGTATACCGAATGAGGCCGACTGCCGGCCCTGTCCCCAGCTGTTGAGAAGACCGAGCCCGTTGGATCCGCAGGCAGCAGCGGTGAAGCATCTTCCCGCGCTGGCACAGTCGGGCAGTCGCTGGCGCTAGACGTCACGTGGTGGCGGTGGAGCCGCCTCTCCTCTCCCTCGCTTAGCCGTTGTGAGGCTCCCTCACTCCTCAGCGTACCATGGACGCATGCCTACCACGGACCCGGCGTAATGTGGTGACGGGGAAACATGTGTCCAGGCGACATCACACCTGGGGTAGCCCTGCTTCTGATAGCCACTGCAATGCTCGTGTACGAGCTGAGGCCCTATAGGAAACTGTTTGCCATCTGCTCTGCCTTCGAGCAGACTAGTGCATATGCCACGTGCTTTGCACATGCTTCGCATATCAGGTTTTGGCGACCAAAACGTTGGCGCCGTCCACAGTTGGTGGAGTTCCACCTCTTAGAGAGCTGAGGACCACATTCGGAAGATATTTCTCTCCATTTAAGGAGCCATTCCTTCGGGTACATGCAATATTTTACCTTTATATGTGTGTATGAATGTCGATTCAGTACGTTTTTTAGCCTCTCTTATCCTCGATTTCTGCCCTCTCATTGGCGCCATGCATCCCCCAAATAATTTTCATAAATTGACGACCCTGTTTGTGTGTGTCAACGGGAAATAAAACATCCACGAAGCTATTCAAATGCACTGACACCAAGCACTCTCATTAGTTGGGTCATGCCACTAAGCAATGTCAGGTCACTGCCGGGCCTTCGTCGCAGATGTAGCGGCGGCAGACCTGCCTCGCCGTGAAGGTCATGTCATGTAGAGTTCCAGTCGCCCCGGCCTCTGGTAAATGCAGGCAGGTTGACGTCACACACTCGGATTAAGTGAGCGTGGTTATCCTGTAATAGTCTGCAAACACCCGGCGTTGATGAAATTCCGGCCTGAGAGTCCTTAAAAGCGCGTTGGAACGGCAACAATTTCATCAGGCAAATTGCCTGCCTTGAGTGTTCAGGTTCCTGCGTGAGCAATGTGTTGGTGTGATGGGGAGGGAGCACACCGGTGCCTGGTGTAACTGGTGATGCTGTGATAACCGATGAGCTATCTTGCATCACATCTATATTAAACCATGCGAAGAGCTGGAGTAAGAAGCGTGTTCCTCAGGAACAAGAACCTATTTCGGATGGATCAGCGTTTGCAATGATAGCTAGATTGTTGTGAAAAAGTGCATGGATGCAAATTTGGCAATCTGAGAACTAAAAATTGTGCGACGAAGGTCACGATACTCTTCCCTGTGTCTGTCCAACATGAACGCAGAAGCAAGCTATATTTTCTTCCTCTTCTCTTTATGTACTTTATTAAGAGAGTAGCAGTTTCCTTAACACGCGCACGTCCGGGGGAGCAAATGTCTGCTCCCCTGCGGTTTTTCTTCATTTGCCGCCAAACTAATCTGGTTAGCAAGGCCAAACCTCGCATAGCTGTTCATTGATCTTTTCCACATATCTTCATACATTTTTATTCCTGGGTCATCTCAGGTCAGGTCACCAGGTCAGGCGAAGTGACCCAACTACACTTGGAGTACTAGGTGGCATAACTTCCACAATAATTGGGCGATTGATTTCAAGCTTATAACATGTCATGATCTCAACAGGAACGATAATATGTATATGGGTTTTTTCGTAGCATTGACTTTAGGTCAGGTCGCGGTCATGGCTTCCCCATTACAGAGCTATGGTAAAATATACAAATGTTTCCTGGTTACATATTTTCGCTCGGAATGACCTCACAACGGTTGTGGCATGTAGCTGGAAGCTATGCTCAATGCTACCGCTGACATTTTTGCTCAGTGACCTCACCAAGGTCTCTGAGGTCACCTGAGATCATTACACATTTCTGCGCATTATATCGCGCTGCATTGAGCTAGAAGGCTGAAATTACCGTCATTGTGCTTGCATCGCCAAGACGTGTCGATTGATACATTACATGACCTCCCTAGTCGACTTCATGACCTTGACCTGAGGTCATGATTCATGGCCTTGACCTGAGGTTCGGTTGACCTGACCTTAATTTACACCGCCTACCGTCGGTAGCGCATTCAAAGGACTGTCGAATAGCGTTCGCCGTTTGTTTCTATCTGTTACAGTTGCTGAGATATGTGTCAATATCTGAGTCCCACCTGATCTGGCCGAATTTGACCTATGATGGCCCAGTGACCTGAATGTTGACCCGAGCGAAAAAATGACCCAAACACTTTCGTTAGAGGCCATCACCAGCTATCCAACGCCGTTTTCTGTTTGTCGCTAGCTTGCATAGTTCCAGAGATATTAGGGGGCAGACATCTGCCCCCCCCCCGGACATGCGAAGTTGGCGCGGACCGCCGGACGTGCGAGTGTTAAGCCCATCGCACACCGTGAGAAAACAGGTTGGGGAAAGTGTTTACACAAGGACTTGCTGACTTTTCTCCGGCGATACCACAACCGCTATGTATACTGCTCTTTCTTGACGGTGTATTGCCATTCATCATTCACATCATCTCTCATGAGTATGCAATCACACCTTCGCTCCACCACGTTTCACATCATAGTCAGTCATCTCTCATTATCATGAGAGATGATATCGTATCATATCATATCAACTACCAAACTACATGCTTGGTAGTTGTCATTATCTTAAACAGTGGCAATTTTCAAAATTATAGGAGCATTCTGTTCAGATTTATTGTCGATGTTTTTGTCTTGTGGTGACACGTAAGATGAAAGCTATACTTCACCTGGGATATATTGCGTGGTGAACCAGATTCACCCGATGTTTCTATCTTCGCCCAGCAGATGCAAATAATCGTGTTTCAGCCGCCAGCTGGGTGACCGCTCGTAATTGCATTAATACTATTTCTGTAAACTATTTCAGGCACATTTATGTGCGGAAAGTGACATGGCGGAGTCCACCCGGGGAGTTAGGAGCTTTGCTGTCCGATCTCCTCAACGGGGGCAGCAGCGGATTTAGGGCCGAATCCTAGCTGTTAGGAGATAAGCTTCAGGCTTCCCTTCTCCAGTACCAGTCACGTGATTTGCCTGCAATGTACACTTTATTCTTAACAACGTTTGAAGTCGGCCAAAGTCAGATGCCGATAACATATATAATACGGATTTATGTTTGTTAATTTTCTTCAAAGATTAAATATTGGAAGCATCATCAGATATGGTATTTTAGTGTGAAAATACCTGAAAAAAATGCATGTTAGTTCGATGTAGAGTCAGGAACGGATATTGGGATAACTTGAAAATAGGATGAAAGTGTGCAAACTCATTTCGGTACCTAGGAATTTTGCGTTCCATCACATACATTTACCTTTCTGGAATCCCCAATTTTTGCATCCTGAACACACCGGTTACGATAATTTCTGAACTTTGGTTCATCAAACATACAAGACTAATCGGGTACCTGCAGGCGCTACCTTTGACAGCAGCAACAAACATTGTTCGTGTGCCCATAGGCGTTCTTCTCTCAGGCCACTCTGCATCACACAAGCTTTCTAAGGCTCTAAATTATGTGCGTATCGATCGTCTGCAATAGTTCACACGTTGCATTCGAAGTACACCATTTCATAAAACGAGTGCCACGGTGTTCGCCCTGAGCATGCCACATATGACACACCATGAATATTCATGACTTGAGGCTAAACCGCATCACTGTTGTGCCCGAAGGTCTAAAATCCTGCTCACGCATTTATCAGCAAGGCCTTTTGGTACTTCAGGCGAAATTAAAGTTCAGCCAGCTGAATACTCCATCCCTGTGCAAATGTACCCTGCGTCCCTGACTGCTCCGAAGACCGCTCGGTGTGCTGGCAGTTGCACTGTTCATTTGCAGTCACCCCTTTATGTGATCAACACTTGGCACCTTTGATCACTTACGCTAAAGCGGCGGTCCGCAGATCACGAAATCCTAATGCTAATAGCAATGTCAATCTATTGAGAATTGACAATATAAACGCGCTAATGGTGACAAGCACCCCACGCTCAGTTCACAGCGCGTCTGGCTATTTTGAGCGAAAGCGTCGCATTTATCTGAGAAGATATCCGTCTCGTTCATTTCTGTTCAGACTGAGAAACCATCAAGACAGTCAGCATGGACCGTGGCAAAGTCAGCGAATTCAGAGGCACTAAAACCGTCTACGAATGTAGTTTGTAGGCAAATCAGTTAGTCAGAATTCCGTCTCGTGTGATAAAGGGCTGAGTTTTGATTTTGCGGTATAAAGAATGTTCAGCCAGGGCTTATATAGACACTCCATGCGGAGGTCCGTGTATTCATGTGCGGAAGTGCATTCGTACATCATTTGTCACGTATGCCCCAATTATCGGATTCGTGTAGGCGTCCTTTAGCACATTGTGGCATGAGCATGTGGAAACTTGTGCTAAAATGTTTGCGTAGGTATGATGCAAAGGGTATGGTTGTGGTTGTTTTTTAGTGCTTGGCCGCACCAGGTTCTACTCGTAAACACAACTGGGTGTCGGGATGACTTTCAATAACGTGAAACTAGCATTGCACATTCAATAAATCAGTTACTTGTAAATGTTTGACTTTTTCATCAAATGTTTTGTGGTCAGATGTGTTAACTGGTTAATTATTTGCGGAGTCCAACAAAACGCGACGATGACCATAAACAAATATCCTCACATAACAAACACACTGTGGAAAATGCGAAAGTCAGTTAGTTAGGTCATTCACCTTTGCTGAAGTATTTTGATTATAATTAGCACAGCTGTATGTTCCTAGGAACCGTATCACAAAGTTCTTTGTTACGTACTATTTTTTATGCAAATGTGCAATTGAATTCATATTAACACTTGCAAAAATCTAGAAACAACATAAATAAATGAGTACGAGTAGTGTAAGGGTAAGGTTCCTGTCTCCTAACCGAAAGGTTGTGGGTTCAAGTCCCTCCTGTCGCTGTTCTTCGTCAACACCATCAATCCATCTTCTATCTTTCACCAATTAGTGTGAGAAATTTGAGTCGCTATGTGACACAAAAGTCTGCGTCGTGAAATTAATGATTACCGACAGCATGAATAAGTATTGATTGTGCTAGTGGCGTGGGCAACACATGTTTAGTCCACCTTAAATTACCACACACCCCATCTATGAATATTACGCGGTCTCTTAATTCGCTTTGGAATCAGCTATGCAGCTGAACCCAGGATTTCGCTAATGCATGATGCGTGCGTACGCTGCATTTTTGAAGCCAGGTGTAAGCTTCCAGCCATGGCTTCATGATAGCCGATCTTGCTAATATTTGTAACAGTGAAGGGACATGCTGCTATGTTCTACACCTTGCTATTTTTTATCTCCCTGAATATGGTTTGCATGGTCTCTGAATAACGTCAACAAGAACTACACCAGCCCCGAGGCCCGGGGGCCACGCAAATATCCGAGTGATGGTGACATCCAGAGCAATCAATACTTGATTATCATCTTAACAAACAAAGGTATGCAAAGTAATCGAAGCCAAGGACAGGGAAATTGCGCCAGCGTTCCTGTGGCTGGTTAATCTGCACTGAAACTTCCACGACGCCCTGGCACCCTATTAACGTGCCGTGTTCACGTGCCGTGTTGGGGACGCATGACCTGATGGTGCGTGGCAGGTCCGTGAGGGCCATCTAGTCCGCCGTATGTGGCCGCTAAACTATGCATGGAGTCATCAGCTGGCCCATCGCGTCCGCTCACCCGGCGCTGATTCGACACCGGCAGGCACAGAAGCCACGACGCAGGTGCATCACCCGACAAAATATTCACCAGTAACATTGGGCTCACTGCACGCTACCTAGCCGAAGTGTGTGAGGGGGATGAGAATGTGCTCGGTATGTTGTGGAGGAAGCCAATAGACAAAGGCGAGCAAAATCGGCCACCTCTACCTCAATGTGCCCATACTCTGCACTGGGTAGTAGTACAAAGTAAGCTAACGCAAAGAAATCAGCTTAATAGCCGCATAACCAGCGGCCAAAAGGCATACTTTAGCACTCCTTCGTGTTTTGTCAGGATATATTCCGAGAGAATTACCACAAATTGGACCGCTTTGCTTGTCAGGGGAATAGTAATTTTTTTCGTATTGTTGTAAAAGCATTGTCGGACCATGGAATGTTACGGAGGTTTGGTAACAAGTTTATAGATCGGCTTAGCTGCCAAAACAACTGCGTTCAACAGCAGATTAGCAGAATACCTTCTTTTTGGGAAATTTACGGTTGCAATGAGACACGACGTGCGGTGGCATATCTGTCTTCTTTATTTATTTCTGCATTTATTTCACGATGCATGCCCTCCACGTACAGTGGTTATTATGGACGGGTAAATCAAATGTTGAATGTTGCATCGTAATTTCAAGACCAAGTCCAGTAAGGTCACTTTGCTATCGCTCAGTGACTTGCTTCTTCGTTATGTTTGCTAGCTTTTTAGCTTTTTCTTGGGGTGTGTGTTCATGACGTATTCAAAAGTCCCTATATAATGACTTGTCATCGTACCTAATGTCGCCGAAAATGTTGCACAACAATCATACGCTGCTAAATGCCCGCACTGCACGCCTTCAATTGACCTGAGGTACAATTGGTACTTGAGGCGAAATAAAGTTTCGTCGGCTGGATATTCCATCCCCTGAGCAAATGTAGCCTGCGTCCCTGACTTCTCTTAAGGCCGCACGGTATGCTGGCAGTGTCACTGTTCATTTGCAGTCACCGCTTTATGTGATAAACACTTAGCACCTTTAATCACTTAGGTTAAAGCGGCAGTCCTCATATCCCGAAATGCTAATACTAAAGGCAATGTCAATATATTGAGAATTGACAATCAAAAGAAAACTGCACGATAAATCCGTTAAAACATTCTGATATACGACTACAAAATGCTGGCCAGAGGTTACATACAGCTTTGCTGGTCATTACTGTATGTAGCTTAATGTTTCCCACGCCAAGAACCTACAACACAAGTGAGGGCAAAATAAATCATTCGCATGCAGCACATCCTTACAAGGCGCATACAAATATCTACGGGAATAGATCAGGGAATCGTGTAACATTGAGTGATCTAAGCGACCTTTTCCGCTATAGATGTTCTACTAATGCCCGCGTATAGCCGCAGCATTCAATGATCTGAGCCATCAGCTCCATCACAGAGATTATTCTGAACGCCGCGCGATGTTTTCTGCGCGGTACAGTACATACGTATAATGGACCGACTGTTGCGTATAAGTTTTGGGTGTACCAAGACAGGACAAGCTCCAATGCGCTGACTGATACGTGTGATTCTTGGAATACCGTGACAGGACAAGATCGCAATGCTCTGACTAAGACGTGGGAGTCTTGGTATACCATGACAGGACAAGCTCGTAATGCACTGACTGTTACGTGGAAGTCTTTGGGTATGCCACAACAGGACAAAGTGGTAATGCGCTTGGCAGCAGGAGAACCTTGGGAACAGAGCGGGGTGCGGGGTTATCAATTCATGTAACTACTGGAGGGAAAGCACTGGATTGGGTCAGGTGGAAACATCATTCAGGAAACTGCTCTTACGGTCTCGTGTTAATTTATGAAAACATGCAAGGGAAGAGGAAGCTAACACCAGAAGACCATGGCACTTCGAAGTGAGATATATCAACACTCTGATGGGTTCTGGTCCATCCAGGGGGATATGTAAGCTGGGGCTTTTGATATATCAAAAACGTGGAAATCCAGAGAAACTACCACGTTGTGTAATTGTAGCAGCCTCCACGAAGCTTTCCAGAAGATGTTTAGTGGACATGCTGAGGAGAAATGTGGTGTGGGACAGATTTGGGTGTGTTTAGAATGACAGCTTAAATCTATTTCGGATTTGTAGCACCAAAGGAAGGAAAGTCTGACAATCTAATTTTAGACAGTACCAATCTGTCTTCGCGAGGTAGGCCTGGTCAGCACTTGCATTAGCAGTGTGCCAACCCTGGACAGGCTACAGTGTGCCGACCCTGGACATACTACAGTGTGCCGACCCTGAACAGGCTACAGCGTGCCGACCCTGGACAGGCTACAGTGTGCCGACCCTGGACAGGCTACAGTGTGCCGACCCTGGACAGGCTACAGTGTGCCGACCCTGGACAGGCTGCAGTGTGCCGACCCTGGACAGACTAGTGTGCCGACCCTGGACAGACTAGTGTACCGACCCTGGACAGGCTACAGTGTGCCAACCATAGACATACTAGTGTGCCGACCCTGGACAGGCTACAGTGTGCCGACCCTGGACAGACTGCAGTGTGCCGTTCCCGGATGAGCAGCTGCAGTGCGCCGACCTCGAGCGCGCTGCAGTGTGCCGACCCTGGACAGACTAGTGTACCGACCCTGGACAGGCTACAGTGTGCCAACCATAGACATACTAGTGTGCCGACCCTGGACAGGCTACAGTGTGCCGACCCTGGACAGACTACAGTGTGCCGACCCTGGACAGGCTACAGTGTGCCGACCCTGGACAGGCTACAGTGTGCCGACCCTGGACAGGCTACAGTGTGCCGACCCTGGACAGGCTACAGTGTGCCGACCCTGGACAGGCTGCAGTGTGCCGACCCTGGACAGACTAGTGTGCCGACCCTGGACAGACTAGTGTGCCGACCCTGGACAGGCTACAGTGTGCCGACCCTGGACAGACTACAGTGTGCCGACCCTGGACAGGCTACAGTGTGCCGACCCTGGACATACTGCAGTGTGCCGACCCTGGACAGGCTACAGTGTGCCGACCCTGGACAGACTACAGTGTGCCGACCCTGGACAGGCTACAGTGTGCCGACACTGGACAGGCTACAGTGTGCCGACCCTGGACATACTGCAGTGTGCCGACCCTGGACAGGCTACAGTGTGCCGACCCTGGACAGACTACAGTGTGCCGACCCTGGACAGGCTACAGTGTGCCGACCCTGGACAGACTACAGTGTGCCAACCACAGACATACTAGTGTGCCGACCCTGGACAGGCTACAGTGTGCCAACCACAGACATACTAGTGTGCCGACCCTGGACAGGCTACAGTGTGCCGACCCTGGACAGACTACAGTGTGCCGACCCTGGACAGGCTACAGTGTGCCGACCCTGGACAGACTACAGTGTGCCGACCCTGGACAGACTAGTGTGCCGACCCTGGACAGACTGCAGTGTGCCGTTCCCGGATGAGCAGCTGCAGTGCGCCGACCTCGAGCGCGCTGCAGTGTGCCGACCCTGGACAGACTACAGTGTGCCGACACTGGACAGGCTACAGTGTGCCGACCCTGGACATACTGCAGTGTGCCGACCCTGGACAGGCTACAGTGTGCCGACCCTGGACAGACTACAGTGTGCCGACCCTGGACAGGCTACAGTGTGCCGACCCTGGACAGGCTACAGTGTGCCAACCACAGACATACTAGTGTGCCGACCCTGGACAGGCTACAGTGTGCCAACCACAGACATACTAGTGTGCCGACCCTGGACAGGCTACAGTGTGCCGACCCTGGACAGACTACAGTGTGCCGACCCTGGACAGGCTACAGTGTGCCGACCCTGGACAGGCTGCAGTGTGCCAACCACAGACATACTAGTGTGCCGACCCTGGACAGACTACAGTGTGCCGACCCTGGACAGGCTACAGTGTGCCGACCCTGGACAGACTACAGTGTGCCGACCCTGGACAGGCTACAATGTGCCGACCCTGGACAGACTACAGTGTGCCGACCCTGGACAGACTGCAGTGTGCCGTTCCCGGATGAGCAGCTGCAGCGCGCCGACCTCGAGCGCGCTGCAGTGTGCCGGACCTGGACAGGCTACAGTGTGCCGTTCCCGGATGAGCAGCTGCAGCGCGCCGACCTCGAGCGCGCTGCAGTGTGCCGACCCTGGACAGACTGCAGTGTGCCGACCCTGGACATACTACAGTGTGCCGACCCTGGACAGGCTACAGTGTGCCGACCCTGGACAGACTGCAGTGTGCCGTTCCCGGATGAGCAGCTGCAGTGCGCCGACCTCGAGCGCGCTGCAGTGTGTCGGACCTGGATAAGCCGCGCTGATGGGCTCCGGTGCGGCGGTGCCGACGCGCAGAGGCGTCGGTCGTCGGCTCGACGGCTCGACTGTGACGCCGCCGCAGTGGGGTCCTGGTGCCCGGCTCGAGCCGGCGTCAGTGTGGCTGACCTCACCGCTGACACCACTCGGCCGCAGCTGACCTGATTCCACCTGATCCGACCTGATCCGGCCTCGTCCGGCCACGGCTGGCCCCTGCTGAGTGCAACGCACGTGCACACCGCCTCCTCCCGGCCTCCCCCGACACCGGTGTCTGCGCGGTGAGTGGGGCGGACTATACCCCTGATCCTGTCCGCGCACCCGTGTCTGACCCTGTCCGCGCCCGTGTCTGACCCTGTCCGCGCCCGTGTCTGAACCTGTCTGCCAGTGGTGTCTGGCGTACCGACCGTCTGCTGCCGGCCACCAAACGACACTCGCGCCGCAAACATGGGCAAGAAGAACTCTAAGCTGAAGCAGGAGACCATGGACAAGCTGCTGTCAGAAACATACTGTGAGTGGGTGGCGCTTCGCAGCCGATCGTGCATTGTCCGCTCTACACTGTATGGCGCTTCGCAGCCGGTCGTGCATTGTCCGCTCTACACTGTGTGGCGCTTCGCAGCCGGTCGTGCATTGTCCGCTCTACACTGTATGGCGCTTCGCAGCCGGTCGTGCATTGTCCGCTCTACACTGTGTGGCGCTTCGCAGCCATCTGCGGAGCGTCACACGGTGAATACGTGAAATGCACACGTTGTGAATTCGGAAGTGTGCGAAATCCTTACCGTGAGAATTATGCGATGCGAATTTCTGCAGGAGCTGGAATTGCCGAATTATAAATGGGATAATTCGGAATTTTCAAGGGAAATGAAGGCCGGGAGAGATGAAAGCATGCCAGATCGCAGCGCGTGTCGTGTGCTATGTTGCGCGAGGCCGGAAAAGAACATAAAGATGCTTCACGAGAAAAGGAAGAATAGCCGGAAATTCTTAAAACCGCTCATCTAGACAGAATGTGTTAACCTCGAAGGTGACCATCCAAATCCATCATCGATGCAAATAATTTACGTTATTTGTGTGTGACCAGTCCAGTATTTCTTCTTTTTTTAAATAGAGAGAGTTGCCTTAACTATATTTCCCGTTTACAGATAAAATAAAATGAATACGAGATAGTACTGGCTCGAGTGCATTATGCTCAAGTTTCTCGTTGGGCTGAGCACAGTGTAAACGAAAGTTCTAGATACCTGTGGTATGAAACGTGCCCTTGACACTGAAGTACCATGTGAAAAGGGTCTTTGTTTCATCTTCACGTGCCAAATGAAGCCTTCAGGAAATGTTGGAAGAGAGCTGTGGTTAGGTCAGCTAGGGAAAATCTAGACAGGCAGACTGGTGAATAATATTGACACATGCCTGGCTGCTGCCACCTTGGAAATTCCAACAGCCAGCCCCAGCTGCTCGACTCTGCCAGATCAATGTCTGTGGTAGGTGTCAAGTGACGACCGACATCGAAGGCGCACTACGAAAATGACCTCAATGACTGTGTAAGCCGAACACAGCACCTACATCGTCAAGGCAGCTTGATGGTGCAGGGCCATTGTGCCTTTGATCCATGTGCTGTAATGTACCCTGAAAGGACTCGTTGCCAAAGAGTCGTTACTATACTAGAGCATATGCTCAATAATTACGTGTGCTGGCGCCACCCTGTTTCGTCGCGTTGTGGTGGCCATCGCATGCCGCCCACTATTCAGCATAGCAATTATGTCCACCACGCCTGGAAATAAAAGCGTGCAAAGCACCACCACTGCTGCCATGCCGTGCCGTGGTCTTCATGTTGCTGTCACGTCGTCTCCAGTCTGAATGTACGGCTATAAGTCTCGCCTTTGAGGACACTGTCAGTAAACATGCAAATGTCTGGCTCGCCCATAAGCGATCTGGAACTGCGCGGCTTAAAAGTATCTTGGTCACCAAGGGAGGCGTCGGGGAAGCGCGAATCGTCACCAAGGGACGCGTCGGGGAAGCGCGAATCGTCACCAAGGGACGCGTCGGGGAAGCGCTAATCGTCACCAAGGGACGCGTCGGGGAAGCGCTAATCGTCACCTAATCCGGAGAATGCATCACATCAGGTTAGCTTCGCCCCACATTCTGGAGAATTGGAAAGGAGCTAAGGTCGTTAACTACCTTGGCCGTCATCATCATCCGCACGGTGTGCACCTGGCGAGGCAAACCGACCCAAACACGGTGGCGTACCTGTGTCACGCATTGATCTCTAATAATTTTCACTGCACGATGATTGTTTTGTGTTGAATGTGCTGGTGAAGTGACCAGCTAAAGCTATGTCTGTCACGATATCGCTCGAAGTGTAATGGAATCATGGAACGATTCTGGGTAGTAGGCCTACTGTGAGCTTATTAATTATGAATCGATGTATTGGTTTGAGCCTCACCATGCATGCCGTGTCTTATTGTTCAGCCAATTTCCTTCCAGTAACCTTCATAGTTGATAGATTAATTTCTGGGAAATCTAGCATAATATTAGGCAGCATATGGCTTAAAATTCCTGTTGCCTTAAATAATGGATTAATATAGTGCTAGTGACTTCGGATCGAATATAAAATGTACGGGCTGCTATCGAACCAGTCGCTCACCAGCTTATAAAACCAGTCAGGACGCCATGACGGGCGCTGGTCGAACGCCCACTCCCCCGAGACCCACAGCATTACGGATGCTGGTCGAACAGACCCTCCCCAGTCCCACAGCATGCCGCGGCGGGCTGTGACATTACGGGCGCTGGTCGAACGGACCCCCCCCCCCCCCAGTCCCACAGCATGCTGCAGTGGGCTGTGGAATTTCCGTCAGTTAATTAGTTATTTTGGCTTTAGGACGCATCGGCCATGCTGATCACATAGTGCCCATGACAGTGTTCCTTTCTACCTAGGTTTCAGGCTCTGGCCAGGTTCCCTTCCAAGTGTAGGGAGTATTCACTATGCCCAAATCAGTGCAATGTCTTTACCTCCCTGGATAAATGACAGCAAATCGTACTTGTGAGAGAATCTCAAATATTTGTCCATTCTGAACCATACGTGACCAATCACCAGGAATATTTGTCATGGTCAGCGTGGACACATCGCTTCCAAAGTATCCTCGTCGTTGGACTGAGAAGTGAAGGCACACCAGAAGGGCATGTCTCACTGTTAGTGCGATATCACAACGGGTACGCATTAGCCTGTCTTCATTCCGGAGTAGGTGGCCGTAGGTGGCATAGGTGTGTCCCACTCGCATCTTGGCGAGCACCGCTTCCTCCTTTCGTGAAGTTCTTGACGATGACTTCCATCGTCCCATCCATCGCTTCATGGTTCTCAGTTTGTTTTGGCCAGTTGAGTCCCAAAGTTATTGCCACTTGTCCTGGAAAAACACGTTGATTGTCTGGCTGAGGTGTGCTGCGGGGAGAGGCAGCACACGGGTGCGTTCCCTTTACAGCCCGTGAGGGCCCATGCATCGTGCCTCAAACTCGATGCACTATTCCAAATTGCTGGGTTTTGGAATAGATGCCAAGCTGTGTCGCGGTCCTCACGCCGCACAGCCGCGGTTCGATTTACGTGGCGCGCAGCCTTTCAGCACGAGGGACGACCGTATCTGAGACCGCCAGGCTCTCGACGTTTAGATTGTGTGATGCATGACGTCACGATGTCGACAGGCAACAAATGTCAACATTAACAGGCTGGAGACGGAGTTTATGGCGCCCGCTGCGATTCTATGTGTATCGCAAGTTCTCCGGGAGAAGGAGTGTCGCCGCAAAGCCCTTCTTTGAACACAGATTGTGAGCACTTGAGAAGAAGCATTGCGATGACGGTTGGCAAATAGGAACATAAAGCGAGCTGGTCTGGCTCTGGATGGCTTGGGCCTTAAATATTGCCCTTAACCGTGGCGCGCTGCGAGGCTGGCCGTCAATTGGAGACCTGCCCAAAACGTTTTTATTTAAGTAAAGGTTAAGAATACCTAATGAAGACCATTGGGATATTTACTCTGGAAAATGGGTGATAGAATGAATATTAGGGAACATTTGACTTTGAATGAGAATTGCAACGAACTTGAAGAGCTGCAGCAAACATGTTATTACGGTTTCAAAAGCGTAGGGTCGGGTCCCTCGGATGAACTTCCCAGCCAGATCCAGGAGTTCGAGAAACCCATTCATTGGTACCATCAAACGTCTTTTTGTCATGTAATTATGAGCTTCGGGGAAGGCAATGACTGGCCTCTTACGATGTACTCACACCATTAACATACGCAAAATGCTAAATAATACAAAATAATAGTTGCACAAAATACTGACATTGGGAAGCTGGGGCGGCGGCAATATAATGTCGTTACATGAGGTGACATGCATGGCGAGTGTTACAGGAAAACAGCTGCATGACGTTATTTACCTGGAGGTAGCCAGCTACCCAGTGAGAGCAGACCAAGCAATTCCGCAAGCTGCATGTGGATGGAAGGGCATATTTGTGTATATACATGAACGGTTGAAGACATACCAACATTTAACGTCTACATGAGTCACCTGAGAACAACGTGCTACAACAGCACAATCTGCGTGCGGTCGTATATTGACTGTCGTCATGAAATAGTACTGCATAAGTACTGTCGTTCATTTACTTTGTGGACATTAAGCTTATCTCACCTGAGAGGGCTGAAGGAAGCTATGCAAAAGATGGTCCTCAAATTCACTTCTCAGCTAGACAAGGAGAAGATAATCCCATTATCTGACATTCACATGAATGCTGAAAAGTGAATTTCGACCAAGGTTTACAGTCAGCGGACGTAGCAGGAAAATGCTCAGATGCCCATATTTATTTATTTATTTATTTAACAATGCATGCCCTCCACGTGCAGTGGCTATTACGGACAGTCTGGGTCACAGATATTTACAAAGAAAGGATAGATTTGTGGTCAGTAGTGGGAGCAGATGCGCAACAACATTCGTACACCAACATAACACAATACCCATATCACTCTCTGCACTACAAACACCGTGCTTGCAATACTAGCTATAAACGTGTGGTTTGTAGAAGTGATAGAAAGCTATTTGGCACCCTGGCGCCGCGCCTGCACCGGCGTGTGTTTTGGTGGGCGTTGTCACGGCGACGGCGACGGCGACGCTCCCCTCGTCTGGTTTCTCACTTGGGAGGGGTGTCGACTGGCGGGGGCGTCCAAGGTCGAGGGCGTTCAAGGTCCATAGTGAATGCGTTAGTAGATATCAGACCAGTATCGTGCGATCTTCCCTCAGGAGAGCGTTCAAGTACTCTTCTTACTGGACCGCAACGCACCATGAACTGCGCCGCATAAAACAAGTACTCGTGAACAGTATACTTTCGAGCATACACGGGAACAAAGAACTCAGCGCTTTCATGAACCGACAACATAACAGCGATCGAATAAGAACAAAGCAACAAAATAGCATTCCGTTTTTCTACCGGAACCAGATGAGCACAGGCTATGAGATCGGCGAGCGTGCTCTCAAACAAATAAGTCAACAATGTCTAACATCTACCGGCCAAACGACATTATCAATGTACAGCAAAAACACCATCAGTAATCTCGTAATGCAAAATAGTACATTCGTCAGGTTCAGTCCCATGAAGCGAACAGTCAATTGGTAGCTCAGTTGCTTAGAGTGCTGATCTGTATTGGTTTCCCCTGTCCTGGCAAGACCTGGTTACAGACGCTTCACGGGATCGCATTTTGCTGAGGGTCAGTTGGAAACTGGCCCGATACGGTTGGGGATGAGCTACCGGGCCGTGTTGGTTTATTGACGGCACGTTCAACTCTGTTAAAATTCTGCCGCGAAACTGAAATTCATGGATCGGATGGTGGGGTCAAGGTTCACGCAACAATCTTTACTTAGCAATAGAGCCCTGTTCCATAAATCCATCTTAGCAAAATTTGGGACATCAAAAAGCAAACAAATCAACGTTGTTTACAGATATTCATGTTCAACTGAAGATTGTATGCTTCAGTAAAAACCGGAGTACGTTGGAGTCACCACAACATCCTTGTCTCGGAGAATCGCAATACATTCGGCAGATGGGGCACCCAAGGGCCACATTCGACACAAGCAGAGCCGGCATATATTTGCCCTGAAGGAAAGCACACCCATGGTGATGTCATCACATAATGCAAGAAGTCTTCTCATTTTGGCGTTGCCTAGATCAGTGATGAAGGCCATGACATGGCCTCCATTACTAGTCCGGCGACAATTTAGTCGATCACCCTTAAGCTTTTCTGATGTGGTAGCCATTATTTTAACAGCGATGTGATCGTGCGGTGCTTTTTTGTTGTAAATAGTGGTTCGCGCACTGCTTCCTCTCAATTCAGGATGGAGGATCTATTAAGTGATACCCACGTAATTGGGTCTCATGTTTTTTATGTGTTGGCTATAATACTGATGATTCTCCCCCGACCTGGCTTACGTTTTGTCGTGATATTAACGTGTAATTCCCAAGAGATTTGGTTGCATTTCTGGAGCTCTGCAGCAGCTCTAATAGCAAACTATAGCGTTTGTTTGAGCCTTTTCTTTGGTTTTTCAAATCTAGCGACCAACAGGAAGACAATATCCGATCAGTGGGAGCATCGAAGCTCGATGACCATTTTTGTTGCCTTTCGCAGGAAATTGGGTTTCAGAACGCTGATGACTGTGTGATTGGATTTCTCGCAACAGTGCTGGTTTGTTTCCACGAATTTGGATGCTGATCGGAGCAGCACGCCAAGACCTGTTATGTCTTTTGCTTGCGCCAGACGTATCCCGCCAAATTTTACTGCCAGTGTATCAGCTCGAGTGACGTTGGTGGGGGGTACCGGCTGACAATAGATCAGCTTTTGCCGCGTATGTTTTCGGCCCGTTGGTGCGGCAGCGAGATAGCTGCGTAAGGCCGGTGTCTATGCGGAGGTTCAGCTCAGACACACAGTTCGGTTTTGCCCTTTGAAGGAGTCGGGCATCATCTGCAAATCCTTGCGAACCAAGACACATGCCCTAGTCGGTCGGAGAGATGCAAAATATCGAGCGATTCTATTCCCGTATATATATATATATATATATATATATATATATATATATATATATATATATATATATATATATATATATATATATATATATATATATATATATATATTTGTGTGTGTGTGTTTGTGTGTGTATGTGTACATACAGATACTGTGATCATACAGTGCTTAAGGAAAGGTTTTTAAACATTGGCTTTTCGTTACAATATCCCTGCAGCTTCCACGCTGCTCGAATGCCGTGGACGTTTCGTGAGCCATTCACCTCATACAAATATACAGCTCAATGATCGTAGCCACCGGCCAGTACCGCAAAAACCCGTCCGAGATGGAATCTAAGGGGTGTTCGGTAACGCCTTGATCGTCCGGATACCTTCGAACAACTGACTGGATGCAATAATTTGGATATTTTGGACACATTTCGGCGCTGATTTTTGAAGACTCTGCCGTTCGGGTGGCCTTGAACGCACGCATTATTTTACATTGGAATAGATATGCTCGTGCAGTGGTCTAAGCTAGGTTCTATCCGAATATTTATTTAGGGTGCCGACAACATTGAAGGAGGAGAACTTTGAGTTAGAAAGTTAGCAAGTTGAGTTAGCAAGAGTCCGACGTTCTACCAACTGAGCTACCGCGACATCGGTAGGCCAACATTGGCTGAAGTGGAAGGTTTATTGCTGCAGTGTTCTACTTGTATGGTAGCCCTGGGCACGAATCAAGCCGTCGCGCGGGTCAGGTGGCTGAAAGGTTTTGTGCAGCATATACCGAGGGGAAGTTTGTGAGACTAAAAGTGCTGTGACATAGTATGACATTCATGCTAATTCGACAGTTCGTCATGTTGTTCTTGGGTTGGACATACGTACACTACACTTGGGCAAACGGGTTCAATTTCGGTAAGATTGCAGCAGATTTCGGTCGAAGCGGATTGATTTTCAATGCACATATGCCGAACGGGTGGGTACTATTTCGGTAATCGGCGATTACCGAAATCGGCGATTACCGAAATATGGAGGTCGGTAATCGGCGACCTCCAAATTCTTCCGAATATGGAGGTCGCTCCCCAATTGTCATGCACGACGCCAAATTGTCAAAATATGTTTCACTTATGTCCAGAGTGTGCACACTTCCCCGACGACCGGGGGCGACAATACCAATCAGGTATTCACAGGCTGTCAAGAAAGTTCAGTTGCAATGAGTTCACACAATTCCTGCCGCGGTATGGTGCCAGATACTGGCCCGCAGCACGAGATACCAGCACCGTGGCTCTTGTCTCGCTTGTCAAGCGATCCTTAAGACGCCCCATGCTGGTGCTATCACTCAGATAACGATGGGCTTATTGAATTCGAACATCGTAAGCTGCTGCTAATGCCCTCTTTATAGAAGATGGGGGTAGGAGCTGGCCTTGGACACCGTCGCCCTAGGGTACCAGCTTGCGATAAATGAGAAGCAATTGGGCATCGATTTCGATTTCCTTTCCCGGAGAGCTTAATGCTTCCGAAGTGGCCCAAAAGGAGAGATGGGAAATCAATTGTTAATCTTAGCTAGCCACTTGGAGTGTTCACTGCTCGAAGTCTGTCACTGGCGCGTATATTCTACTCCGAACGAATATCCTTGTCACCGGTAAGCGAAATTAAAGATCTCTGATCACGCCGAATTTTCAATTCTAAGGTCAAGACGTTGACGGCATATTTGTTGCGACACGACACTGTTTCGAGGGTGGTAAGTGTGGTGAGAGGTAACATCAGACCTTCACCATTTTCGTCACATCGAATGAAAGGAAAATATCGAAAACCCACGGGCGAGTTTATTTGACGTGAGTACCAGAAGCGATGATTAATGCTCGAAACAGGTGTGCTATGTGTTTGTAGTTCAACAAGCATCATAATTTCAGTATTCTAGGTCAGGCAGATATAGCTCATTTTTGTTAAGCTAACCTTGGTCGTCCGTAGTGCTGCGCCAAAAAAGGAAACACTGCTCTCTATCTTGGCAGCTAATCTGAATTTCCCAACCGCAGTATTAGTACGCAGCGGATAGACCTCTGATCCTAATCTCTTCTCGTACGGAGAGATCTCGCATCAGAATCAGCCTCAGACACGCTACAGACATAATAATCGCTTGGTATGCACCTGACTACTTGATGTGGCTGCAGCATCGTGAGATAACACAGGAGTGTGGTTACTTGGTGGGGCTGCAGCATCGTGAGATAATACAGAAGTGTGGTTACTTGATGGGGCTGCAGCATTGTGAGATAATACAGAAATGTGGTTACTTGATGGGGCTGCAGCATCGTGAGATAAAGTGCGGGCTACCTAAAAAGCACAAACAAGGGAGCCCCTAGGACCAGTTGTCTCCAGTTGTGAACCTACTGTTGGAAAGCTGTCTTGGCTTTTGGAAAGAATCGTTAGCAACCACTGGTTTGCGTTCCGCCCCACATGGGAGTGATGACTGCGACTATCTGGACACAGATGGGCGGGCGGGCCAAGTCCCGAACTGACTCACGTCATCGTTTTCTCACTTGATGTAGTTAATCTATATGGAAATATGTCCACATCAGAGGCCATATCAGCCGCCATAAACCTGATTAAAAGACACACCAACGAGATCAATCTCCGCTACCTTGCCCGGAACGACCAATAAATTTAACTGATGCACTGCCTGGAGAGCAGCTTCATTCGTTGTGGGCAAAAATTGTTCAGCCGACAAACCGGCATAGCTATGGATAATAGAAAATGCCTCTACTTGCTATAGTGTTCATGAAAACAGTGTGGTCTAATATTCTTGCTACTAGCATCCTGCAACATACAGTCGCCACGTTATGGAGACGACATATGTGGCATGTTCATTGCTGACACATTTTTACTCAATTTGACGTATGCTTAATATCCATCAATGGTATCCATCCATACGTCAAAATTACCGCAAAAAGATTACACAACCCGTCAAATGGGAGATACCCCGTTGGATACCATATTTATAGTGACAACCTTGCCTACAATTGAAAACGTCCCCGGGATAGGACAGACATAGGTATGGACTTTATTCGTGACTGGACTGTTATTTCGAAGCGATATGATCACCCCAGCAACGACACCCTTCCGTGTTAATCCAGACAGGGTGTCACTCCAGCAGGGATGATCCTCTCAGCGGACCGGAACAGGGCGGGTCCATTCCAGCTCACCAGGACGCGGTTTGGGCCAGCAGGGATGTTCCTTTCAGCGGATCAAGACGGGTTGTGTTCCTCTCAGCGGACCAGGACAGGGTGGGTCCCTTCCGGCTCACCAGGACGTGGAGTGGGCCAGCAGGGATGATCCTCTCAGCGGATCAAGACGGGTTGGGTTGTGTTCCTCTCAGAGGATTAAGACGGGTTGTGTTTCTCTCAGCGGAGACGTGCCTCCAAATTGACCTGAGCATAGCATGCTCCTACCAACTGACCAGAACACATAGTGTGCTCCTTCCAGAGGACCAGGACAGGGTGTGTTCCTCTCAGTGGACCAGGACAGAGTGTGCCCCTGTCAGCGGACCAAGACAGCGGGGTGTGCCCCTGTCAGCGGACCAAGACAGGGTGTGTTCCTCTCAGTGGACCAGGACAGAGTGTGTCCCTATCAGCGGACCAAGACAGCGGGGTGTGCCCCTGTCAGCGGACCAAGACAGGGTGTGTCCTTCTCAGCGGACCAGGACAGGGTGTGTCCATGTCAGCGGACCAAGACAGCGGGGTGTGTCCCTGTCAGCGGACCAGTTCAGGGAATGTGTCCATGACAGCGGATCAAGACAGGGGGCGTCCCTGCCAGCGGACCAAAACAGTGGGTGTATCTCTGTCCGCGGATCCGCAAGTTGTGGTGACGGATCCCGACCGCCGCCGCCTGGGCCCACCAGCGGTACCATATGGTTAGGGCACGTCTCGGGACAGAAGCTAGGAGAAAGCCGCTAATGTCCGACTGCTGACTGATCCCCCCCCCCCCCCCCCCACGGACACCCCCATAGTGACGGATCCAGACCGCCGCCGCCTGGATACGCCAACGGTACCATATGATTACCGGACGTCTCATAATGTGGGTGTGCGTGTGGGAGGGCGTGCGCATCATGATCTCTTCAGAAGACGACCTTCGGTTTCGGCGCTTTTGCATGGTCCTCCTTTTTATGAACGAGATGAAAATATGTTGCCAGGGAAGGCGAGATAAACCATACTTCGCTTAAGTTTTCAGTGTGAGTTATGCAAGGAGCCATCTACTACGATATAATGGTTTCTGTTGTGGATCGACCGGTTGAAAGGATTCATAAGGATCTTGAAATTTGAAATGCATAGAGGGAGCATGCCATCATTTTGTTGGATAGAGAACCCCACATGGCGACGGAGATAGTAGGGAAACATGCGATTTAAAGAACAGTTTCACCAGATTAAGACTACTGAGGCAGTGACCAATATTCGGAGTTCGGATATTCGGAATTCGGATATTCGGATTTTAACAGGAGCCGTGGCTGCAGCTCAGCCAGCCGGGTGGGAGGAGTGCTTAACCTTCTGGTAAGAAGACGACAGCCATCACGTTCTCTCTCTCTCTCCCTCTCTCCATGTGTCCCTGTGTGTGTCTCTCCCTCTCTCCATGCGTTCCTGTGTGTCTCTCTCCCTCTCTCCATGTTTTCCTGTGTGTCTCTCTCTCCCTCTCTCCATGTGTCCTTGTGTGTGTTCTCTCTCTCTCCCTCTCTCCCTCTATTCCTCTCTCCCTCTATTCCTCTCTCCATCTCTCCCTCACTCTCTCTCACCCTCTCTCCCTCTCTCCTCACCCTCTCCCTCTCCCTCCCTCTCTCCCTCTCTCCATGTGTCCCTGTGTGTCTCTCTCCCCTCTCCCTCTCTCCCTCTCTCTCCCTCTCTCCCTCTCTCTCCCTCTCTCCCTCTCTCTCCCTCTCTCCCTCTCTCTCCCTCTCTCCCTCTCTCTCCCTCTCTCCCTCTTTCACTCTCTCCCTCTCTCCCTCTCTCCCTCTCCCTCTCTTCTTCTCTCCCTCTCTCCCTCACTCTCTCTCTCTCTCACCCTCTGTCCCTTTCTCTCTTCTCACCGTCTCCCTCTCCCTCCCTCTCTCTCTCTCTCGCCCTCTCTCTCTCTCTCTTTCAATCTGATTGAGAAGGAAGTCAGACAATGTGTACGGTAGCTCTATTTTTACGACGAAGTATTTGTTCACCCGGTGAGACTGGATTGGCTTGGATAATGCTGTGTTATTTGATTTGGCCAGATCTCATTTCAAGTTCCGAATAGTTGAATTAGCACAAGATGCGCGAGAGTGGAAAATTCAGCCGAAGAAGTTTAACGGAAGTTTCTCCGTCGGATTGACAAACGAATGTGAATTAAAAACTTATAGGCCTCGCGCTCGCTCACGCATTCTGTGCAACTTGCTGCGGAAAAAACGTCACAACACACACACACACACACACACACACACACACACACACACACACACACACACACACACACACACACACACACACACACACACGCACACACAATGGTCGTGGTGGTCCCATCGTGGTCATACGGGTCCATGCAACATCATTAAGTGAAAAGGCGCTTGCAGTAAAGAAAATCACAACAGACATAGAGCACCACACGTGGAACACTGGAGAACGACCAACTGCCAGACATGATCTTCCTGTGCAGAACCGGCGTCTGACACGTAGCGACCATTGCGCTGTGCTGTGCTGTGCTGTGCTGTGCTGTGCTGTGCTGTGCTGTGCTGTGCTGTGCAGTCACGCATAGCCTGGTCGGCCGCAGTCGCCAGCCCGTGGGACTCGCTCGATGCGAAGCAGCGCCCGGGATTGGTTCTGTGAACGCAATAGTCAGATGGGCAGACAGCAAAGGCAGGGGCTGAACAATCATCACAATGCTGGTGGGGGAGACATGCTAGGATCAAAATGGCGGTTTTCGTTGAGATTAGTTTTCGGCACGCAATACCAAATAGGATGGCCACGATATTTGCGAGGCCGACCATGATTTGGAGGCTGCAAATGGAATCCATAGCTGTTCTGAAGATACAGATATAGATTTCCAACAACCTAGGCACTGAATCCTAGATATATATATACCATGAGCGCATGTCTGCAGCTTTATGTTGCACACCTCATGAGTTCCACGTGCACTTCACCATCGTCCATTTATCACTTTTGATTTTTCAGCTCCATTCAACTTCAGTTTGTGTCACACACAGAGTTTTGCAGGCACTGCCTTTGCCGGGTAATGTTCAGCATGGCCGCCAAACAGGTGTAATGTGACTCAAGGTCATTGACCTCGTAGACGATGGCGCGCATTGTGTACAAAATGTGTCAGCCTTTGCTTAATGGTAGAAATGAAATTGAATTAACGAGGACTGCATGGTATTCACATATGATGCAGAAATCCAATATCATGACATTGATTTAGTGCAATGTGGGATTACGGAAGCAATTAGAATGTCTTTTGTGATGTCTTAGGTGTGTAGCCTGCTAGTTGACAAGGGTGGGCAAAAGCTTTAGTTGGACTTTTGGCCAGAATATATGGTGAACGAGGGAAAGATGATTATCATAGCTGGGGAGAGCCTCCATGCTTAGGAAAGAAAACATACGCAGAACGTATGTTTTCAGGTCTAGTCAGGCCCGCATCATTTTGGCTGATCTCTCTTGCAGTCTGGAACTATTGATAGTCCACTAAAACTTAGCATGTGCCATACGTGAAGACAGCTTCCAGCTATTCGCATCCATATAAAATTATTTAAAGCTGATAAGTTAACATGGCTCTGAAATATATCGCTTTTAATTTGCGAATAGAGCCGCGCTTAGGTGAATAGTTGGTGCTTCTATTTTGCATTGCTACATCACAAGAGTGGTGAGGAGCTTTCGCGAACAGAAATAACTGTTACAGTTTCCAGTTGCTTGTGACTGGTCGATTATTTTGCAACAACCATGAATAGCTCTTAGTTCTCTGTCTTATCAATTCGGTCCTGGTTGACGACCAAGACCGGGATTCAATGCAGCCTGCATGGCATTACTTCGTTTGATAGAGAACCCCCACATGGAGACAGTGATAGCAGAGAATCTCGCCTTATTCGGAGTTAGTTATTAGGGATTTAGGGTGCATCGACTCCATTGCTCATGTAGCGCCCAGCCTTATTCGGAATATGACGGGGAATCTACCAAAATGTTGGCGACATGGACGGATGCGATATCAAATGTACGTAATTTAAAATGAAATTTTCTGTTTTATTGATCATAAAATGATATGTTGATGATATTTCTGATTCATTGAATCATCCGAGTGCTGGACTTATCATTTTCATCATGCAATTTTTTATCGATGTCACCCACATTGTTAACTTTACCAGCCGCGTCTCATCTCGGTTCGGCACCATATCACACTGAGATCTGCATCATCAACCGCGTAATTGTGTCATATCACGTAATTGTGTTCTATCAAGAAAAATCCCGAGTGCTTTCTCCCGGTTGAGCTCAAAGTGATTTAATTGGTTCCCCTTGGCTACGTATGAGTTTGTGTAATCTGTTAGCATTTTCCCCTCTGATGTGTGGTAATGTGAAGTCCAAATCGTTTCCTGGGCTATAGCTTCTGTAGTACCGCCATCAAACACCTCGCTATGTGCCGTCCGATTAACCCGTCCCGTCTCGGGGTGGTCTTCAACCGCCCCCCCCTCAGATTTTTTTCGCGGATATCGGACGAATGGCGCATGGCAGCGCGCCTAAATTTGGCATACCTTTTCCCACATCAATTTGACATGCTGATTCAAAAATTTTAGGTCAGGTCATCAAGGGTCAAAGAGTTAGTCAAGGTCAAGTGAGGTCACCTCCAAAAACGTTCAACCAGTCGACACGCTTTAACGGATACAGATACAGATATTTTAATGAAGGTTTCAACGTTTGCTTATCTTTTCGGATGCAACAAAGCGTACGAGTGATTTCTTTTTCGTTTTTGACTACATATAAATTTTGCGTACTTGTCAAATTGGAGTTCAAATACAGGATTATGGCTAAAGCAACCATTTTTCATTAGGCAAAGTTGACTTCCAACAACGTTTCTCGGTCTGTTCTACCAATTCGAAAAGGAAAATTAAAGATAACTTGAAAACACAAAATTTTGGAATTTAAAAACAAATTATTTTGGGGACCCGAAAAAATATAGCGCTGGTCGATTTCGCTGTCCTTTTTTTAATTCCAAACATATTTTGTATTTTCATATATCCCAAAATGAACTCCCCAAAGTCAAAAACATAATGTAAGTCGTGAAAAGTATTGTATGTATGTATTGTATTCCTTGTATTGGTACCAAGAGACACTCAGCATCAAATGTCAAAAACGCTAAAAAAATGGGGTGGGACGGAGACTACTGAAAATTAAGAAACACACGCATACAATACTAAACATTCTCACGTACAGCTCTTCTCGGCGCCTCTTCAGTTAAACTTAAAGCCCGTGCATATTTCGGCCCTGACTTCCTCGGGAGACTGTTCCAAGAACTGCGCACGGTACATAAAGAGCGTTGCGCAAAGAAGTTTTCAGGGTGGGCGCTCTACTGAAAACGGTGTTGATCGCGTAGATCGAGCTGACATCACTTTCAATGTCACAAGATCACGCAGGGTTTTAGGTGCTCCCGAGTGATGCACTGCAAGATGAACCAATGAGCAATCCCTAATGTCGACAAAGCGCTGAAAGCTAGGCCGCCCAACCGCTCGATAACATGCGATATATGGCCATAGCGAGAGGTTCTAGTTATGATCCTAGCCGCCCTTTATGACTTTCTGGATTGCGCGCGTTCGGTGTCACATGCAGCAGACCAGATTGAGCAACAGTACATTACATGGGGAAAACCAGTGCAAGCACTAACTTCGACAGCGTTTCTTCAGTAAGAGAACGTACATGCTTGGCTAGAGGAAAGATAATGCGGTTACATTTCTTAGCAATATCGCCAATTGTTCACTCCACGTTAACGATTCGTCCATGGTCCGCCCAGGTTCTTGATAGATGAGACACGTGAAATATCAGATCCAAGAACAGAGGCTGATGCTAGGTAGCCGCGCGATCATCTGGCGAGAACCAAAATCACAAATTGCGTTTTAGATGGGTTGAGCTTGAGAAGATTTACATGGTACCCGAGCTCATAGTTTCAAGCACGATTCGAGACGACGCTTTGCTACATTATGTCCTCCAATTTCGATGACAACATTGCCTGTGTGTCGTCAGCGTAAGCAACGACTTTAAGGACATCACCTATGTGCGAGAAGATCATTTGTGTGCAACAAAAACAAATTGGACCGCACAAACTTCCTTGTGGAACACCACAGGATACGTTGCATACAGTTTTCCGGGCCTAACTACCTGTCTGCGATTTGAAAGGTGGATCTAAACCAGAGCTGTCGATGCCGTACCACTCTAATTTGGTTAGAGTCGGCTATGAGACACCAATCAGGCACTGACAATCTACTGATGCGGCGACAAACACGGCGCCTTTCGATGCAATTTGTGATATAGCTACTACTGAGGGCGTTTCGTGGTGGTGGTCGTAGGCATGTTGCGGTTGTTAGAAGACATTTCGGTGGGATACGCAGTGAGCTGGTTGACTACTTCTTCTGTTTTGCTCTCGATCGAGATGGGCCTATACACTTGGGATCGTCGGGGCTTCTTGAAGATTGGTCGATTCGCCACTCGTTCCGGAAAAGTACATGACGATAAACTGAGTTGATTAGTGTAAATATGCACAACCGAGGAACGACATTTGGATTTGGGTGTCGCCCGGATGGTGGATTTAATCCGCGGGCATGGAGTTCGGGGGTGGGGGCTTCGCTTGATGCTGGCTACACGCGCGGGGCGGGTTGATGCCTGTTGCTAACCCAATGAAGAGGCCCGCGCTTGCCGTTGAAGAAAAACCGGTTTTGGTCGTGGACCTGGAGGGGGGAGGTAGCACGGGGGGGACCGGGCGGGGGACGGGGGACGCGCCGCGCGGGGGCGAGGGGGCGCGGACCGAGGCAGCAGAAACTCGTGAAAATCTAGCCCCACTGGTGACGTCACTTTTGGGGAAATTGTTTTGGAGGGTGGACCCGATCCCTACTCATCGAGCGCTTTCCGATGACACCTCTTTCGTTTTCGTGCGATGCTTAGTTTGGATTTTAGAGGGGGTCCTCAACCGTCCCCCCTCCCCAAGACGGGCTGTGAGGATTTGACTGGAAAGACGGCTCGGGTTAAACTAATTCTCTTCAGATCCAAAAGTTCCGAGGTCCAGTTCCAAAAGCACCAATTACTTCAAACGTTTGATATTCAAAAGCAGTGCTCATGGCGATTTTCGAGACAGCTGACCAGTGATGTCGCTCACGCTCTTCTCGAGCCAACTTTTGTAACTTAGACGGCAACTTTCTAGCTGACGTGTGGCCTTTCATCGAATTCTCACTACCTCAATACCAAGAGTTCAAGTTTTTGCTGTTTCTCCGAGATAAAGTCAGTGAAATTCAAGCTCTCGCAAAATAAATAATCACTTTAATTGAAATCAAACAGGAATAATTCTACCTTAACAGAGCAATACTTTGCTATCTTCCTTCTTGTATATATATTGAACTTGAAACAACGTCGGGATATATTTGAATAATAATTCAATTTCATGCAGAGCACAGCATCAGAACCGGGGCGGTGTCTCAGGACACCGGCATAAGCCGAAAGTGAGGATCACCGAAGCCACTGTCACTGTTAAGACATGAGATCTGAGAAGCAGCTGATTCGAATAAATTACAAGCTCGAAAGCCATGTATCACAGTATGTTTTTTTAAATAATTGTATGGAGTCGTGTGTCGTCAGAGGGTCAAGAAATGATTTCGTAATACACTATTTGGAAATTTATATCTAAGAAAATTAAATATCCTAGACATTTACCCATGTTTGTCTATTTCTATTCAGAAATGGTACTGTATGGTGCGATTAAATATGCCGGCGCGTGGTTGCTGAGGTCTCAGGTCGCTCCACACCCAAGTACTCAAGTAAGTGATTAAACCAACTACGTTCAAGCTTGACTATCGCCGGATAGTTACAATTCATTATCATTAGAAGTAGTAAACTGTGTCCCAAGACAAACTCATGTGATACTGAGACATCTTTGTAAACTGTCGAATTTCTGGCTTCTTGACCTGTCGCCTTGACCTGCTGATTTCATGTTCAGCATTATCATTGGCGCGAAAAAGTGCCCTCAACATTAAATTATCTCCGCTCAATACAGTCAAATATGACGACATTGACCTAATCTCAGGTCAGTAACCTCGGCCTTAATGACCATTTCCAGATGGGAGTTTGTTCGGCATGCTTCAAGTTTGGTGATTATATGCTACAACTATTTTGATAGCGGCATATGTTGGAACAGCATAAGTTGTCGCACAGCATTGCTGCCTTTGTGATGCCGTACTGTCACATACAGTTTCACAGGCAACTGTGATGTCATGCTGCCACATACAGCTGCCGGTGTAATATCATGCTGTCACATACAGCTGCCGGTGTGATGTCATGTTATCACATACAGCTGTCGGTGTGATGTCATGCTGTCACATTCAGCCGCCGGTGTGATGTTATGCTGTCACACACAGTTGCCGGTGTGGTGTCATGCTGTCACAGCTGCCGGTGTGATGTCATGCTGTCACATACAGCTGCCGGTGTGATGTCATGCTGTCACATACAGCTGCCGGAGTGATGTCATGCTGTCACATACAGCTGCATGTGTGATGTCATGCTGTCACATACAGTTGCCTGTGTAATGTGATGTCACACACAGCTGCTTGTGTGGTGCTGTGCCGTAGTAAAAGTTGTCGGTGGCTTGCTGTCATATCCTGTTATATGCATGATGCTGCACCGTCGTATACATCTGCTGGCATAATACTGTGCCGTACTACACTGCTACCTGTGTGATGCTGCACCGTCGTATACATCTGCTGGCATAATACTGTGCCGTACTACACTGCTACCTGTGTGATGCTGCACCGTCGTGCACAACTGTCGTGTGATACTGTGCCGTACTACACTGCTGTATGGTAATTCTGTATCAGAGTACCAGGTGATATGGCATTGCGCACCCCAGCTTTGAACCTTCGACGCTGTGCCGCTCAGCCCTCCGACTACCCCTTTGATGCTGTGAAGCACGGTCTACTGCTTCAGTCACTACTCGTACGATGCAAGAGCATTGTCCCTTAACACGCGCCCTGGAGGGGAGTGGACGAAATCCGCCCACCCCTCCGGTTTTTCGTACATAACTCCAGGTTTTACCGGCCGATATACGCCATTGTTTGTGTACCTGCTTACAAATGACCGCCTCGTTGCTTAAAGTAAGAAAATGAAAATGGACATAAAATTTTTTCGAGTTAGGGGTCGCTAAAGTCAAAAAAAAAATTATCAGCGCCAGATCACAAATATCGGCGCTGATGCCCTTCCCGTATATTGGCAAAAAGGAAGTGTTGGTGGCAAAACTAGCGACTTGTTTGGTGTACATTATTATGCTATATTGTTTCAAAGTCATGTCAGGTCACCGAGGTCAAGTCAGGTCAAGTTTACGACAGGCTAACACACGCCGTGGAGGGGGTGGCGAAATCCGCCCACCCCTCCGATTTTTCGTACATAACTCCATATTATATAGGCTGATATATGCCATGTTTTGCGTACCTACTTGAAAATGGCCGGCGGATTGTTTAAAGTAAGACAAATGAAAATCGGCTGAGAACTTTTCAAGTTAGGGGCCGTTAAAGTAAAAACAATTCGCAGCGCCAGACCACAAAAATCGGCGCTGATGCGCTTTCTGTATATTGGCAAAAGGGAACTGTTCTTCACAACACTAGCGACTTGTTTGATGCATTTTGTTATGCTACATAATTTAAAAGTCATGTTAGGTCACCGAAGTCAAGTCAGGTCAAGTTCATGACAGGCTAATAGAACCAAACTTGGTCAACTGGAATGTTGTCAAAAATCAAAATGACTGTCATGCGATTGATGTCACTTTACGTGTTACTCCCTACACATCTCGGAATCTACTGTTTATCATTGTGTGCCTAAGCGTTTCCATACTTTATTCATGCATTTCACTCCTTTCTTTGCGAAGCCGATTGTGCCGAACCGCCCAACACAGAAGTTGGGTGGGCAGCCCGGTTTCGGTAACTTGAGCAGGTAATGACCTGCTAAAGTGCTCCTTCATAGGTGACCTGAGGTCAAGTGGTGGATCTGGCATCTGTATTGCATCATTAGTAATGTTCAAAACACCATTAATGCCAATTTTGGAGCACTTAAACACAATCACAGCGATCCATAACATTGACAAGCCATAGTAGAGTTCACTACCGTGCTCATCCACCCTACGAATTCTGTTGCTCTAGCCTCAGTAGGAGCCGAGATCTTAGGGGGCTGAATCCGCCCCCCCCCCGGTGCGAGTAATTTTCCGAGGCCCTCCAGGGCGCGTGTTAAGTCGTCGCGTCCGGTACCTGGCATACTGGGCAGCGATATCTAACCCGCAGGTATTGTATCACACTTGATTATGATATTACATGATCGCATCGCATTGCATGCATCGAGGCCCAGCTGACCTCCACTCCAATAATCCTTTATTTTATTTCATGCTGCAGTCACCGAGAAGGAAATCAAGCACTGGTAAGCATACAGAATCCCGTGAAAAGTACGACATCGTGCATTTATCGTGTAAGCATACGCAAGCAGCAACTCATTCCTATCGCTGTATTCATTAATATAACAGCAGTCACACACATCTAATGCACGTGGTGATAGTAATGAGTTGCTATCGAGATAACATTCATTTAAGAAGTGTTGTTTGTACTTAATATCCCACTACATATATGTTACTCTATACATGGAGAGGAGTCAGATAGGTAGTTTTCTGTGGATAATTGAAATAACCCTTGCAGTAAAAACTTCGAAACACAAAATATGAAGACTTGAAGCGTTTCACTTCGGCCGTTAGCTTGCTTCCTTGAACAAACTGCAAAACATGCCAAAATACAGCTCAATGTGTAAACAAAGCGATTGAATGTTTTCACCTGATCACTTGAAGCCTTAATTTACATCGACAAAGTTGTTTCATGAGTTGTTCTAGTAGTGATTGTATATGAGAACCAGCTGTTCATAAAAACGTAAGGTTCAGCTATAGAACTAGTTCACGAAGTTACTTTCAAGTAAGGACCGTGCAGCTTCCTAGAGCACTACCGGTTATCGGTGAGTAAAACTCCGATTGCCGGACCAAGCACGTGAAGTGCAGACTTAGGTCTGTTCTGGGTCAATCACATAGTGCAGCCTGACACCTCCGTGTGGGCGCACACTCACATACTCCCACAAGCCCATGTTGTACACACACAAACATTATGTGTCCATCTACATCGCTACAGTAAAGATGTCCACTCTCCCTTTTTATTTGTACAAGCAGTTTAGGCAAACAGCTTTAGGCACTGTTAGCGGCTGTGGATACTCATAAACATCGGACGTCCTTCAGTTTCTGAGGAACGTGGTCAGCATTTTTGCATTCTGGTGGGGTATTTGCAGCATTTTGACCCGACATATCCCAGCCTTACAGACATACTAGATGTTTCTCTGAATATTTCAAGATGATGTAGCCCAGATCAATTTACACAAGATAAAGTATGTCGTTTGGGGGCGAGGTCATGATATTGTACACTGCCACCACGAGGAAGTTAAGAAAATTGCATCGCTGTCACGGAAATACTGTAGTGTGTATAATCAAGCCACCGTTTAATTGGGAATAGAAGCAAATTAAAAGTCAGCTTAACAATTCATGACATGCCTTATTTCTTTAAATTCCCATTGTCACTTTGAACCTTAGTGACACTCCACGCTTATGTGAATTATAATATTTTTTTGCGATGGGGTTTACTTTTTAATGTAATGGAGCTTAACTTGTTCAACTGCGGATGGTCTCAAAGCAAAACTAATTTCACTCAGCCAGATGGTTTTTAGCTTCTTGCATAGGTTACAGCAGGTGTTTTGTGGGTCTTCTGTTTTCCAGATGTGACATTCTAGCTGCACTTATGAACATAAATAGGTCGGCAGACATTTTGTCGCTGCAACTACATGCTGGACTTTCTGTGAAAAGTAGAGCCTGACATTAAGACATAAGTGTCGCTTAGCGGACACGACTTAGGTCATTAGCGCTGGGAATTGAACAAGTTATAGCAAACCGAGTCCTGCGAACTGATTTCCTTAAGAGTAGTGAAAAGACTGGCTCGTCAGCACAGCCAAGCTACCCTGACCGATTGATCATGAGTCTATATCATTCCTATGCCATCAATGTGAACATGTGTAGCCTAATGAGCTCGTCTATGCGGTAATTTTTATTCTCGCTCAAGCAACCCATGGCAGGTGTATGTTCACCCATCCGCAGAGCTGAAATTCAGTTAGCCTGCATGCATGCGCTCCAACTGCCAAATAATACCAGCATATGTGCCATTTTCCAGGCACAAGGGCTTTATCAAGGACTACCCGAATGGCGAGCTGGACGAACAAGTGAGTACGTCGGTATTCAAAGATAGTGCGCCATTGCTGTTGGTTACCAACTAGATGTTCGCACAGGATTATAGAGGGAGGAATTGTAAGTCATCCAGTTATGTCAACTAATATTGTAAAACACGCATATACGGTATGCAACTGAGGTATTCACTATAGTCGACTCGACAGTCTTTGTTCGTTTGCACCCGCTGAATTATCGGCAGGCACTCCATAAACACGTATCTCTCATTTTGTGTATCTGTGTTGCTGGTGTGACAAATGCATGGATGCAGACAGCCGGGATTTGAAAGCTTCCAACACTCCCCTCGAAGCAAATACAGGCTGGGCCCGCAGCGTACTTTGGATGTGCTTTGAGGCAAAATGCATTGTCGATCTTTTCCAAAGTCTGAAGATCGCGCGTGCACCGATGGACGAGAAAGATCGCATACAGCATATCAGAATGTCATTCTACATTCCGTCACTTGTCTACAGACCCCGGAAATGTGGAAAGTGATCACAGTGAAAAAAATTATCTGGAATATGAGACTAATTAAGTTAGAAAATGTTGTTGTTCGTTCGCATTTATTGTAGCTCCACACCAATACTTTTAGGATACTTTACATTGGAGGTTTTAAATAACGGAATTAGGGAGACCATATTCTTACATCACGTCCTTTGGCGTGGAGCTCGAAAGAGGCGGCGGCTAACACTATACCGCTCTTTGCAACTGTCACCACTGGTGTGCCACGATGTCCTATTGTCTGCTATATCCAGATACTTACCTGTTTTCTCAGATCATTTCGATCTAATTCAAGGAAACATGGAAAGTAAAATAGTTGACAGCTCGGCTTGAATCGTATCCTCTTATTCCTTATGAATGACCTCTTGGTACCGTTCCAATGTCTTTGCATCTTCTGGTAGCAATGCACCTTTTCCGTTTAAAAATATGTTCAAGCTAGTCCACCACGTCACTGCTTCGGATCAGTGACTATGTCCCGTTCGTATGTACCTGTGAGTAGGAAAATTTTAAATTTTAAATAGGTCGATCTCGCATGACCATGGCAATACTCTAATGCCTGATCAAGGAGCCTGCAGGTCCAAATTAACCTGCACCACACGATTGCGTAGCCTTCTTTTGGCCCGAATACCTTATCAGAATAGTGAATTGGAAAAATTCGGTTCCTAACACACACCAAGGCCGTTCGACACTCATACCACAACTCAAAGGCATTCATGCAAGTAGGCTACAACGGCATGCCGATTACTCCCAGGCATCCCGAACGGTGTCTTGCACACCTGTGGACCACTTGTTCGCTATGGCATCACGTCACCCATCATTTAATTGAATCTAAATCAAAAGAAGTGTAGTCTAGTCATCCACAGCTATTTAGAACAAGTTTCGCCATGATGGGAAAAGGAGTATGAGCCATTGCGTTGCCATTAGTGGCGCATTGAATGGATGACTTAGGGGTACCGTAGTGTGCCCCCCTCCTCTTTGAGTATGTTCGTCTAAAAAAATATTTTGGCTGATAATGATTCGATGAAAATTAGCAAGTTATGCTAACTTCAGTACAAAGGATATGTTCTAAAGGCAGCATATGCGGTGTCCAGGGGTATTATCTGGTGGACATGTGGATGGAGCGGACGGGCTGAGACCTGTCGTGACCAGGAAAGTACCCATTGTCGTGATTATGATCAGCGGAAGTGCCGTTGTTGCGACGTTACGGTGTGTGGCGCAGCACTCGGGGGAATGACGAACAATGTCTTCGGTTGATCTTGTCATACCCAATGGCTAGTGGTTTCTCAGAAGTGTTAATTTGTGGACTCTAATCAAACACACGTTTCTCAACTTGTTCACTTGTGCAAATGCTAGACTTCCCTCTGTTGACAAAATGCTGCACCTTCTCCCTCCTCTTCGCTTAGTTCTACATACGCCCCTGGATTCAGTGTACTGGCGTGAGATCTCACAACGTATCATGTCTGTGTGGCAGGGTTTCATTAAGATCTACAAGCAGTTCTTCCCACACGGAGACCCTACCAAGTTTGCCTCGCTAGTGTTCCGGGTGTTCGACGTCAATAAGGTAAGCTGTCAGACCAGTGAGACACTCAGTTCATATGCTTTAAGTAGCTTATACGATATCAAAGCTGCGCTCATCGCTGCAAGAGCGTCGTTAATAATAAACGAGTGGAAAGCCTTTGCTCACTGACGTTTCAGCGTGTAGAATTGCTTGCTGAGAGCTTCCTTGCGACCTCAGTGGTGTAAATCGAGCCGCGGATAATTAATAGGCTTTCTAATAGCATCATATCACACCGGCGCAGAAGGTCCATTATTGAACCGCGCTACTGCAGCGTTGAAGTCGCCAGTGCCAGTATATGCTGAGTCGAACTAGTATGATCCACTTACCAGGGTTGCTTTGAACCTTGTTACAAGAGGAACACCTAGAACTTCTTAGGAGAGAGGATCTGACAAGTTTCCTGACCAAACTTTTGCTGACAAAAGTGTCTGGCAATATCCTACATCCCCGCTCCAAATTTAAAACCCGTTGAATTCAAGTTACCGTATATTTAAGTTCGAGTATTTCAAACTTTTGCGTTCTTCATCTTCACGCTCCATGTATCGCTTTTCCTACGGGGTGGGGAGACAGACTTTCGAACCATTCCTTGTGTGCACCTCTGCTTGTTACTACAGTGTCAGCCGAGTAAGTGGCTCTTGGCTTCTAAGCCGTTGGATACTCTGCCGGACTAGCGAGTTCTCCACCAGACGCATCCGATATCCAGCTTTGTATGGAGACCGAACACAGCAATGGCTTCTGTGGAACTGGCCGAAAAGCCCACACAGCAGCTATCTTGTAGTTGCACGCTTGCTCTATAGTTAATGTTCGGTCCATAGTCTTTATAATTGCCCACATAGCATAGGCGGGCTCATTCTCTACGCATTAACCTCTAGTCGCATGTAATCATTGCTTTTTGAGCCTTGTTGAAGGACTAGTCAGTGAAGATTGATTTCCGGCTGGCTGCGGCCTTTCGCCGAGTGGAAACAACGCTAAGGCATTCTTTTACCTTGGACGACAGTGAGCGTCAGCCATTCGATGCAATGGCAACAGTTAAGTGGGCCATCAGATGGAAGAATAGCCCGCAAATGTGCTTTCCTTCCTTCCGTGAGAGTTGTTATTGCACCTCTGTCTGTGATTACGTGACCAGACACGGCTCATAGTTTGCTGAGTCCGTGCTGTCAAACTGTTCGCCCTCACGCTTCCATTTGGGCAGGCGGGACTGGGCACGGTCGTACAGCCGCAATGCGTGCTCCAAACACATTCTGCCCACCATTGCGACCCTCCACTGAAGAACATGAAATCGCGACATGGATGTTCAATTTCCGCCGACCATGGTCGATCGCGTGGCTGAGAGATGACGTTGGCCATGGAACTCGCTGCCTCGCTGCCGAATCGGCCCATGTTGCAGTGCTCATCGATCGCAAGTCCCACAGTAGCGTTCCCATCGGCGCATCACACGGATATCCGGATGGATATCCGTGGAATAAATAGCAGAGCGCATTGGATGAAGTTTGATCAATGTAAGCTACTAGGGATTGGGTACTGATCGCTACTCCTACGTCTTGCAGCCAAAATAAAATTTCTGCAGCATAATTAATTTCCTTCGGTTGTATAAATAAGTGACCTATCAGAATTGAATGCTTAAGCTAGCTGATGCTGATAAATTGTAGTTCAAATTGGAAGGAATATATATATGAAGCCTTTAATCAAGAAGCGGAGCTTCCTTGTAATAATCATGCTTGCCCACACTCATAATGTTACCACACGATTGTATCCCTGGAAGTGAAATCATTCCATTCTTCTCTCAATTTCTAGCGGTCGTCTAACCCTATGTCACTCAGTTCACCCTAATCACATTGCTATCCATAGCCGGTGTGGATACTATTGGTCTGATGCATACATACCATATATATAGACTTTCATTAATTATTTATGTCACACTAATTATCAAAGAAACTAAGGTCCTTGATGTGGTGATGGTTGTGTACACAAAAAGTTATCCTAGAAAAATTTCACTGGCATTTTAAAGTAGGAAAGGTTAGATTATCCCAATCCAAGTAAACGATTTGTGAGTTATAATGAAGAGGAAAGGTGACATATTCCGTGAAAGCCGGCACGTGAATGTGCATCAGTGGTGTTACACAGCCCTAACACATGGATTAAGTGAAAAGCTAACTTTGCATCTTATGAGCCCATCAGACGAAATAACCAGGAATTGACTGCATGCACCATAGATGGCACTCTTGATGAAAGTAATCCATTGGATTATCTTGGATGTGTCTAAGCTGAAATTTCAAAATTACACCATTAGTAGCTACATGTCACGCATATGCAAGTGCTCAAGAAATGTCACGTGAAGTGCCCAATAGTTGAGGATGCAAGAAGTGAGTGCTGATACCAGCAACTTGAAGTGTTGTGTGTGGTTGTCTGATCAAGCATATATGGATGCTTGGATATGTTTGCATGCACAATATCTTAGCTTTCGGAAATGTCACTTATCTTCATCAGTTCATAATGAAATTCAGCAATAGTACCCAATTAATTCCAAAGCTGAAGGTATTTAGATATGCATCATTAAGACGTTTAAAGCCCGTCGGTTATATGCGTTTGTTCGAAAAACGTGATTATATCATGTTATTTTATAGCAATTAGCTTCAATTCATTAGGACTAGGCTCTAACACACTCCCAAAATGCCTGTAATAATGTTTAGCTGTAATTAATAATTAAAATGCTTTTATTCCTGCGATAAATAATAGCACAGTCAAGGAATAATATCGAATCGAGATACCGAAAACTGAATATATATGAGACATCCATTGCAGTATCGAATAATCGCCGGGAACAAGTTCGGCAGCATTGTTCTAAAAAACCAGTGCAGAAATATTTCCGTAAATGAAAAAGGTAGCATTTCTAACGATGAAGGGTCTCAAAGGGAACAACAGAAACACACTCTCTGATTTCCCTGCCTACGATTTGTTGAAGGTACGTTTCACATATATTCTCGTCTGAGTGTGTTTTTCGCCAATTTGTTGGTCTCGAAAGTAAATCAGGAGACAAAAATTTGGCGACATTTCATGGGTGCCATCGTAGTCAAATTTGACATCGCCCGAGACAAATTAGTTGTAGTTGAGCAGCAAGGAATCCCATAGGCTCTTTAGAAACCATTGGATCGTAGGTATACGGTATCTGCTGCCTTGAGCTGAACCTATATGTGAATTTGATACGAAGAAAAATAATGATAATTGGAATAATTTATAGTGTTATGAAGAGGTGGCGCTTTAAACACAACAGTGCATATCATTAGTTAATGTTAAGTTCCATGCGCATCTGTGCTGATGTCCTTGTTTGAAGAGATGTTCTACTCCTTGAGTAGGTGACCAGATGGTTTATGCATGACCGGTGTAGTTGGTAGCACTAAACTGAAGTGGAAAACTAATCCGAGTTTGATGTACATTGTTTACTTTTCAAGAGAATAATTGCAAGCCTGATGTGACAAATTGAAACGTGTGTTCTAGCGTGTACAGCCCGGATAAGTGGACAGCCACCTGACGTACCTACTATTTATAACTTATATTATTCATCATCATGGTGCTACACTCATGTTCGCTTTGTGCATTACCCATGAACTAGATTGGCTAGACAGTTGCGTATGTGGTTTAAAGTGGCATTGCATGTTCTTGACTATGGTGCCGCTCGTGAAGATTGCAATGCAAATGCGACACAAAATATCAACTAAATTTTTGTTTGCGCTCTCTTGTGATATAAAATGTTGCATATCGCTCATGGTCTAGGCGCTACTTGCTCTGCAAGCAATCATCTTTTGTCCCGTATTGCATTTTTCGACGCAGATTGGATAACGGATGGAAAACTATCCGTCAAGGATGTGGATCTGAAATGGATTAACTGATACGAATATAGATTGAAGACGATTTGAAGGCTTCAGTTGGTGTGATGCTTCAACGCCTACACCCGGCATGACGCGCCAGCTGATGAATAGATTAGTGCCCAGATGCTATCATTAAGTCTTAATTTCCCTCCTGGCTCACAAGTAAAGTACCTGTCAGGGAGAGCATCCCATGGCGAGCCTTCACCGTGAACATGATTCCGTACGACTTATGAAGCTGCCGCCTCTGAATATACATTTCCTTTTAACTCGATATCTGCCAGCGGCGCACGTGGAGCCTCATGAGCCACGCCACAGATCACTCTCGAGGTGTCAAGCAGTCACGAGACCTGACCTCACGAGACCTGACCTTACGAAATCCGGCATCATGACGCCGTACCACTGCGTCGAAGAAATGAGCAGACAAACGCTGTAGCGCCGCTGAAGCTGCAATGAAATCCTGTTATTCCTTGTGATCAAGTCTACTTCGAGGTCTATTTTCCATCAATCTGGTGAGCGGCCTTTTTGGTAACTCAAATTCCTGAAAGACAGTGCAAGGTGGACAAAAGCTGAACAGCAAGTAACTGCTGATCCTAGCGAATGAAGATCTTAAATATGGTAATGATGTTGTGGAGTGTTGTAGGAAATTTCAATTAATCTAGGAGTGATAATCTACGGTTTTCCTCGCTTGGACGATAACTGATTCTCAATTTTAACCCTTCTCTCAGTCGTCAGTTCTCAAATACAGAACCTTTCTTCAAGACCACCAGCCGTGTATTCCGTTTTATTTGGCCGAGCTGATTAGTCAACCAATACGGCGAACCTTGTGCAACAACTTCATCAGTTCGTCAGTGACACCAAAATAAAAAAACGTTCGTGTCTCCAAATCACCAGGCAAGGATGACTGACAGCGATAGTCAACCGTGCAGCGTCTGCATATCTCTCACCTTCACCCGCTCAGTTACATCCTAACCCGTGGATCATCCGATTCTGTCTGGGTCGAGCCGCGCACGCGATAGGGGTACCCAATTCCCCACCAGGGGGTGGGGGCAATTCCCCGCTCTACCGTCAACCATTACACCACACCGCGAATGGAGGCGTCCGGTCATCACACTCCAGACCAGCCCCCATGCCAAAATCGGATGTCACACTGTTGACACCAGACTGTGTCATGTCGCGATGACAATCCTCGATTACAATGACGACGACAATGCCAATAACAAGAGCGCAGTCTCGGCCGGCCGGCCGTCGATGAGCGGTGAGAACAGATGCTGACGTACGACAGCGAACTGCTGCTGACAACGAACACAGCACACCTCGCGACAGACGCTGTCGAGGTGCGCATGCTGACGTCAGCTTCGGCAGGCGGGCGACGATTTCCACCCGAGAGGTGCACATGCTGACGTCAGCTTCGGCAGGCGGGCGACGATTTCCACCCGAGGCGTTTATGGCAGGATTCGACTAGTCTGGACACGTGGAAGAAAGAAGGGTCCGAAGCAAGCTTCCTTTCATTGTGTGTGGATGACAGCCCTACTCTGTCCGCTTCCTGGCTCATGAAGTATTACTCGGGATGATGGATAATTCAAGCCCAAACCCGTGTGTCTGCATGCATTTTGCATTACTGTTACGGCTTTCAGTCTCCTGTGACAATACTGATCACTGCTGTATTTATCACAGATCAGCTGTGCTCAAATGCGCGCGTTATCCGAACCCATCTCTTCCTTTCGATGAGCAGGACTTTCGGGTAACAAGTGCTTCTATTGACAGCGAGCGCTAACAGTAGTTTATTCTGAGATGCTTCTGTTGCATTGCAGGATGGCTCAATAGAGTTCCAGGAATTCATCAAAGCGCTCAGCGTTACATCAAGAGGGAACATGGATGAAAAGCTCGAATGTAAGTGCGAAGGAGAGGTAGAACCTGTGTGCAATATATTTGCATTTCAAAGCGCACTTTGAATTGTTCCACAGCACATTTTGAATTTCAGATGTTCTTGACAGTCGATGATAGGCATCGTCTGCTTGCCTTTGGCTGGCATCGTCGTCACGTCCAGTGTACAGACAATCGCGTCAAGCTGTGCCAGGATGAACACCCCAGCCTTGACCGTGGCGCGTGACACGGGAGCCGTGGCCAAGTCGACGCCCCATAGATGACGTTTGACGCAAGTGATATGTGACATTTGATTGGAGGAATTGTCGGTTGGACGCTGTGACACCGACACTGTCAAACGCTCCCTAGACCAACAACAGCGTGCGAATGTGAAGCCGTCACTTTGCCGCATGTTATCAGCGGGTGTGTCGTTCTTCGGTCATTACTATTGTCTGACTTGGCTTTAAGCACACTGTAAACCAGATCGACCAGTCCCTGCCTTGTACCCAGTCAACGCATATTTGCATAGGCTGTGCCTCGTTCTGCAACCCGGAGTAGCCAAGAGTATCTACTAGGTGCTTGCTCTTCCTGCTGCCACTCGTTATTTAACGAGCCTTTTTCTTGTTAGGTAACTAGGATATAGCTAGCCAGTGTGTAGGAAAAGGAAGATTATCTTGTCAGTATACCAAGGTCCTGGTTAATAGACAAATGAGGAAGTTGTCCAAAACTAACTTGATAGTTGATTCACTAAGCTAAATGAGGTACTTATACTAGCATTCTGTTCGTTGCTGAAGTCAGTGCTTGTAGTGCAGCTAGGTATGCATTAGTAAATTAACACAGAAAAATATCTTCAATCAAAATATTGTCAAACCTACACATGCTGGATTGCCTAAAACCTACTGATAGATAACAGCTGTTGGTTTCCATTTCAGGCGTGCATGATCCATGATTGGATCACCTGAAACCTACTGATGTTGAATTACCCAAATGTGAGAATATAAATACGATTTCCCAAATGAATGGTTGCTTATATACCTTCAATTTGTTGTATGATGTCTTCCTATGTGATTTTAAAATAGTTTACCTCCAGACGAATGCCCACGATCTAATTTTTGGATCTGCACCTGTCCCCACTAGGAATTCTCTACCGGGGGGCCTGCTCCTCCCAGTATTGCCTGAGTGACAAGTACACATTAAGCGACCGTCCGGACTATTCGGTCAGATCGGGTGCACCTTCTTAAAAAAAAACTAAAAATAGATTATAGGCAATCGGAGGTACAGTGTTCTTCCTATATCCGCTTCGCCCTATGTCATATACTGCCGTTCAATGAGAAATGTACCGAAGCTTGTGATCGCAATATTTTCCACAAAGCTAAAAATGAGCTGTCGTCGTGAAATAAAACATGTATGTGAGAGATATCTTATATTCATTGAAATGTTCGGGAAACAGCACACTTTGTGTTCGCAATGCAGCACACCCACATATTCGTTTTCGGAATACAACACACCACTACGGAATAACTTTGTTTTAAAGTTGCTCCTTGTGAGCGGTTACAGGATTTTCATCCGAAGAAACTGTTTGAAAATGGGTAGCTTTAATTTTACCCTGTCTGGAGTCCCAACATCTTTGCTTCGAATTTCGTAGCTTCGAATTTTTGCATTCTATAGACACCCTACACTTACTTTGTCCGCCATTCTGGGGAAGCGGCACAACCATTCATCGAATGAAGTCTGATGTGTTCGGATACCCACTTTTCACAGACCCCCGGACCTCCTGTCTTGGATGCAGTAAAACACCAATCATACCTCAAGTCCGATAGGATCTACTGATAGAGCTATAAAAGCCTGCAGCTCATACATAGCTGTTTAATAATATATGTACCAAGGCTTGTGATTAGAAAAGTTGCCACAAACATAAAAATGAGTTTTCGTCATGAAATGCATTTCTCTGGGATATGTGCAACACCCATTAAAGTGTTCGAGAAACAGCACACTTAGTGCTTATAATCCAGAACACCCACATTTTCATGTTCGAAAAATACAACACTACTACGAAAAAATTGTATACTTATATTTGCTCTTGGTGAGCGGTTATAAGATTTCCCTTAAAAGAAGCTGTTTAAATGTTTGAATATGGATAGCTTGTAAATTATTACACTCTGCAAACACCGTACAATTACTGGTTCGGCCATTCCGAGGAAGCGACAGAGCCGTTCATTGAATGATGTCTCAGGCACTCGATTACCCCCTCTTCACATACCACCCGGATAAACCCTCATGTCTTTTGGGATTTTGGATAATAAACTTACTAACCTTACCTACACTAACCAAGCCTAGCCCTTTTCTTTGCATTATGAAAGAAAAATATGTAAAACTTTTCCCGTGAATACATTAAAGTATAATAATACCAAAATTCGTACTGTGAAGGAACATGACAGCTGAGGCTTTGCTTCAGTGTTTCAAAATTATACTTATGCCAGAGTGTAGCGTAAAACGGAGGAAAAAAATCCATATGGGACATAAAGCCATGACATTGAATAGAAGGATGCTGGGACTTCAGACAGGGTAAAATTAAGTACCATGCTCATTTGTCAAGCATATGCATTTTATTTTGTCCCTAAGAAAGGAACACAAATTGATTGTGCATACCAAAAGATGAGAGTGCATAGTTGAGCTTCAAGTATGATGGGTAGACATTAACTTCCTCTTGGTGTCATCTTCTATTCAAATTTTCAAATATTGGGGAATCATGCTAATTCTGTATCACTTACTTCATGATGCTGAATATATCTCATGTAGTTCTCCACCAAAATTAATCACTTGCCGTTCAAAATGCAACGATATCACGAGTGTTGATTCTGAAAATTATTGGAGAGGCAAAATACATGAAGGCAATGGGCAGGAAATACAAATGGATTATGGGGAAAGCTCCTTGGGATCCCATGTTAAAAGTTGAAATTATCTGTGGAGGGGCACAGCCAACATCGAGGGGGCACTTGTAACCCAAAAACATATAAAACAACACCTCTGCTTCCCATTGTGGTTCGCACTGGCAGTCCCTTCCACCTCACTCCGAAACTGAATCAAAGATGGCGGACTGAGAAGTTCATCACGCTAGTTTCGAAGCGAGTCGAAAGCGAATGTGTGGTGTGTAACTTGTCAACGGATCATTCGGTGGTTACTTAACATGCGTCCGGCATGTGAGATCTTAAAAGCTGAACTGATCACTCAAGTAAGAAGCTTGTTCCACACTGGTGCATTAATCCTTGCAAAGAACACCCTAGTCATTTGGCATGTGACCTTACCAGCACAAAGTAGATACCGGGTAACCCACTTGGCAAGAGTTTGTTCTTTAGATGAATGTATGCCCTGTTCATTTACATGGCATGGCTTCGGACATGATTAACTATGCCAGTGTACTTGTGCAGACCATGTAGTGCTTATTCATAACACGTCCGCCATCATTAAACGAACCTTAGCATTGCAAAGTAACTTGATGCATGTCATGCCACTAGCGTGTGCGTGGTTTGTTAAGTCATGGGTAGATTTGGTTTACAGTGCAGTTGCATGTCGATTTAATTTAGTGCACAACTATAGGCCTAGGTGCTAAGCTTTCCAGTCAGTTGAGTGTTGCGCACTCCAGTGGCCACCCACCCGCCTCCAAAAGGATAGGAAATTGTACTTCTGGTTCGACATGTCAAAGAGCGTACGATATTCGCCATTTGACAAAGACGAACTCAACGCTTTGTGATGACGTGCCTTTTGAGAATCTGCTGCTCTCTCATCACAGCCACATGACCAAATGGTGGTATGCACGAAGGCGATTATCATAGGCCACGCAGCTCTCGTAAGTCGTCTCGCCGAGCCACGTTCGGCGGTGCATAGCCAACCAGCTACCTCTGTCGTCCGACTGTGACAGTAAAAATGATTTCAGAATGGGGACCGAAAACCGCCGTGAAATAGCCTTCGTCCATGCAACGCTATGACGATACTTTACACTTTCTAAAAGTATTTGTGTCGATGGGGAATGGAACCGCCTCTATGCACCGACAAGTCATCCTCCTCGCTTCCTCTGTTTTGGGGCATACGTTTGACTATTTCTTTTATAAATGAGCTCCATAGTCACTGTTTGAAGAAAACGGGATTGTCATGCCCGCTTTCGACATTGATGGCATGAACTATGATGGTTATCAGTATCACTGTGACATAAATCAGCAGCTGATTTCCATGCAGAGGTAAAAATATACTACCCTGTTGTCTCACATGTAATGCCAGAAGGTGAGCATTCCACCATGGCATCCCGATGTAGTCGATAAAATGTCTGATTGGCTGCACGGTATGTCGTCATCACGGCGTTAGCCAGACTGAGTCCACCCACCTGGTGACGCAGCCAAGGCGTGCTACACGGTGGCGACAGGATTACACAAGACGGCGAATTCAGGATGTCTTATCTGTCATCAAACGCTTCACAAAACCAAGCCTGGCACTGACATATGTAGCTGAGCCGACTGTATCTTTCCGATCGTGGAGTCTGAGAAAAACATGTTTTGGAAATGTCTGTGAAGCTGTTCTCGGGTAATAAAAATGAGGATTTCCTCCCCGCCCCCCCCAACACCTCCGTCGTGGAGTGTCTTATTGACTGAAACACTGAAACATGCTGACGTGTGGAACGATGTGTGGTCAAGCTAGAAGATGGTCTGGCTCGACGTCAAGCGATAACGAGGTTTGAGTCACAAATGTTGAATCCACTTGACTTCGACATTCTGCTCAGCAGTTAACTGTTCACTTGATAAAGAAAGCGTTAGGGAAACGTAACCCCCTTGATCTCCCCAATCTTTTGCACCATTTTATTGTAATTTATTTGCCACATAATTAAAGAAATGTAACCCAAACATGTAAAGAATTGACGGCACAACCATCACGAAAACGATGTTAGAGGATGCGAATAGGATGTGAAGAGGATATCGCCGAAGCTTGCTATGAGTCGGTATTCCGCAGCAGAAGTTTGTCGATACTGTATTACCATTGTGATGACACGCTCTTTTTCAGGGGCATTTAAGCTATACGATGTGGACAACGATGGATATATAACAAGAGAAGAAATGTACAACATCGTTGGTGCTATCTACGAAATGGTTGTAAGTAGATCGGTCCTCTGCAAAAAACAGAATATCAACCAAAACATACAATAAATCACATGCTTCCAGAGAAGCTCAAAGCTACCACTCTACGCTCAACTTAGCATTGCAGTGAGATCCGGGATCGACCATCAGCCCATACAGCCAGTGTTCCTGGCACAGCCGTCCGCCTGGTGTGAGCCAGTTGGTTATTTGGGCTTTAGGGCCCTGGTGTGCGCCAGTCACCACAGCTCCGGAGTCATACACAACATGCAAACACACACGACTCCTCGACTTGGTGATATCCCAGTACAAACACCTCGCTAATCCGCGATAACAGGCAACAGATAAACTCATCTCATCCTCGCTACATTGGCTGTGAGCAGACACGGGTGCAGTGTTGCCACACGGACGGAGCCCAGCGGCCAGGTGTCAGCGTCAGCAGAGTGGGTACAACTTGTCAGTCAGCTCAGTCCCCCGGCTGACGCTGGAGGCAGGCTGCCGCCGAACCGTGACGTGGCAGAGTGCCGACCGTCACCGCGGGCTGGCTGCTGACCTCACGCGAGTCTTACCCACGAATCAATCGACTGGCTCACGAGCGACTGACTCACGCTGTGCAGTGGCAGAACTTTGCCGTTTCGAACGCTGCGGACCGACTCCCTCGTCGATCTTAGTTAGTGCCGGCCGCGCAGGCGACGTTACCACGGCCGCGCAGGACGTTACCACGGCCGCGCAGGCTTACGTTACCAGGCCGCGAGGCTACGTTACCAGGCCGCGCAGGCTACGTTACCACGGCCGCGCAGGCTACGTTACCACGGCCGCGCAGGCTACGTTACCACGGCCGCGCAGGTTACGTTACCACGGCCGCGCAGGCTACGTTACCACGGCCGCGCAGGCTACGTTACCACGGCCGCGTAGGCTACGTTACCGCGACCGCGCAGGCTACGTTACCACGGCCGCGCAGGCTACGTTACCGCGGCCGCGCAGGCTACGTTACCACGGCCGCGCAGGCTACGTTACCCGGCCGCGCAGGTCGTTACCACGGCCGCGCAGGCTACGTTACCACGGCCGCGCAGGCTACGTTACCACGGCCGCGCAGGCTACGTTACCACGGCCGCGCAGGCTACGTTACCGCGGCCGCGCAGGCTACGTTACCACGGCCGCGCAGGCTACGTTACCACGGCCGCGCAGGCTACGTTACCGCGGCCGCGCAGGCTACGTTACCGCGGCCGCTCCGGTACAGATTGAAGAGCCGGCTCATGGATCGCGCCGCCGGACAGACATGATTGGGGTGACGTCACAGGCATGTGACCAGTCGCCGCACCACCGACACAGATTTTCCACCGGGCCAGGTCACTGTCCCACGCGTGCACTATGACCTGGTTGACACATGGGTTCTGGCATCACATCGGTGACTCCCAGGAACTGTGGCGACCAGTCACACCACCGACAGGTTTTCGGCCGGGTAATGTCGCTGTCCCACGCGTCCCCCGTGACATGACTGACACACGGGCTCTGGCATCACACGGGTGACACTCCGGAGCGGTGGTGGCCGGCTGACACCAGGCAGGGGCGGCGCCAGGCACACTGTGACTGTCACCCGACACATGCGCCGTGTCAACCCAGGGCCGACACGGTCGGTTCCACGGTCGGCTGGCGGCCACGTGACCTGACGACGTGATGCATGCATGGCGACATCTTGGACCCGGAGGCCAACGCTAGCTTCATTACAGTGTACCCGGAACACCGCCGACGGAAGGTGATAAGTAGGATTGTTCTCCATGGTTGGCGAAAGTGAACCCGTGGATGGATGTCACAGTACCGCTACTGCGTGTAGAAATTTACCCATTCCCATAGCCCTGGGGTTCTTCGCGTGTCATGTCTAACCCGTACGCGAACTGTCCCTGGGTTAATTTGAGTTCATTTGACATCCATGAACGCCTTCCATTGATATTTTACGTTGTTAACTAGAAATCGTGATATTTGTGGATTTTAGGACTCCATGATTTGCTTCGATGCATTGCACACCAACTTGGCAACATCCGACATCGCAAACCGCTTTACACTTTGAGCTAATGTCCCAAGGGCACTGCAAAGTCACTGGACCGCATTCTGAGGAAAGAATGTTTTCCGTTTTTTTTTCCATACAGGACTTGATATTGCAACATGTTGATGGATGCGGTATCAGTGTGTGCAAAATGGGACGACGGCGAGCCGTCGTCTCATTTTCGGCATTGACCATGATATGAGTGTACTCGTCACACATAAATTTCATGCTTTGCAATCACAATGCCTCTCGAGTGGCTCTCTATCCCTCTGCTGTTGCTAGTTGTGACTCGTTATTTACTTATGCAATTGAAGATGAAACCACCATGGCATGTGTGACGGTCGAGAACAATTATGGCGTTGTTTCTCCGAACGTTGTCAGAAGTTTTCCACTTCGCAGGGCCGCTACTTGCGAAGTGGAAAACTTTGCAAGCGAAGCAGCCTGCTCTTTTTCACAAATGCCGGTTACGGCAGTAGTTGGTGGAAGGGCGGCTGCTACAGTTGCGACGTCGTTTAACGTGTGTGTTGCGGTCGTAGGGTGGTACAAGTTGGCAGTGTGTGCTCTACTACGGTCATGGGGTGGTACATGTTGACAATGTGTGCGCTACCATGGTCGAAGGGTGGCACATTTTGCCAATGTGTATGTACGCTACCACGGTCGTATGGTGGTACATGTTAATTTGGTGTGCGCTACCATGGTCGAAGGGTGGTACATGTTGACAATGTGTGCGCTACCATGGTCGAAGGGTGGCACATTTTGCCAATGTGTACGCTACCACGGTCGTATGGTGGTACATGTTGGCAGCGTGTGCGCTACCAAGACAACGCTTTGCCTCAGGGTCAGCAGGTGAGTGACGACGACGAGAACAGCGCCAAGAGTCGAGTCGACAAAATCTACGAGCTGATGGACCAGAACGGCGACAATCAGCTGACCTTCGAGGAGTTCAAGGAGGGCAGCAAGACCGACCCGCGGATAGTGCAGGCGCTCAGCTTCGGCGAGGCCCCCTAGCGGCAGCCGCCGGCCACGCCGCGTCACGCCGTGCCGTGACGTCACGGTCGTGCAGCGACGTCACGGCCGTGCTCGTGTCGGCGAACTGGACGAGGCTCGGCCTCCCGACAGCGTGGGGCCCGGGAGGCGCCGGCGCAGCGGCCGGCCTCACACGCCACCGTGATGTCAGAGTGGCGTCACGGTGACGTCACGGTGGCGTCACGGTAGCGTTCTCGGTGGGTGGAATGGCTTTCGGGCTGACGGGGCTGTGTATGTAGGGGACGTGCGCGACGCAAGTGTGTCTGTCCCAGTGCCAGTGTGCCGATGAAGGTGACAGTGACGGAGGAGACGATCCGTTCGGACACAGTTTGTCTCTTGTCCCGTGACGGTGGTGTCGGTAGCTGACACCCTGCTGCTCCTGGTGCCAACGTTGGCGGCGACTGCTACACCCGACCGTCGAGACAACGTTGACGGTAACTGCTACACCCGGCCGTCGAGACAACGTTGACGGTAACTGCTACACCCGACCGTCGAGACAACGTTGACGGCGACTGCTACGCCCGACCGTCGAGACAACGTTCACGGCAATTGCTACACCCGGCCGTCGAGACAACGTTGACACCAACTGCTACACCCGGCCGTCGAGACAGCGTTGACGGTAACGCTACGTTCGGTCATCGAGACAACGTTGACGCCAACTGCTACACCCGACCGTGCGCAGAATGATTGGGACGTGTGTCCTCACTGATCTGCCATTCTTCCCTTAGATGTGCAGTACGTTTGGCAGATGTGCGAGCTGTGGGTGTGCTGGCATGAACTTAAAGTTCTCCGTACATCGTCCAAGCTTGTGCCATCGATGTTTTATCTCTTTAACGTGTGTGTTTCTTGAAACCCCAGAATGTTAAGCATGATAATGCAGTTTTCAGGTCGATTTCGATGATGGCCGTGTTCCCCTTCGCGTGTTCTCGCACAGCATGAAATTCACGTGCGGAACCTATCAAATTGCGTCCCAAGAGAGAGAGACAAAAAATTGGGAGGGAGTGTGTGAGAGAAAGAGAGAGAGAGAGAGAGAGAGAGAGAGAGAGAGAGAGAGAGAGAGAGAGAGAGAGAGAGAGAGAGAGAGAGAGAGAGAGAGAGAGAGAGAGAGAGAGAGAGAGAGAGAGAGAGAGAGAGAGAGAGACAGGGATGTACTTTGACATTCGATATTGCCGCTCGGGCTTGGCTACTTATCTGGCTATATCATCGCGCTGCATGGATGTTCCGATACCCAACTAGGGACGGCTTCGCCCGTTCCCGCGGGTCTCCGCGACAATGCTGGGGGATATCCTCACCGCCATGTGATGATGACATTAATCCGGCTTGGTGAGCGATGGCGACGGGTGTTGCGACGCCGCATTTTATAGGATGTCCGCGGCGAACATCGGACTGTGCTGCTTAACGGCCGACAAGAGAATATTATCCAACTGAAATTGCACTCTATCGTTTTACTCGACTGCGAAGCGTCTGAGAAAATTGTGCGTTGGGGATTTGCAGGCACCGTGGAGTCTGTCGGCAATTCGCCGCACGCCAGAATAAGGTTCGTATGCGGACGCAAGACAAGCGATGGCGAGTGTAAGCAACGAGAACGCAGTGCAGTCTAATGTCCGCGGACGCCAGTACCAGGCGCATTGCCTTCAGTGTTCATACAGTCGCACGCTTTCGAGCATGTGAAGAGCTTTGTGCAGAGCTACGGTGATTGCGAATGCGGAGCACTCGCCAAGTTGCATTGCTAAGAGTACTAAATAGTACTGGCAGTACTAGTTTAGTAAAGAGAACTACTAAAGTCATCGCCGACCGGGACTGAACTCGTGCCTGCGGAACACTAATCAGCCGCGCCGGCACTGAGACGGATGGTGATCGCCGGTGGTGATGACCGAGCGCAGTGCCGCAACTACGGCTGGCTGTAAATGTCGCTGTGCAGCCCTGCCATTCAACAACGATCGGCAGCAGTTCAGGGGGAATGCTGTGATGAAAGCTGGTAAATATCGAAACAAATAGAGCAGAGTTGGTTCAATTATATGACGCCATTACACCGTGGAACGCTGTTGAAAGTGGGCAGTCAGCAGACAAATCGCCGCAAGCCTCTTCTTTTGTGCAAAGATTAAGCAAATTCCAGAAGGTCTGACTCAAATTTTAAAATCGCACTTTCACCTCAGCTGTTGAGTGCGTCATAAAACCCAGCCAGACAAAACCATATGACGCGAAGTGCTATAACGAACAGGTCATTACAGTTTCAAAACCATGACGATTGTACCAAACAGCCCAGGTTAATTTCTTACCAAAAGCACCGGAACAGATGCGCTGAAGCTTCGCCCTGGCTCGTAATGAAAAGACATTTCTTGGAAATAGTCTACAAATTAGTTCCTTTTCATGGTCAAAAGGAGATAATGGTAGGACAGACTGGATTCAGAAACTTTTGAAAATATGTATCACATCCATTGTGTCACATCAGGCATTTGTAGGGGAGCCCCAGAATGATTTGGAGTTGTTGCGAATTTATCGCTGTTTTGGGTAAGCTCATTTTGTTCTCTATTCAACCATTCAACCAGCCAAGTGTACAACGGCATCCGGAGAATTGGGGAGAGCCGGTACCTCTTAGCAAATCGATTTCCCCATACAATTCACATACGGTTAAAGGCTAATATTACCTAAATATGAGTGGTGTTGGTGCCAATCTTTGCAAATATCTTAGCAAAATCTTAGAAAATAGATTTTACCATGCAATTCACGTACGGTTAAAGGCTAATATTACCTACATATGAGTGGTGTTGGTGCCAATCTTTGCAAATATCTTAGCAAAATCTTAGAAAATAGATTTTACCATGCAATTCACGTACGGTTAAAGGCTAATATTACCTAAATATGGGTGGTGTTGGTGTCAATCTTTGCCAGTGTACAGAGGCGCAGCATAGCCCTTTAAAAAAAATACGCTAGATCAAGCAAGAAGTTCGAGGTCTTCACCCTGCAACACCAAATATTTTCGGCGCGCTTCGCGCGCCAGGAGTGTTCTTGGTTTCATGATACTTTGTTCGTTCAAGTCCCCCTTAAGAAAAGTCTGGCCGCGCCCCTCTCAGTGCTGCATTGCCCGTGGGTAGCCAGCGTTTCCAATGTTTCCACTATATATTCCCGTAAAACCGGCAGTTCGCCCTAATAATCCATCGAAGGAGACAGTTGCACACGCAAACGCACCAAAGCAGAATAATTACAAACATTTCTCAGCCAATGCATTGACTACGGAACTATGTTAAGCCTGACTATATACAGCCGACAGTCTGGCAGCCTACTCGAGTCTCTTCCAAATATTATGTGTTGCTAGTTCTTCGAAGCAGGCAAATCGAGCAGGTATGTTGGTTTACCGTGATTCGTGGGTGTGAAGTGGCAATGATGTAGTCCATGTACGTTAGCTAATATCTTCAATATGATATATATGTATATATATATATATATATATATATATATATATATATATATATATATATATATATATATATATATATATCTGTATGCATGTGTGTGTGTCTTATATTTCTGTATTCGGGAGTGTTATCACAGGGGAGTGATAAGTCATAATTTGGGTACAGCAACGTAGCTAAGTTTTTCAGTAGGGCAAGAGATGAGTGAATGAAATTTGGGGAGCGGTCAGTGATTCGCGTTTTGCTATTCGCCAGTCAGGATGATGTCACTGCATGGAAACCCTCTTCGGGCGCCAGTATCCGGAATCCGTTGGTCTGCCAGGCGCCCTTTTCCACGCTATTGTCCCTGATATGACTGGTTTTCCATAGGATGAAGTATGGGTTCGTCGTCGGCAGGATTCAGGGGCCGCTTGCTTGTTTGGAAGCTTAACCCTCGTCCGTACATGGCACCTTGACACCTTCTCAAAACGTGTGAGAGGGAGAGGGTTGTTGCGACACCCCCTAGCGTTTTTAGGTGGGATGTAAAACCAACATAAAATAAGACCAGCATGTCGCACGTGATGTGATTTCGAGATGTGCACCTGATGTGTATGCGCGTTGGCACTGATTAACTGTCCATAGCATTCTAGATATCGATTGCTTTTGGGCAAGTTGACAATTCCCATCGTTAATCGTTTCCTTGTAAAAAAAAATAGTATGATGCATACCTACGCTGTGTTCTGTAGTATTCCGCAGCGCCCTGGAGCTCCGGACCACTAAACATGCACAATTTACTGCACTTGATCGCATAGATCAATGGTAAGAGAAGATCGAAACGTCGACCTTGTTTTGTGAACTTCTATTTCCTAGCGTCAAGGAGCAAGATGGATATCAAATTCAGTTCATCGTCCAAATGTCGCCAGAAAGCGATCCGTCGAAAAAGTCACCTGTGGTCAAATTCGATTACTGGATCCGGATAACGCTGTAACCGTCAACTACCTATGCAATCGCACCAGCTATGTTGTCTGACTACTTTAGCACATATAATAATAACTAAAATATTGGGGGCAAACAAGTCAGATGATTTTCCGATAATTAGCGATTTCGGCGAAGAACGAGCTTCCCTGTTTCACGACACCTGTCAGTGACCTGACATGCTATTTTCAATTTGTATACCATAATGTGGACAAAGTATGTCCCATCAGCAACCAGTCCCGCGAATATATTGGTTGGTTATTTGGGCTTAGGAGCGCATCGACTGCGATGGTTGTACAGCGCCCATAACAATATTAGGTGGCATCAATGGTCTTAACTGGTCGAACAGTACGACACAAACCTACAGAATACAGGCAGATCATTCCGATCTTCTAGTGTAACATGTCAGTGACGGGTATAAATCGCTCTTAAGTCGACATCCGAAAAAGCGAAAGAGCTCTCCCGAAGTTACCGCGCGCGAGTAGTCACCCAGGAGATCGCGGAGTGACAGCGGCCACGAGACTCCAAACAGGCGTCTGCGATCGTCGGCGAGCATAGGGCATGCAATCAGAACGCGGCGCACTGACAGTGGTCCGTGACATGGAGGGCAGTTTAGCATATTCTCTCAACAGAGCAGATGGTGGTGTGTTGGATGAGTGTGCCCAAGCCGAAGGGACAGAGCACGACCTTTGCTTCGTCCAGCGATAGGACGAGGTCCACTCTTCAATACATGGCTTGATAGCCCGTAGTTTGTTGCCCAGCAAAGTGTTCCAGCTATTCTGCCACTTTTCCAAAACAAAAGTCGTGATTGAACAATTCCCTCGCGGGGAGCGGTATAGACCGGCGGTATGGGGCTTGGGCTGCACGTTTCGCAGCAGCATCCGTTGTCTCATTTCCCACGATGTCGACGTGGCTCGGAATCCGACGGTGGGTCCCAAGGCTTCCCAGCGTGAGCCAGTGATGTGAGACGTCGCAAAGCGTCCTGAACAATTGGGTCGGATGGATTAAACTGCATTAGCGCCCCAAGACTGCTGAGGGAACCGTTAAAAATGGCATGCCAGGCATCCAGATATATTTAAATGAAACTGAGCGCCCTGATGGCAACCAGCTCTGATGTGTATACCATTGCATGGGATGGTGGATAGAAAGATCGCGACAGGGAACCAATAGCAAATGCACTGCCATCACCAGTATCAGTCTTCGACCCGTCTGTATATATCGAGACGTATCCGTCAAAGGAGGCAAGGAGGCTATGTGCTCTAGGGAAGTGAATGGAGTCAGAGGAGGCTAAGTACATGTGATTAACGATGTGTTGTGTTACATGTGCCTTCTTCGCCGCGGAGAGTGACACGTCTATTGCTGGATGGGTCACCTGCCATGGCGGTGTTTGTGGAAAATCGACCCGCATAATTCCCCTCAATCTAATGTCGCTGTTTTCGAGGAGTCCGCGCTTTCTTACGCAGAAGGGGGTGTCATGCGTAACGAGCACTCGACGGAATGCTGCAATCAACCGATGGGAGAACACCTGGGCATAGGCGGGATGTCCCGGGAATTGACGCAGTCTGCATGCGTAGCGCATCCCAAGCATTTCGCGGCGGATCGAGAGTGGTGGCTAATGGGCTTCAGCCAGTAGGCTCACATAAGGCGAAGTGCGGAAAGCGCCGGTCACAGTGCGGAGCGCCGAATTGTGCATCACATCTAGTTATGTTTGCTTTTTGAGCATGCGCTGTCGTATATAAAACACGTGTGGTCTAGCCTAGTCTAGTCTAGTCTAGTCTAGTCTACAGAATCTCTTCTAGTCGCGTCTCGTATGCTGACCAGTCAGCCTTCCTAAAATTCCATCGCCATGGTCGCGTCCCGAGTACTGCGCTATCCTTGTAATCTAGCAACACCGGGAAGCGGTCACTGCCTAGAGGGTCATAGGCCACAGACCAGCTAAAAAGCGGCGCGAGTTATGGACTGCACAAACTGAGGTTCAAAGCAGAGGTATGGCCTGAGGGCAGGGTAAGGTGAGTTGTGTTCCAGTATTTAGAATGCACAGTGATGCGTCGTGCACCAAAGATTCACCACACGGGCCCCGTGGGTTAGCATCCTCGCATCCCCATGCCGTATGGTGAGCGTTACAGTCACCTAATAGACGGGCGGGGAAAACTCGGGCATCAGGCCTCGTAGTTCAGTAGACGGGAACCCAGCACCGGGTGGCAATTACGGCGAACAGATAGGTATTGGAAGGCGGTCAAATTGCACTCTTACTGCAACGACCTGCAGCTTGGCGTGCAGCACTACCTCTGCGCCACCACACCATGGTGGACAGCCAGCAGCACCCCACCGTGCGCAGTGGTGTCTGAGGACATGTCCATTCGGAAGACTGAGTAGCATTTTAGGCCATAAATGTAATCCAGCGCCACCTTTGTTTCCTGCAAACAGATGGCAGCCGAGCAACTGGAGCAACTGAAGGTGTAAGAGTAACTGGAGGTCTTCAGTGCTGGTTCTCAGCCCTCTACAATTCCACTGAAAAATGGACCCAGGCTGATCCATTTAAAGTGAGCTAAAGTAGGTATGTAGGACTATCGCAGTTACTATCACAGAAGACAATCTCACAATCCCATTGGTCCATTGTAGAACTAGGAAGTGCATAGGCTGACGACGTGCAAAGCATGCAAAACATGCCAAAAGTGTGCATTTTAAAAAGGGAGTTAAAACGGGTCAGTTGGCGAATAACGAACCGGAGCCCGTGAACTAGCCGATGCCTCAGGCGGTACACCGACACTCGGTCCGAGGGACTCCTGGGGTGGGATCTTGGCGATCCTTGACTCGGTGGAGAGCCAGATGTCGGCAGGCCTCGCTTCTGGGAGCCCAGTCTGGGTGGGGAGCCTTGTCAGCCCCTTGGCGGCTCATCGCTCGGACCTTTTCCACATCCACGAGCTGCGCTCGCTTCGCTTCGCGAGCTCGTCTTTCGACTTCTTGGTAATTAAGGCCGGCCGCGGATAACTGAATTGGTCGGTTTGTGCCACGGGACGTAGATGGAAGTATGGAAATCCAGATCGGGTGTGGGGACGATGTCTGGTTCGGGGAGGGCCGCGGCGTTTAGGGAGGATGTGGAGAGGAGGAATTTGGAGATGGTGCCGGTGCAAGGGGGAGGAAATGGAGGGTTGGGGGAAGGACGCCGAGTGAGAGACGGGGATTCGTGGTGGATGGGGAGGGGTTGGGCTTGGGTGGAGGGGATCGAGCAGGTCTCTTTGACTGCTGGGCCTGTGTCCACTCCCCACCCCTAGATAATGATCTGGATGAGGCCTCGTATGGTTTGTCAGCGCATCCACTGGTGGTGGGTAGGGCTATGGTCGCCTCGGCAACGCTTTGGGAGGGCCGCCCCTGCCTCACCGAAGACGCAAAAGGCATACCAAAGGCTCGAAGGAGGGCAATCAATTGATCGATGAGATCAGAGGTCATTTCGCGCTGTACGTGTTGTGGAACTGTCAGATTAGGACCTGGTGTTGCATTGTTAAATTTCGAAGCGTAGGACAATTTTGGATGGGATTGGTTATATAAGTCTCTTGCTTCCCGAAAGGTTACTTTCGTGTGTGTTTGATATGATTTCGTGTTCTTTCAAGTAGGACGGGCAAGTTCGATCCGAAGAAGGGTGGTGGTTTTGTTCTCTCACGCCGTTCACATACGGGGGGGGGGGGGTCGTGGAAGTACACTGCTCGAAAATATAGTCGTTGAAGGCACACTTGCCACATGCTGGGCGATTTCTGCAGAATTGTGTCGTATGTCCATATCTCTGGCACCTAAAGCAACGCATGAGGTTTGGCAAGAACTCTTCATACGCACGTACCCTACGCACATTTCTGATCGCGATTGTTTGCATGCCTACTCAGAAACTTCCGGCGCGTCGCTTATAGTAAGAAAAACGGAAATAGGCCGAACATTTTTCGAATTAGAAATTGCTAAATTCAAAACATTTCGTAGCGCCCGACCACAAAAATCGGCGCCGATGCGCTTCCCATAAATTGGCAAAAGGGAAGTAAGTGTTATTGGCAGAACTAGTGACTTATTTGAGGTATATTGTTATGTTACATAGTTTGCATTGCATCATTGCATTGCATTGCATCATTAGTAATGTCCAAAACATCATTGATGCACATGTTGGAGCATTTAAACACAATTACAGCAATCCACAATAATGGCAAGCCAAGCCACGCAAAAGAAGAAAAATTTGACATATGTGGCCTAATTTGACCTTGAAGACATTGATCTAAGATCATGACATTTGCACAAAATGGAGTTCACTACTATACCCATCCACCCTGAGAATTTGGTTAATCCAGCTTTAATAGGAGCCGAGATCTTAGGGGGCGGAATCCGCTCCCCTGCAGTACGCGTAATTTTCAGAGGACCTCCATGGCGCGTGTTAAAGGTCAAAATTATGTTATTTGCTGTGACTGTGTCCGCGCCTCTCCTCACACTCATCCTTCTCGGTCCCGTGATTCCAAGCTCCGACAATCCATTAACCATCTCATCCTCCGGTGCTTCGCTCAGGCCATAGAAGTTTATAATGCTTCGATATGTTTGTTTTGTTTGATTGGACACTACTTTGATTTCAATCCTCTCGTCCACTCTTGTATCGCCTTTCCGCACACTGTACATGTACTCTGATAGCTTCAGAGCAATAGCTGCCCCCTTGGCCATCACAAATTCTACCTCCAAAGTATCAATTAACTTTTTGCATCTAAAGATCTTTTCAAATCTGCCGCAGCCCTTTCGCCTCTTGAATGGAGACAGAGAGGCAAGATACCCACCGCTTTGGGGCACTACCGGGGGGACGCCTGAATCCGGTAGGCATAAAGACATAAAGACATAAAGACATAAAAGATTAGTGCAACTATGAGCCACAAGGGCCCTTCTTGGTTGCACTCTGTACACTGAACCAGTTGCACACCAAAACTGTTAATCAGCCCTCCCTGTAATACTGAAAAGCAAGCCCTATATTCTTATAATGATTGTCTATGCTGTTTTTAAAGATGTTCAATGTGCTGCTACTGACGATGTTTTCTGGCAGCTGGTTCCAGTGTTCCACTACCCTGTTGGTGAAGAAAGTTTGCCTTAACCTTGTTCTGCTGTGGTTAACTTTAATTTTGAATTTATGACCTCTACTTGCATCATTTCTGTTAAATTCAAACGTTTCCCCAAGGTATCCCCTCTCCAGACCATTGACAAATTTAAAGACCTCGATGAGATCTCCTCTCAGCCTTCTATATCTAAGTGAAAACATATTCAATTTCTTCAATCTTTCCTCATATGCCAGGTTGCTTATGCCATTAACCATTTTTGTAGCCCTCTTTTGTACTCTCTCCAAAAGCCAACAATCTTTTTCATAGCTAGGAGACCAAGCTTGGATGCAGTATTCCAAATGTGGCCTGACGTATGCACAGTAAAGCTTCCTGATCACTTCCTCACTTCTGTATGATACATTCCTATTTATTGCCCCGAGCATTCTCAGTGCCTTCTTCCTGGCTTCCTTGGTCTGTTCTGATGCCCCCAGTTTTGTGTTTAGAATAACACCTAAATCCTTCTCCTGTTGAGTCACTGATAGCACTTGGCCACCCATCAAGCATGGAGCCTTCATATGCTGCTTACCTACATGCATGATTTTGCACTTATCAAAGTTAAATTTCATTTGCCATTCTTCGGACCACTTCACAAGTTCGTCTAAGTCTTTTTGCAGCGAGATATGCTCATCCTGACCTGTTATTGCTCTAAAGACCTTCAAATCATCCGCAAATTTCAAAACTGTACTGCTTAGGCCACTTTCAATGTTATTTACAAATATAATGAACAGTAATGGCCCTAGTACTGACCCCTGGGGGACTCCACTAAGAACATTTTGCCATGATGACTTTGTACCATTTAGCATCACTCTTTGCTGTCTATCTGAAAGCCACAACTCTATCCATTTTAAGATGCTACCTGCAATACCATGGGACTGAAGCTGTATCATTAACCGTTTATGGGGTACCTTGTCAAAGGCCTTACTAAAGTCAAGATATGCTACATCAACCTGATTTCCCTGATCAAATTGTTCTGTGGCGAAGTTCGAAAAGTCCAAGAGGTTTGTGAGACACGATCGTCCTTTTCTAAACCCATATTGAGTATTTTGAATCAATCTGCTACCTTCGAGATAACTAACTATTCTATCCTTGATAATTGATTCGAGTACCTTGCATACTAGGGATGTGAGACTTATTGGCCTATAGTTCTCAACTTTCCCTCTTTCTCCTTTCTTGAAAATAGGAACTACATTTGCCCTTTTCCAATCGGTTGGAATTTCATTATGTGAAACTGATCTACAAAATATTATACTAAGTGGAAATGCCAGTTCCTTTTCAGTTTCCCGCAACACCCTAGCATAAATTTCATAAGGTCCTGCTGCCTTATTTTGCTTTATTTTCCTGATATGATTGTAAACAACATCACTATCAATGAAATCAACATCATTTGTCAGATCCCATGTCACTGAACTATGGTGTATGGTCGGCAGATTGGTCATATCTTCCAATGTAAACACTGATTTGAACTGCTTGCTCAGCTCCTCAACCATCTCACTATCCTCACCCAATGTAGTCCCGTTTACTTCCAGTGGACCAATTGTGCTAGAAACTTTACTCAGCTTGTAGAAACTAAAGAACTTTTTTACTGTCCCCATTACAGTTTCTAGCTAAATCCAGTTCTTTTGCTCGCTTTGCTGCTCTGGTTTTTTGCTTCACAGTGTCTCTAGCTTTTCGATACGCCTTTAGATTAACGACATTTGAGGCTTCTTTAAAAACTCTAAATGCAGTTTTCTTAGCCTTAATTGTTTTTATGACGTCTGGTGTAAGCCATGCTGGCTTTCCTACCCTTCTTTTGCGTCTTTGCTTTTGGGGGACATGTCTAATCTGAGTTTCCTTCAAGTAAGATTTTAACTTTTCCCACATTTCACAGGCATTTAAATTGGAGAATTCTTCTTCCCATCTGATGGCACTTAAAGCCGCTCTCATGCCGTTAAAGTCTGCTCTGTTGAAATTTGGAACCTTTACCAAATTATCCTTGATAATTTCCCGTACATGTGCCTTGAATCTAACTATGTTATGGTCACTTTTTCCCAGAGTTTCGCCTACAGTCAAGTCTTGAACCAAGTCACTTAAATCCGAGAATACAAGGTCCAAGAATGAACCATGCCTGGTAGGTTCCGATACAAACTGGTGTAAGAACAGGTCCTCTTCAAGGCATTTCCTAAACATTTTGCATGATGGGGTGCCAACACCAGCATTTTCATAACCTTTTAGATTAAAGTCACCGAGAATAAGGCACTTCCTCTTAAAGTTTCTACTGATTTCCTCACAAATCACCTTGTCAAGCTCCAGTTGCTGAGAATTTGGCAGGGTTCCTGATCGGTAGAAAGCTCCTATCCTAAGAGTATTGCTGTTGCCTTTTCCCACAGTGACATCAAGCCAAATGGACTCCACAGACACATTTTTATTCCCACCTGCTACTTTAGGCGGGAGGACGCCGGGCGCCTGAGGAGCTATACTGGGGCGGACGACGCCATCACCCGGCCGGGAGAGGAAGACTAACCACCCCGACCGGAATACAACGCCGCCCACCCTTTGACCCCTGCCGGCCAGGTCAGCAGGCGCTGGGCCGGGGCCCAGACATTCGGCTTGAGGCGACATGTCGCTTGCCCCGTATGGGCCCTACGGACCCGCCCGCCCCTCCGGGATATCGGGACCAAAGAGGTGTGTTGGTCCCCCGTCACAACCAGCACCGTGTGACGGGGGACTTCAACCTCCAGGACTCCGTCAACCCCGGGGGGCGGGCCTAGGCGGCGCGACTACCCAGATAAAACTGAGCTGGTGGGCAAGACCGGGGAAGTCGTCCTGCCTGCTCATGGTAGGGATAGTTGGTGTTGCAAGGCTAAGTGAAGGACGTGGATGTTGAGCTGGGGAAGGCACTGGAATGGGAGCGTGTGGATGGAAGGACGAGTGAGGCACTCTTTGTCTGACCCCTCACCGGTAAGGTGGGAGCCGGATCATTGGGGCACGCAATCCCCCCACCACGGAAAGGTGGTGCCTCGTCGGGGGTGGGGGGTGGGGGGTCCCGCGAATAAATGTTCAATCAGTGATCAGTCGGCAAATGCTCGGCACACGAACGCGATGCATTTTCATTCCACATTGAACCATTTTAAATGCATTAGGCTTTATGTTGTAGCGCGATTAGCAGAAGCCATTAGCCGGACTTCCGTACGAAGTAAGTATCAGACTCTTCGACATGAAGCGTGTTCGTGAGGAAACACTTGCCAGCACTGCACCGCTGGCCAAGAACTTCACAACTTCCGGGTGCTACCAAAATATCCACTTGCCAACGAGTCAGTAAATGCAGTTAGGACTTGTGCACAAGTTCTGCAGCGACGTTCGCTTTCCACTGCGAGGCAGTCGCAGTCAGTGGACGATATGTTGGGGTAGTGTACTCGATGACCTTCCCACTTGTGCAGCTCTGGCATAGTGACAGAGCCGACTTGGCACTCGCAGTGCCGAATAATTTTATACTCATCGCAATGCCGAAAGAGGTAGAAGGAGGGTGTCATGTCACACATCGTCCACTAACGTTCGTTCTAAACCAGTTGGGCAACTGCGGCAAACGACATGGGCAGCTCCATCTTTGGACTTTCAGAGTTACTTACGATATGCTTGTCGACTCCTTTTATCCGACATAAGAGAGCCTTCCCGTTTGGAAGTTCCTGACGAGAGTGATTGTGCACAACACCGACAAAGAAGCAATGGGAAAGAAGACAAACGGTAAGAAGAGAAAACGCGAGAAGACAAGAGGCAAGAAGAGCACCAGGCACCCTCGACAAGGACACCTGCAACACGAGAAGGTAAACCATCACCACAAAATTACCAACTTATCTCTGTCTCCCAGCTAACTTTGCCCACCCGGAGGATACCTAGCGGTGACGAAGCCACCGCTCTGGGCCAATGAGGCCGGGACAGGGACCAACGGGCGAAAACTCGGTCCATACGTGCTACCAATCCGTGTATGCTTTCTGCAAGGAGTGTCACCTTATCGGTAGGGCGGGACCATTAGACATGTCCCCCAAAAGCCAAGACGCAAAAGAAGGGTAGGAAAGCCAGCATGGCTTACACCAGACTTGATAAAAGCAATTAAGGCTAAGAAAACTGCATTTAGAGTCTTTAAAGAAGCCTCAAATGTCGTTAATCTAAAGGCGTATCGAAAAGCTAGAGACACTGTGAAGCAAAAAACCAGAGCAGCCAAGCGAGCAAAAGAACTGGATTTAGCTAGAAACTGTAATGGGGACGTTCTTTAGTTTCTACAAGCTGAGTAAAGCTTCTAGCACAATTGGTCCACTGGAAGTAAACGGAACTACATTGGGTGAGGATAGTGAGATGGTTGAGGAGCTGAGCAAGCAGTTTAAATCAGTGTTTACATTGGAAGATATGACCAATCTGCCGACCGTACACCATAGTTCAGTGACATGTGATCTGATAAATGAGGGTGATTTCATTAATATTGATGTTGTTTACAATCATATCAGGCAAATAAAGCCAAACAAGGCAGCAGGACCTGATGAAATTTATGCTAGGGTGTTGCGGGAAACTGAAAAGGAACTGGTATTTCCACTTAGCATAATATTTTGTAGATCAGTTTCACAAAATAAAATTCCAACCGATTGGAAAAGGGCAAATGTAGTTCCTATTTTCAAGAAAGGAGAAAGAGGGAAAGTTGAAAACTATAGGCCAGTAAGTCTCACATCTCTAGTCTGCAAGGTACTCGAATCAATTATCAAGGATAGAATAGTTAGTTATCTGGAAGGTAGCAGATTGATTCAAGATACTCAACATGGGTTTAGAAAAGGACGATCGTGTCTCACAAATCTCTTGGGCTTTATTAACTTCGCCACAGAACAATTTGCTCAGGGAAATCAGGTTGATGTAGCATATCTTGACTTTAGTAGGCCTTTGGCAAGGTACCCCATAAACGGTTAAGGATACAGCTTCAGTCCCATGGTATTGCAGGTAGCATCTTAAAATGGATAGAGTTGTGGCTTTCAGATAGACAGAAAGGAGTGATGCTAAATGGTACAAAGTCATCACGGCAAAATGTTCTTAGCGGAGTCCTCCAGGGGTCAGTACTGAGGCCACTACTGTTCATTATATTTGTAAATAACATTGAAAGTGGCCTAAGCAGTAAAGTTTTGAAATTTGCGGATGATTTGAAGGTGTTTAAGGCAATAACAGGTCAAGATGAGCATATCTCGCTGCAAAAAGACTTAGACGAACTTGGGAAGTGGTCCGAAGAATGGCAAATTGAAATTAAATTTTGATAAGTGCAAAATCCTGCATGTAGGTAACCAGCATATGAAGGCTCCATACATGATGGGTGGCCAAGTGCTATCAGTGACTCAACAGGAGAAGAATTTATGTGTTATTCTAAACACAAAATCGGGGCATCAGAACAGACCAAGGAAGCCAGGAAGAAGGCACTGAGAATGCTCGGAACAGACATTCTCAGTGCCTTCTTCGGAATGCATCATACAGAAGTGAGGAAGTGATCAGGAAGCTTTACTGTGCATATGTCAGGCCACATTTGGAATACTGCATCCAAGCTTGGTCTCCTAGCTATGAAAAAGATTGTTGGCTTTTAGAGAGAGTACAAAAGAGGGCTACAAAAATGGTTAATGGCATAAGCATCCTGGCATATGAGGAAAGATTGAAGAAATTGAATATGTTTTCACTTAGATATAGAAGGCTGAGAGGAGATCTCATCGAGGTCTTTAAATTTGTTCATGGTCTGGAGAGGGGATATTTTGGAGAAATGTTTGAATTGAACAGAAATGATGCAATTAGAGCTCATAAATTCCACATTAAAGTTAGCCACAGCAGAACAAGGTTAAGGGAGACCTTCTTCACCAACAGGGTAGTAGAACACTGGAACCAGTTGCCAGAAAACATTGTCAGTAGTAGCACATTGAACATCTTTAAAAACAGCATAGACAATCATTATAAGAATAGAGGGCTTGCTTTTCAGTATTACAGGGAGGGCTGATTAACAGATTTGGTGGGCGACTGGTTCAGTATACAGAGTGCAACCAAGAAGGGCCCTTGTGGCTCATATTTGCACTAATCTTTTATGTCTTTATGTCTTTATATATATATGCGTGTGTGTGCGTATGTGTATGCATCAGGTAAAGATAATTTTTGTGCTTGGGCTTTATTGATGTGACGTTCACCTATCCGTAATGGCTTAGCTGATCCACACCGAAGTTGGAATTATCTCAAACTCATCGGATAATTTAATCTACTTCGTTCGTGAAAACAAGGCTTGTTTCAAGGTTTGTTTCAGGCCGGTATTGTTTCATGCTTTCCCGCAAGCAAACAAACCATGTCTCCTTGGGACACTCAAACATTTATGGGCAATTTCGTGAAAAAAAATAAAACTTATATTTCTAGTCGTTTGAAATCCCTATACGTCAATTCCTATCTACAACATGTCGCATTTCCTATGGAAAAGTCTGAGGCTGCACATGAGGCCTGGGCTCTTTTCTCCTTCTTTTTTTTTTCTCTTCTTTTCTCTCTCTCTCTCTCTCTCTCTCTCTCTCTGTCTATATCTCTCTCTCTTTTCGTATGCTTCTGCGAGCGATAGGTGGTGGCGATGTTCAACCGTAGACTTGACGGTCCATTCGCTATGTAATTTTGGATTATACCGGAGATAAAGTACTCTAGAGGTAGAGTGCCAGTCTCTCGCACTCCAGTCGTAAGATATCTGCGCTGACTCGCACCTGAAAGTTATGTCAATAGATGCTGCTATTTGTCGCTCAAGAACATCAGGGGAAGATGTCGCATCAACGAATGTTGTAAGCAACTAAAATGTGGCATCTCTTTAAGCGAATACTCGTCGAATTTCAGAAATTCCATACCACCCCTATGAACTTCCACAAAATCCACGCCAGCTGCTCTCGCCCCTTCCCTCCATCCTCGGACCAAAATCCGTTTCGTCCCTTTGCCACCGGGCAGCACAATTTCCAGCCGGCCATCCTTCGAGAAATCAAAATCCACGCCTGAGTGAGGACTTGTCGCCAACGCCAGCTAGCACGCTACCAAAATTAGATATCTGTCGCCTATGTTCACTTCACGAGTAAGTTGTTTGCAATATCTTTTACTTCGTGTCGACGGACCAGGGCTGGTCTTTGCCGTCGGCTGGTCTTTGTCGTGGGTTGGTTTTTATCATTGGCTGGTATTTGTCGTGCCGGCCACCCGCTACCCGCATAGTCCCACCGTTGCTAGACACTGCCGCGAAATCATGACATCGAAACGCTCTCGCTCTTAACTGGTACATTTACATAAACTATGAATATTTGTGACCACCTACTCGTCAGCCATTCGGCCATTCCGTTGGTGTTCAGCAACTCGGAAACAATCGGCGGCTGTGTCGCAGGCTGCGATCATCTGTGCGCTTCGCCAGCCCTCGACCGTGCGTCGTCCCTCGTTATGCAATAGCTGTTGCATTCTACGACAGACCGACCAAAAATGTTCAAATTTTACTCTCCATAAGTTGGTATTTGAACCAAAATTGATGTAAATGGTAGTCTTGTGCTCTGAACACTCCTGAACAAGTGTTACCCCGATTCGACTAACGATTTCGGAGTTATTGCCTCCGGCAATGTTATGTGGTCACCCAAGGGTACTTTGGCGGTAGATATATATATTCGATAATGAATCGCCATTCGATAATATATCGCTATTCGAATCACCGCTGCCCAGTTCCTCGAGGAATGCCAAAATCCCCTGTTCGCCCAGGCACTGCTCGCAGACATGTATCATACAGTCCCGGCTGTTGACGTCACATACTGCGTGGCATAATAGATCGCGGTAGCTGACGTCTTTTAGATCCAGCGTCGAAATCACCAGTTTTTGATTCTGGCGGTGTGTGCAGACAAACAGCGAGTGGGTGCCGCTGCTTCCAGCCAGCACACAGTGTCTCGGTCGCAGGGTGGTGAAGCGCGAAACCCCGATGCGCGGGTTATTGGAATCTTCTTTGCACAGCTTGTATGTCTCTCGGAGATTTCCGAGGATGAGACATTTTTGTACTTTTACGTTACTGCCATCAGAGGAGCGGTCCGTAGCGTAGTCGCTTTTACCAGGACACATCCTGCTCACACTGTCCGACTCGTAGGAAGATCGTATTGTTGCCGGATCTTCCTCGCATATCAACCGACCTCTATGCAGCTTCTGAACATCTGGAATGATACCGCATGCCCGTTTAATCTGGCGACTTCTTCACCATGTAATTTGCCGTCTCGAAGAATTCAGCCGTTCGGGTCTGCTGAAATGGCGACAGGGTCAGGATGGCTAGTCGTCTTTTATAGTCGCTGCTGATATCGAAGGCGACTTTCAGCTCCTCCATGAGTCTGTCGTATCCGAAGCAAAAGACCAACACAAGTACTTAATAACGGTACTAGGGAAGGAGAGATGGAGAAAGAAAAATGAGAGGGAGAGAGCATCTAAGAACTCGGGAACCTGAGGAGTGGCGGCAGCGCCCCCACCCCAACTTCGGACGAGTTCAGCATTGACCCTTTGTGTATTGCATGGAAGGTATTGATTCCAAAATATATCTTACTCTGAGCCTCCATCTCGACTTCGGCACAGCTCCCGTGCAACTGAAGCAGTCTAGAAAACTAAGGACTTTGTGCATACAGATATGTTGATATGCATAGCGCTTTCAAATACAATTTCAGGAAAATACAAATTAATAGCTCGCAAATTGCACGCATTTCGCACGAGTTTGTGTATACCTCGCCAAGTCGTCGTCTACTGTTCACTTCTGCTGTTTTGCAGGCGTGGTCATAAGCGTAGCAATCTCAACCCACAATAAGACTTCATGATTTATTTTAAACACTCTGCTTGCTTGCTTTTTCAGCTTATCTCTTCCGGAACTTTCCCTCTGATCATCGTGCATTCCTTCTGAATAGAAATACCAATGGGATTTACAATTACGCTTGAAGCAATTGTAGGTATATTTATAAGAAACGCATCAGGTCTGATATAAAGACTTTACAGCTACCCACGAATGTCGTGCCTAATTGTAACGCTATAACGGCCACTCGACGGCGAAAAATATACTGGAGAAATCAACTAGCACGAAAACCACAACTCGATAAGAATTGGTTGATTATCTAAACTGCGAACAGGGCAGCGACCAGTGAACAACAGATGCTATGAAATAAAAATCGTTCATCTGATGCGTTGGCTTACTTTTAAGCTTGAATCCAGCCATTTGTCGCATCACTGTTTCGAACTGATTAGGACTGAACTTAGCCTCACCTTTAATAGAGAGGTGCAGCTATCCACGTCACTGCCGTCCCTCAGTCCTCGGGCATTCCATTGGCACCTCCCAGGCATCGACGCTACGCAAGCATGAGCGGGCAGGTGTGCTGATGCAACAGCAACTTACGTGTGCTGATGGGTGTGGTGTCGAGAACTAACATTACTAGGTCCATGTCTTGACGACTGCTTTCTGCTTCACATCGATGCAGTTCAGCAACATTTGCTGATCCACTGGTAGCTCTTGCATCTCTTTCCGGTGTTGAATTAGAACTCTCGGCAGCATCGTCAAGAAGGTTTTTTAGGTGCACTTCCTCTTTTCACCAGGCGTTGTCAAAAACTGAGTCATGTATTGCTCCAGCTGTGCCGAGCGTGTTATCATTTCCTCCCCATGTCAACGTCTTTGCTGTCCGCCGTCATTAGCACCGGTGTCCTAATCTCCTTCGGAACCGCCACCAGGCTGGAAAGTATTGAGCGCTGGTACGGTTGTGGTGTGAGGGAAGACATACGCGAGACAAACACCTCGGCGTTTATTTGCCTTTAACACATAGTCATCAGCAGTTCAGCGAGAAGCAATGCTTTCTTCTCTGCCACAAAATGATAGACCCTCCTAACCTTTGATCCCTAACACAGAGGTATTCTCATTTTCATTATAGGTGCCTTCATACCGCATCAGGTTTTATATGTGGGTTATGGAACTTTATTTAATAGGGTCAGGTTGCGTTGTTCCCATGCTTGATGCTATTCAATGCCTGTCAATTGTTCGGAAGTGCAATTACATCCCTACGCGTAAATATAACCATTGGTGACCTATCGGTAATTGGTGACCTTGAAATTCGTGAAGGTTGTTAAGATAAACCATAAGTGCTACATTAAAAAGGTATAAATGTTTTCTTGGGAAAACGTTTCCCTACCATGGGTCTGTATGCCATTGCTCTACCCAATGTGGCTCCCCAATGGAATAAAGCTTGCACGATATCCTTCCTACTCGGATAACGCAAAATCGCAAAAAGTCATGAATAATGGATGGCTATATCGGATATTCATCAGAACACATTTTTATTTTTCTTTGGTCAGCGAAATCATGGTCCCTTTATTCTCGCCGTCAAACTTATCAATTTCGATGGGCTAGGGGTCACAGGAGGTCACGAGGTCCCGAGGTCATGAGGTCGCGTGGTCAAATGTAAGAAATGTTTATATTTTTATGGGAAATTTTTCAGGTGATCCTTTTTCTTCTGAAATATATATATATATATATATATATATATATATATATATATATATATATATATATATCATTCACAACCATTTCCTCTTCTTATTGATGAGTTATCCGTCGTTAAACCAACCCATGATATTTGACCTAAAAACATTGCCGGAGGCTATAGTGCAAATGCCGTTGGGCGTATCGGGCTGAAAGTTGCACAGTCGTGTTCGGAGCCAAAGACCACCCTGTGAACAAATTTGTGTCAGAATCAAAATGTATGTGGTGAGGTGCATTGGTCGATCTGTCGAGGAACGCACCAGCTGTCATTCCAGTACAATGAGCCTCTATCGCAGGGACCATGTCCGCCCGAGGAATCATGCGTCCATCCCGCGTGTACCCTTCGTCTGGCCATGGGCTTGGTCAAAAAGCAGACGTGATTTAACATAGCGATTTTTTACAATATGAGCTCAGCTTGTTGTTGCACACTGTCTCCACATTGCGATGGTGGTTGAGCGCACCATACATCTAGCATTGCATGCATATAGCACACTGCCTATTTCTACCTTGAAAGGCATATTACCAATACCTACGGCGATGCTTACCTACGGATGTCACCTGCAGCCACGGGCGTTGACCTTTTGACAATTATTGAGGGGAAGGCACGCTAAATGAAGGTATTGGGCGGGCCCAGATGGTTCCAGGTGTACACTCCGTAGGATTCCATGTTGGAAATTGAAATTATTGTGGGCAAGGGATCAGCATTGAGAGGGAGCACTTTCCCCTCACGCATACAAAACAATACCCCTGCCCACAGTGATATTGACATTACGCCACCACTCAAATCACTATGAGGGAGTACCGATCCTGCCCCCACTCCAGTCACGAGGAGGAGCACCGAGCCTACCTCCTCAGTCACGAGGAGGGGACCGAGCCTACCTCTTCAGTCACGAGGGGGGAGCACCGAGCCTGCCTCATCAGACACGAGGAGGGACGCCGAGCCTGCCCCCACTCCAGTCACGAGGAGGGGACACCGAGCCTACCTCTTCAGTCACGAGGAGGGGACACGAGCCTACCTCTTCAGTCACGAGGAGGGGACACCGAGCCTGCCCCCACTTCAGTCACGAGGAGGAGCACCGAGCCTACCTCTTCAGTCACGAGGAGGAGCACCGAGCCTGCCTCATCAGACACGAGGAGGGACGCCGAGCCTGCCCCCCACTCCAGTCACGAGGAGGGACATCGAGCCTACCTCTTCAGTCACGAGGAGGGGACACCGAGCCTACCTCTTCAGTCACGAGGAGGGGACACCGAGCCTGCCCCCACTTCAGTCACGAGGAGGAGCACCGAGCCTACCTCTTCAGTCACGAGGAGGAGCACCGAGCCTGCCTCATCAGACACGAGGAGGGACGCCGAGCCTGCCCCCCACTCCAGTCACGAGGAGGGACATCGAGCCTACCTCTTCAGTCACGAGGAGGGGACACCGAGCCTACCTCTTCAGTCACGAGGAGGGGACACCGAGCCTGCCCCCACTTCAGTCACGAGGAGGGGCACCGAGCCTACCTCCTCAGTCACGAGGAGGGGACACCGAGCCTGCCCCCACTCTCAGTCACGAGGAGGAGCACCGAGCCTCCACCTCTTCAGTCACGAGGGGAGTCACGAGGAGGAGCACCGAGCCTGCCTCTCTCACGAGCCTCTTCAGTCACGAGGAGGGGACACCGAGCCTGCCCCCCACTCCAGTCACGAGGAGGGACACCGAGCCTACCTCTTCAGTCACGAGGAGGGGACACCGAGCCTGCCCCCACTTCAGTCACGAGGAGGAGCACCGAGCCTACCTCTTCAGTCACGAGGAGGAGCACTCGAGCTGCCTCATCAGACACGAGGAGGGACGCCGAGCCTGCCCCCCACTCCAGTCACGAGGAGGGACATCGAGCCTACCTCTTCAGTCACGAGGAGGGACACCGAGCCTACCTCTTCAGTCACGAGGAGGGACACCGAGCCTACCTCTTCAGTCACGAGGGGGACACCGAGCCTACCTCTTCAGTCACGAGGAGGGACACCGAGCCTACCTCTTATCACGAGGGGGGACCCGCCCCCTCCTCCTCCAGTCACGAGGAGGGACACCGAGCCTACCTCTTCAGTCACGAGGAGGGGACACCGAGCCTGCCCCCACTCCAGTCACGAGGAGGAGCACCGAGCCTACCTCTTCAGTCACGAGGAGGAGCACCGAGCCTGCCCCCACTCCAGTCACGAGGAGGAGCACCGAGCCTACCTCCTCAGTCACGAGGAGGGGACACCGAGCCTGCCCCCACTTCAGTCACGAGGAGGGACACCGAGCCTACCTCTTCAGTCACGAGGAGGACACCCGAGCCTACCTCTTCAGTCACGAGGAGGGGACACCGAGCCTGCCCCCACTTCAGTCACGAGGAGGAGCACCGAGCCTACCTCTTCAGTCACGAGGGGGGACACCGAGCCTGCCCCTCTTCAGTCACGAGGAGGAGCACCGAGCTACCTCTTAGTACGAGGAGGGGACACCGAGCCTGCCCCCACTTCAGTCACGAGGAGGAGACACCGAGCCTACCTCTTCAGTCACGAGGAGGGACACCGAGCCTACCTCTTCAGTCACGAGGAGGGACACCGAGCCTACCTCTTCAGTCACGAGGAGGGACACCGAGCCTACCTCCTCTTCAGTCACGAGGAGGGACACCGAGCCTACCTCTTCAGTCACGAGGAGGGACACCGAGCCTACCTCTTCAGTCACGAGGAGGGACACCGAGCCTACCTCTTCAGTCACGAGGAGGAGCACCGAGCCTGCCTCATCAGACACGAGGAGGGAGCACCGAGCCTACCTCTTCAGTCACGAGGAGGGAGCACCGAGCCTACTCATCAGGGGACACCGAGCCTACCTCTTCAGTCACGAGGAGGGGACACCGAGCCTACCTCTTCAGTCACGAGGAGGGGACACCGAGCCTACCTCTTCTTAGTCACGAGGAGGGCACCGAGCCTACCTCTTCAGTCACGAGGAGGGCCGAGCACTCTTCAGTCACGAGGAGGGACACCGAGCCTACCTCTTCAGTCACGAGGAGGGACACCGAGCCTACCTCTTCAGTCACGAGGAGGGACACCGAGCCTACCTCTTCAGTCACGAGGAGGGACACCGAGCCTGCCCCCACTCCAGTCACGAGGAGGGACACCGAGCCTACCTCTTCAGTCACGAGGAGGGACACCGAGCCTGCCTCTTCAGTCACGAGGAGGGACACCGAGCCTTTCTTCAGTCACGAGGAGGGGACACCGAGCCTACCTCTCCAGTCACGAGGAGGGACACCGAGCCTACCTCTTCAGTCACGAGGAGGGACACCGAGCCTGCCCCCACTTCAGTCACGAGGAGGAGGACTGAGCCTACCTCTTCAGTCACGAGGAGGGGACACCGAGCCTGCCCCCTCTTCAGTCACGAGGAGGGACACCGAGCCTACCTCTTCAGTCACGAGGAGGGACACCGAGCCTACCTCTTCAGTCACGAGGAGGGACACCGAGCCTACCTCCCTTCAGTCACGAGGAGGGACACCGAGCCTACCTCTTCAGTCACGAGGAGGCACACGAGCCTACCTCTTCAGTCACGAGGAGGGACACCGAGCCTACCTCTTCAGTCACGAGGGGGACACCGAGCCTACCTCTTCAGTCACGAGGAGGGACACCGAGCCTACCTCTTCAGTCACGAGGGGGACACCGAGCCTACCTCTTCAGTCACGAGGAGGGACACCGAGCCTACCTCTTCAGTCACGAGGGGGGACACCGAGCCTGCCCCCACTTCAGTCACGAGGGGGGACACCGAGCCTGCCTCTTCAGTCACGAGGAGGAACACCGAGCCTGCCTCTTCAGTCACGAGGAGGGACACCGAGCCCCCCGAGAGGGGGACATCGAACCTACCTCTTCAGTCACGAGGGGGGACACCGAGCCTGCCCCCACTCCAGTCACGAGGAGGGGACACCGAACCTACCTCTTCAGTCACAAGGAGGGGACACCGAGCCTCCCCCACTCCAGTCAAGAGGAAGGACACCGAACCTACTTCTTCAATCACGAGGAGGGACACCGAGCATGCCCCCACTCCAGTCACGATGAGGGGACACCGAGCCTGCCCCCACTCCAGTCACGAGGAGGGACACCGAACCTACCTCTTCAGTCACGAGGGGGGACACCGAGCCTGTCCCCACTCCAGTCACGAGGGGGGACACCGAGCCTGCCTCTTCAGTCACGAGGGGGACACCGAGCCTGCCTCTTCAGTCACGAGGGGGGACACCGAGTCAACTGGCGGCACCGCTGCGCGATTATCTCTTCATTTCGTTTCCAATCATCCGGTGATGGAGCGTCGTGTCAAGGCTGTCAAAGCGCGGCTGTCAGCCTGATTAATGAGCGGTGACTTCGGTTCGGCGCTGGCGACTGGCCGACTGGAAGTATCGGCCCCCCAAACACTCCGACCGTAGCCGCCCACAGCGAGCTAATGAAATGTGTCATCGGGCGGTCAACTGCAGCTGCTTAAGCTCCACACACTTCACTGCGACTTAGTGAGGACATGGGGAGGCCCCCGAGTGACAGCCATTCCCGGGAGGAGAGGTGGAGGTGCTACGTTTGCAGGTCAAGGAAGCAATGCTGAAGTGCTGTAGAAGGCGGCAATGCTGAAGTGCTCTAGAAGGCGGCAATGCTGAAGTGCTGTAGAAGGCAACAATGTGAAGTGCTGTCGTTGAATTTTGATATTTCTGTTTCCGTGTGAAATACTTTGATGAATTAACAGATCATCCTTCTTCCTCGCATTGTCATTTCTGATACGTGAGAATGAAAAGTCAAGTTTGCTTCTAAAGCTAGACCCAAATCACAAATTTCGTGTACTAATCCTCAGCTTATATTATCTCTTGTATTTTATTTGGACAGATATGTGATACGGAAGTGTCGGTTTCCATTGGACAGACCATGCTGTCAGCCTGTCCATATCCTTTTGCAACAATTCGCAGCCAGCTGGGAACATATTTTTACGAACGATTTTGACGTCGCCTGGAGAGGGAGAGAGAGAAAGCGAGAGAGAGAGAGGGAGGGAGAGAGAGAGATAGAGAGAGAGCGAGAGAGATAGATAGATAGAGAGAGAGAGAGAGAGAGAGAGAGAGAGAGAGAGAGAGAGAGAGAGAGAGAGAGAGAGAGAGAGAGAGAGAGAGAGAGAGAGAGAGAGAGAGAGAGAGACAAAGAGAAGAGAGAGAGAGAGAGAGAGACAAAGGGAGAGAGAGAGAAAAAAAACAGTAAGCTTGAATTGGTTCAAGGCCAATAAACAACGCGAAAAAAGCGGGATCAGAAAAGTCGGCTCCTTGCTGTCTCTTCTGGAAAATACTAGTGCTCGCCGACAGATTGAATGTTTTTTTCTTCTTTTGTCAGCGTCAGAGTGAGCCGATCTGCACACTCGGAAATAACACGTGCGCTGATTGCTTCAGATTCGCACGCCTTATGCAGACGGATAGAGTCCAGGGCTGATTACACTGCTACCTCGCCAACGAATAGCTGTGAAAGTGGAAAGTGGGTGGACCTGGCGCGTACACCGGTGCCGTCTGGTGCTGCATTGCCGCAACAGCATTCGACCTCCGGCCAGGGTTGCCAGATACAAATTTCTGAGATTCGCCAATTCGCGCGATGTTTTACGCCAACCATCGCCAATTTTGGAGGAGAAAAAACGCCAATTTTCCGCCAAATTTCCGCTACAAAACCAGTCTGCGAAATGATTCAAAACCGATAAATAACTATTTTTTAACTGCAACCACCTGAAATATCTACCTGGAAATGGGATATCATGTCGCGGTGGAGCTCTGCGCCGAACACTGGAGCGGCTCGGAGCACCCAGGCGCGGATCCAGGAATGTTTTCCCGGGGGTGGGGTTAATGCTAATCTTCGAACAGTGTTAAGTTTGCGCTCCTGTGGGACGCAAACAGAACACTCGTCGGACGAGGGGGGACTGCCACACCTCCCTCCACCCACCCCCTGGAGGTTTTCCGGGACCACAGAAAAACGACGCGCGCAGAGCGCTGAAACTCGGAAAAGCTGACGGGTGAGTCATTGCGGACCTTTTGAAGAAAAAATCGGGCCCGGGTCACGTTGGGTCACGAAGTTACGACTTCATCAATGACGTCACCTCTGACCGTTTTCACTGAGTATTTTTTGTACGAGCATGGGTGAATGGGCCGTACATTCCATTGTTAATCGACTTCTGTATTCTCAGTTAGGTATCAGAATAAAACGCTAGCGGCAGAGCCATACGTTATCACACTCCGATGAAAGACTGACGCGCCCAGACCGCGCGCTCACCGCCGCCTCTCGCACAATGCCAACTGCACCGCACAATGCCGCCTCATGCAATTACTTGACTATCCAACGTAGTACAGCACACTCTTCTTGATCGGGAGTCGCAATTCACCACTGATTGAGCAATCACACGCTCTCTAGCAAACATGGCAACCCTTGCTGCTATCTGTCTGCAGCCCTCACGTGCTGCAGTCACTTGGCGAATCCCCCCGACGAGGCATCACCTTTACGTGGTAGTGGGGATTGCGTGCCTCAAGGATCCGGCGGCCAGACCACCAGGCAGCCGGGGAGAGGTCAGATGAAGAGTGCCTCACTCGTCCTTCCATCCATACACTCCCATTCCAAAGCTCATCTCATCCCAACATTCATGTCCTTCACCTGGCCCTGCAACACTAGCTATCCCAGCTATGAGCAGGCAGGGCAACTTCCCCGGTCATGCCCACCAGCTCAGTTTTATCGGGGTAGCCGCGCCCCCTCGGCCCGTCCCTCGGGGTTGACGGAGTCCTGAAGGTTGAGGTCCCCCGTCGCACGGCGCTAGTTGTGACGGGGGACCAACACACCTCTTTGGTCCTGATATTCCGGAGGGGCGGGTGGGGCCCGCGGGGCCTCGGGCCAAGGGGCTGGTCCCCTGGGGCCGGGGGCCGGGAATTTTCCCCCTTCCCCCCCGCCCCCCCCCCCGGGGGTAAGGGGGGGGGGGCGGGGTTTTCCCGGGGGGGGGGTGGGTCCCGGCGAGGCGCGCCCCCTGTATGAGCCCCTATGGGCGCTGGAGACCTCCCGCGCGGGACCTAGGCGCCCGAAACCAGAACACTTGCATGACATCCACTACACTAAAAAGCACTCCTGGTCCCTCTCGTAGGGACCATACTAACTTTCCATCAATCGCTGGTGTGGATGGCACCAGCCCAAAGAGCGGCAGAGAACCAACACCCCATACACGTGTCCTTGTCTTTCGTGTATTGGCGAAATGTCTTGGCTCACTGTCTCCATGTCAGCGTCAAGACGGATGCGACAGATTTGGAAAGATTACTCGATGTGAGAGACTGAAAGATTGTACTCTAGAGGTAGAGTTCGCCCGGGCGGCAGAGGCGGAGAAAGCGCTAGAGGCGTCAGAACTTGTATATGGTGTACGGAAAGTAAATAGGAGGATCGACGAAGTGATCCAAATTAAAGTAGAACCCCATCCCCATCAAACGAAAAAACTGATCGCGTGGAATAATCAACTGCTACGATCTAAAGAGGACGTACCAGAGGACGAGATCGTCGATGGTTTATCCAATGTCGGAGTAACTGGAGCGAGGAAAATGAAGATCAGGAGTGGTACAGAGACGATTACAACAAACAATGTCATTTTGACTTTTAACACAATTGACTTACCGTCGGAGATACGAGTGGGATATGTACGTGTAAAGGTTCGTGTGTTTTTGCCTAACCCCATGCGATGCTTCAAGTGTCAGAGGTATGGACACACCAACCATTTCTGCAGGAATCGTCCAGCTTGTGGGAAGTGTGCTTCTTCTGACCACAGTGCCGAGCAGTGCACATCCGATAAGCTACACTGTGTGAACTGTGGTCGCGGACGGACCCCCCACCTCGTTTGACCGAACATGTCTGACCTATTTCAAGGAAAAAGAAACAATTGCAATCAAGCACACCCACAAGGTAACTTTCCGCGAGGCTAGAGAAATGTGCGAACAGTCTCACCCAAAAATATCATACGCATCGAAAGTCAGAAACTCTGCACCCATTGCACATCAGGTGCACGCAGACAAAACCAAAGAACTGACTGCACACCTGTGTGCACTCCTCCGCTCTTTCGGCATACCCGTCGTCTCCCCAGAAATAGCTCAAACACAAGTGACTGAGATACCCAAAGCGCCAGAACACGCTGCGTCGCCGCGGACGACCTCGCCTCATCCTGCCTCTACGTCGACTGCTTCAGAGCAGGCTCACGAGGAATGGCAGTGTGTCCAACCGACCAAGAGGCTCGCCAAGCCCTCCACCAACGGCCTGGGTTCATTCCCTCCACTTCCGCCATGGTCGCCCCAAGCCAGCCCACCCCGGCTCCACCCTCCACCCAGTTCTGGAGAGGGTAGTGTAGCCTTACGACGGGTCCCGGTGGTCGCGCTCCTGGCGATCAGACCACGTCCCCCGACTGAGGTCCGTCCAGGGGCACCCGATATGAGGCGTCTGGATGGGCAGCGCGTGTCGGATCCAGGGAGTCGTCGCCGAGCTCACGGGCTGAGCGACGCCCTCCCGAGACAACTCCCCCACCGTCCCCAGCCCCTAGGGTTCAGTCCTGTGGGTGCCCCGGAGACGGAAGAGACCATGGGTCCGTCTCCCACACCACCCCATGCGACGTCCACTGGACGCACGCGAGCACCCCCATGGACACCATCACCACCCGGTGGGGGACAATATAAATATCGCCCCAGATTGTCCGACACCATGTCATCTGCACATCTTTAGAGTAGTGGTGTTACGAGTCCACCTTTTTTAGTCAAATCTAGTCAAGCCGAGTCAACTATGTCGTCATTATTTTACAATGGAACTGCAGGGGGATGAGGACCAGCCTGGGGGATCTTCAAGTTATGGCGAATGAGCACTCTCCGGTAGCTGTCTGTTTACAGGAGACGAAGCTTTTAACTGGAACCCCGTTTTATTTAGAAGACTACCAGGTCTTTCGTAATGATAACAAGACAGAATCCATTGCACATGGAGGCGTCCTGTTGGCCATCCACCAGTGCTCCTGCCTTTCCGCTTGTACTGCGTACCAACCTGCAGGCGGTGGCAGCACAAATGTCCATCCGAAACAGAAACACAACAGTATGCTCGATATACTTCCCACCTGGCGGACCTCTACCTAGAACTATAACTCGGACGACTCTTAGCCGAGCTCCCTCCTCCTGTCTTACTTTTAGGAGACTTTAATGTCCACCAAACAATCTGGGGATGCGCCGAAATTAATTTACGCTGACGACAACTCGATGCGTTCTTTATGCAAGAATCGCTTTGCATTTTAAATACGGGTGCACACACTTACATGGCGCTCACATCCGGAAGCACTTCCGCGCTGGACATTAGCGTGGCCAGCCCGGAGCTGGTGCAATATTTCGATTGGTCAGTTGAATCTGACCCTAGAGGCAGCGACCATTTCCCAGTCTGGCTTCATTGTGTTGACGGAGCCACCTTGGGGTCAAGGCCACCACGCTGGAACTTTAGAAAAGCTGACTGGCCGGACTTTGTAACTAAGCTTGTTGACATTTTTAATACAAACGGGAACGGTGCTGCAACATCTATAAAGAACTTTACCTCCATAGTCTTGGATTGTTCTGCAGACTGCATTCTGCGTACCTCTGGCAAACCTCGACTTGCGCCTGTGCCGTGGTGGACGGAGCTATGCCGGGATGGCACTCGCGTCCGTCGACGTGCCTTCCGAAAGTTTGACCAAAACAGCACCTTGGGAAACCTGATCGCCTTCCGGCAGGCCGGGACAGCCGCCCGGCGAACAATCGGAGAAGCCAAAATGATGTCGTGGAGACAGTATGTAGACAAGTTGAACCAATTCACCCCTACCCCGCAGATTTAGTCACAAATACAACGAATATCCGGATATTCGCGATCGACACCACTACCAGTCCTGCACGTCGCTGGCGGAATAATAACAGAACCTCGGGACGTGGCGAACATTATCGCTTGATCCTTGGCGGACAGAAGCCTGAGCTGCGACCGAAATGCAGGTTTTCGCGAATATAGGGCTCGACGTGAAGCATCGATGGTTGACTTTGCCACCGCCGAGAAACTAGATTATAATGAGCGTTTCACAATGTTCGAATTAACATCACAAATCGCTGCACTGTACCCCGTATCCGAAGGACCGGACAACATCCATAATAAGATGCTCCAGCACCTCCACATAAATGCACTCGAAGTACTTCTGCTGTTTTAACACTCTTTGGATGAGTGGCAGATTCACGCCATCTTGGTTGGATGCGACCGTTATCCCCCATATTAAAGCCCAACAAAACTGGTTCTGACCCTCTTCATTACCGACCAATTTTCCTGACTTCGTGCCTGTGCAAATTCATGGAGAAGATGGTCGGTGTTCGCCTCACGTGGTTTCTGGAACAACAATACTTTTTTAGCCACGCCCAGTCCGGTTTCAGGAAGAACCGATCTACACTTGACCATATATTAACATTGGACACCGCAATTCGTACCAGCTTTAAAGACAAGAGACATCTAGGAGCAATGTTTTTTTTTGACAGTGAGGGTGCCTACGATACGACATGGAAGTAAAGTATTCTTTTAAAGCTTTGGAGGTGTGGTGTGCATGGTTTTATGGGACATTTCCAGCCGAATTTTCTTACTCACCGAATATTTCGTGTCCGTGTAGGACGCACAATGTCTGATCGGTTGACGCAGGTCAACGGTGTTCCTCAGGGAAGCGTCCTTAGTGTAGCATTATTTGCCGTAATGATTAATGACATTGGAGATGGTTTGCCATGTGGTGTCGCGAAGTCTCTTTTCGTTGATGACGTTGCAATTTGGTGTTCAGCATCACGTTCATCCTCGATGGAGAGACAGCTGCAGCTCGCTACGTCCCACCTTGAGAGATGGAGTAACATGAACGGTTTCCGATTTTCTACCCACAAGACTTGCAGTGCATTTTTGTCGCCGCCATAGCTGCCAGGACCCGAACATTCAGCTCCATGGAGAGCAGATCCCCTTCCAGCCTGCAGCTACGTTTCTGGACATCACATTCGATCGTCGTCTAACATACAAGGACCACCTAAAAACGCTGCGGCAGAAGTGTTCGAAGTCCCTGAACATTATGAAATGTGTTGCCCGAACTGCCTACGGAGCAGTTAGGTCTACGCTTTTACTTCTATATCGATCGTTCATCCGTTCAAAACTCGACTAGGGCTGTTTTATCTACGGCTGTGCCAGTGGTTCCAACAAGCGTACGCTCGACACGGTCCACCATGCCGCCTTGCGTATTACCACAGGGGCATTCCGCACTTCTCCGACTGCAAGCCTTCTCGCGTATGCTGATGAAGCTCCGCTCGCCCTAAGACGAGACAAACTCGGACTACGGTATGCTTGCAGAGTGAGGAAATTCCCTCTAAATCTAGCATAACATTCCTTGTTTGCCCACCGTACGCGTGCGGTGTTCTGTGGCGGACGTGGCAGTAGACTACCTCCTTTCTGCGCGAAGTTGCGGAAGTTGGCAGAAGGGAGCGGTATTCAAATGCGTAGCATTAGAAAGACTGAGCCACTGCCCATTCCGCCTTGGGAACTGATCCAGCCGTCGGTGGATACGACATTGTCAGACATTCGTAAGGACGAAATTACCCCAGAAGTGTTCCGGATGAAGAGTCTTGAACACATTCACGCCCATCGTTCATGCATTCACTCGAAAACTGATGATGGCGTGGGGTGTGCCTTTGTGAGTGGCGCCACGATCCGATCGCTCACACTGCCTCCTCAGGGACGCGGTTTTCACATTTAGCACTACCGCCCCCCCCCCCGGATAATTTTTGGATCCGCGCCTAGAGAGGGTGGGGAGGTGTGGTGTAAGCCTTTCCGATCCAGCCAAAAAAAATTGAGGAAATTCCCGCATTTCTTGTTTTAACGAAAATGTCGTCATTTTACCGGGTAGTGTGGTGTCGGCATAAAATTCGCCAATTTTTATGATTTTCATCGCCATTCGCCAACCGGGTTCGAATTTCGCCAAATTGGCGATATATCGCCAGGTTTGGCAACCCTGCCTTCGGCACCTCACATAGGTGCTGGGCCGGACCAATAGCTGTGAGAGTGGAGTGGTTGTTGGTTGGTTATTGGTTTTACGACACCGTTGGGGCCTCCGATTGGTCAGGTAGGTGATTGTGAGACAAGCAACTTCCCTAGGCTACCCTGTGTAGCACCGGTGCAGTCGGTCGCTGCTCAACCACAGGATCAGTCAATTTGGAAGCACATGCATCACATAGCGCAGAGGCATTGGTATGACCATTGGCAGCAATAGCTTTGTGGCAGTTATCAGTGCAGCTGATGCAGATTGTTTCTTTGTGGTACATTTAAAGAACGATCAGCACCATTTTGGTTTGCTTTCAACAACTTTCAAAAATCCTCGTAGATGCTCTAAGTGCTTTGTATATTAGGCAGACTAATAACTGGTGCGTTTCTCGTAGGGGTCTGGTTCTATTTCCAGTGATGGGCTTCGACGCCAGCGATGATATATCGCCCCACTGGTCGACACCACGGAAGAACGTGGAATTGCGAATTGTTCAGAAATGGTACACAAAGCAGCTGAAATTGTTGCACACTTGACGCTGGGAGAGACTCCCGAGGTTCCGGCAGCGACAGCAGCGACGCCGAGTTACCTAGCAGGTCCCGCCAGAGTGAGAGCATGCTGACGCTGCTTCAATCGTGTGTGCCAGACACGCCATTTGATCCTACTTGCCACCGGTTATTGCGTATGGGGGGCCTGACAGCCCGCACATTACGGTGTCCATTTGCATTCTGGCGGCAGTATCAAACATGTTGAGAATCGAAGCGTACTTTTACAACGAACTGGTCTTGCTGGCCTGTTTCGGAAACACTAGCCGGCTGGAAGGTGGCTCTTGATCGGTGACAGTCGCCGATGGCATGTCAACTTCGAAGTAGCTGACAGAGCGCGGAATCGTGACGTCGGGGTCATGGGCCCGCCCGGCAACATCGTGGTCTAGCTGCAGCCCTTCGATACGACACTCTTACAGCCATCCCTGTCCAACTTTGGCGATCAATGGGTAAGATGATCCAGCACAGCCGAGACGGCGGCTGCCGTCGAAGGGAGTCAAGTTCCAGGAGGCCTCAACGTCAGGATGAGAGTGGTCTCTGGAGACTTCAATTCCATGAACCAGTTTGTGATATGCATGATAAACCTGCCAGAAATGGCGGCCAGATGTCGATGGTGTGGCCACAGCGCCAGCTGAGATCAGCGATAGAACTGTGGCCGCTACGGTCACCGATGGAGGTTAGGGAGTCTCGGCATCGACGACTGTCTACACCAGAGTGTGGACCTAATGGAGGGGAAAATGCAGTGTCAGAGACTCACTTAACACGCGCACTGGAGGGCGGGGGGGGGGGGCGAAATCGGCCCACCCCTCCAGTTTTTCGTAGATAACTCCAGATTTTACCGGTCGATATACGCCATCGTTTGTGTACTTGCCAATAAATGATCGGCGCGTTGTTTGAAGTAAGAAAAGTGAAAATTGACCACATTTTTTTTCGAGTTAGGGGTCGCTAAAGTCAAAAAAACATTTTCAGCGCCAGATCACAAATATCGGCGCTGATGCGCTTCTCGTATATTAGCAAAAAGGAAGTGTTCTTGGCAAAACTAGCGACTTGTTTGATGTACATTTTCATGCTGCATTGTTCCAGAGTCATGTCAAGTCACCAAGGTCAAGTCAGATCAAGTTTATAACAGGTTAACACGCGCCCTAGAGGGGGTATGGTGAAATCCGCCAATACTTCCGATTTTCGTGCATAACTCCATATTGTACCGGACGATATACGAGATATTTTTCGTGTACCTGCTTAGAAATGACCGGCGCATTGTTTAAAGCAAGAAAAGTGGAAATCGGCCGAGAAGTGTTCAAGTTAAGGGCCGTTAAAGTAAAAACAATTCGCAGCGCCAGACCACAAAAATCGGCACTGATGCGCTTCCCGTATATTGGCAATAGGGAAGTGTTCTTGACAACACTAGCGACTTGTTTGATGCATATTGTTATGCTATAAAATTTAAAAGTGATGTTAGGTCGCCCAGGTCAAGTCAGGTCATGTTCATGATAGACTAATGGAACCAAATTTGGTCAACTGGAATGTGTCATAAATGCAAATGACTGTCATGCGATTGATATCACTTTACATGTTACTCCTTATACATCCCAAATCTACTGTTATTGTGTGCCTAAGCGTTTCCATACTTTATTCATGTATTTCGCTCCTTTCTTTGCGAAGCCGATTGTGCCGAGCCACCAAACGGAGCAGTCGGCATGGGAGCCCGGTTCCCGTAACTGGAGCAGGTAATGACCTAATAAAGTGCTCCTATATAGGTGACCTGAAGTCAAATGTCGGATCTGACATCTGTATTGCATCATTAGTAATGTCCAAAACATCACTAATGCCAATTTTGAAGCATTTAAACACAACCACAGCGATCCATAACAATGGCAAGCAAAGCCACGCAAAACGAGAAACTTGTGTTATTTTGACCTCATTTGACCTTGAAGATATTGACCTAAGATCATGAACTTTGCACACAATAGAGTTCACTATCATGCCCATCCACCCTGTAAATTTCGTTGCTCTAGCCTTAATAGGATCTGAGATCTTTGGGGGGGGGAATCCGCCCCCCCCCCCCTCCAGTGCGCGTTATTTTCAGAGGCCCTCTAGGGCGCGTGTTAATGAACGCAGGTGCCGCCAGTACATGCAGGATTGACGGCCCTCAAGCCGGAGACTCCAGCGTTTTTCCAAGGGCAGCGCCAGAGCCTGATGATAGGGCTGGGAGGCACATCATCCTTGCACGCCTTGCTCCCATGACACAGCTTGCCAGAGCAACGCGAAGGGGAGGCATCAATGGCTGCCATATTTAAGAGAATTTGTTCGAGTGAGTTCGTAATATGAGGGACCCTCGTATGATCTTATATTAAGATACTCACTTTCGTTCAACACTCATCCCTCCACGTGCAAGGTTCCAATCGTGTGTTGGAGGTTCTGTTTCGTTACTAGCTCGGGAGGAGCTGCAAAGTTCCACTTAATTTGCAATGAGAGTGTGCAACATAAGTTTGTAAAAACAAACCCAGTTACCTTTCCTGAGGTTATGTATTTTTGCATTTTGAACTCCCACCCATCGAAACAATGCATCATGATGATTGTACGTGCACCATAAGCGCATTTTGGGGTCGTATCACCATGCCACAACTCCTGTGAGAACTCAATGGTTTTCACTCAGAACTTCAATGTATCGAAACAGGATGACGAACTTATTTCCAATAGACGGCGCAGTCTCGGGAGTCTTGTTACGCCCCTAAGGTTTTTATCCTCTAAGGTCCTCAGCGCAAAAAAAAAACGACGGCGCGCAGCGCCTCAGAATTCCCACCGTCATTCCTTGGGCTATTTTGTTTTCGTCTGACGTGCAAATTTAAACCTCAGGTTATGCAAATTCATTGACCTAGCTCAGGTCAAAGAGGATCACTACCAAGTATGCTTGAGGATTGATAACTTATACACATGAATAGATATTGACATGAAACTTGCTACTTGAGTGCAAATTACCTGTGCATTCAAAACGTATGTCTCCGATCTTCGTTTAGGGTCAGCTCAGTGTATGAAGCCAGGGTCCACTTTGGCCCGCATTGGGTGCATCTTTCTTTTCTTTTTGTACTGTAGATTTTCTGCTAACCTCTTTTTTGTCTCAGTATGTATATAGAAGCATCAGAAGTTCCTTATCCAATTTCCTTGGCATCCGTTAAAAGTGGCTTGAGGTCAGATCAAGATAAAGTGTGCAATGCGGGGTAATCCTATTTACACACCGCTGTTCGCGTAGTTTATTTCGCGTTTTTGTATGTAGTAAACTTACTTGAATAACACTCTTATCACGTAGTACCTTCCGTTCCTTGCTTATCGGTAGACCTGAATTGATTTATCGATATAACTGGCTTCATGCGTCCATGAGGTTATTATACGTTACCACTTGCCACTGCCTTTGTTCGATGGTTATTATATTCATTCGTAGTAGAATATACTGGAGCAGCACACAGTTCATGGAATATTTCACCTCCTTGTGGAAAGGTGGACGCGGTTTGTTGTTGGAGAATAACTATTTCCGTGCATTCCGCAGGAAATTCCACTCTCACTGGTGACAGTTATTCAGCCGGTTAGTTGGATTTACGGATGTTTCATCTAAATCAGTGATCATTCGGCGCCCATATTGTTTATTTTATAGGGTGAAGGAGTGGTTAAATGTGTTATGGCGCCGAATACGTCCGCCATTTCAAGTCGGATCACTTTCCGGTGTTATAGGAAGCTTCCAGATTGAATAATTTTCCCATCGTTCGGCAGCACGTTCTCATTTGCCAAACGGCGTGTGTCGTTTCCAGGGAACAGTCCACGCTTCCTGTCAAAATCCTGGGATGTAAACAGGACACGCCGCGCCGTCAGAATTTCCCAATCGCAGTCGACAGTGAGGCTTCTCTTCCCCTCACAGAAGATATCAGCGAGCAGCACATGCACAGCCGACGCGCAATCTAGTTCACTGGGTCACCTCGTCCGCCATGGTTCTGCGATAACGCAATGACCAGCTTCCAAGACGCGGTTTAATATTGAGCAACTTCTTATCGGAACACGTCGCTCAGCTGCTCGGCGACCTAGCATGCAGATATGATGAAGTCTTCAAGATATGGCATCTGGCTGGAAGTGGGAAAGCCCGTGTTCGTCGGTTCTGGGCTGCTCGTTTAGCCGCAAAATCGGCACGTTCATTTCCGGACACTCGGCTACAGCCTGGTATCCAGCTCTGCGACTTGCTACGACTACGGCTTAGCATCCAGTATATCGTACGATCTTCCATCTCGGTCCAGAGCAGTGCCAGAGGATATTAAGCAGTGCAATCGTCTAGGAGTTAAAAAACGTTAGTTTAAGGAACTACTAAGATAACCGAATAGTACCACATATAAAACAACCCGCGAAATACCGATGTAGGGATGGGCTTTAATTATCGCAACCAGCTCTTAGCTATGCACTGAAGCATATCCAGGTAGCATACGCGGTCTGGTCAAAAATAAAGAGACTACTCCTACAAATTGGGAGCGGGAGGGAAGCAATAAGAGAGGACCGTTATTGAGCTCACAAACATGTCGAGCTTGCCACGGCGTGGTCAGTCCTGACCCGACCACTCACTACCAGCCGACGCGTTCCGACGTAAACTGGTCCCCCTCATCTCTGGGTCGGAAAACGTCGGACTCCAAAACCGAGCTGAGAATCAAGGTCAGGTTCTCGTCAAACTTGCGAAATATGGAATGGAGACTTCTGAGCTCATGACTGGGGCTTATGGTGACGACTGTATTGAGCTGACGACTGGCGCTTATGGTGACAACTGTATTAAGGTGACGACTAGGGCTTATGGTGGCGACTGTACTGAGCTGACGACTGGGGCGTATGGTGACGACCGTATTGAGCTGACGACTGGGGCGTATGGTGACGACTGTATTGAGCTGACGACTGGGGCTTACGGTGGCAACTGTATGCCGCGTGCGCGTGTCTTTGAACGGTAGAGTAGGTTTGCCGAAGGAGAACCAAAACGTATAACAGACGATGACCGCTCTGATTAGCCTCGCACATCATTCACCGATGGTAACATCCAGAGGGTGGAGATGCCACCCGGTAGTTCAGTTGATTAGAGCGCTGACCAGACTATCTCTTTGCTCGCGCAAGGGGAGGGACGTACATTGCTCCAGCACTCCATACATTCTGCCATCCCTGTGATGATTTAAGAAGTCGGAAGGAGTAAATAATATTTGAGTATGATGAGCAAAATAGATAGACCATAGATTATGGCTCTCATTATACAGGGCAAATCATATCGCGGGCATTTTGACGATGAAGCGGTGAGCAAGGCTAAGGTTAAGAAAAACATGCGGTAATCAGTATTAAGCTAACCAAGCCTGACGCCACCGATTTTTGATGACATAAAACCTACACCTAATGATGCTGGATGGCGAAAAACCTATGGTACGAACGTTGGATGGAATAAAGCCTGAGGCGACATACAATTCATTGCATCTAACTTCAACGATTTGTGTTCAAATCAAGTTACACCTGCTGATGTCGGATGGTGTAGACATACAGGGGCGGGTACAGAACTGCTTATCGAAGGTGGACCAAGAAGAGAAGCAGGGAGGGAGGAGGAGCGCTCGTCGGGTGGATCCCACTCCCCTGAACTGACGACACTGATGGAAATAATCTCCAGGGGGTAAGGTTGGTGCATTGAGCTGACATTAGTGCTGCGCATGTGCAAACCAGGGTTGCGGAGCCGGAGCCGGAGCCGGAGCCGGAGCCGCCGGAGCCGGAACATTTTTCCCGGAGCCGGAGCCGGAGTCAGAGCCGCCGGGACATTTTACTCCGAGCCGGAGTCGGAGCTGGAGCCTTCAAAAAGCAGGGCGGCTCAGACTTCTAAAGAGGTGTAAATTAAACAAAATTTGCAAACGTGAAGTGAACGCATTATACCTAGTATGGTATGATATGGTATGAAGACGCATTTATTAAAAGCAGAAATGATGAAATACGAGTAACAGGTAGAAATATCATCAAATAATGGTAGAATAACCAACAACCATATTCAAGTCTCAATAGTCAATGCGAGAGTTCCATGTTTAGTTTGGTTAAGTTCATTGTTTCCATCATCAACGGGCTGTGTACCTTATTAGAGATGAGGTCAAACATTACAATTTACAACAATGGTGGTCCTTGGACCGTTCACGGGATGGGGAGTGTTATTGATTCGAGTCTCCCCTCTTCTGATTACCCCAATACGGCACGAAGCGAGCGTCAGTTTATGAGGGCATAACACCGAAAAGTAATTTGGACGGCGGTTGTTGTTTATTTAAAGATAGACACAGGGTTTATATGGGAAAGTTACTTATAATTGTCTGAAGTTTGCGCCTCTGAGTGGTAGCGGCTAACTTTTTTTTAACATCCCCCTAGCTCTTACTTAACACGCGCACTGGAGGGGGGCCAAATCCGCCAACCCCTCCGGTTTTTCGTAGATAACTCCACATTTTACCGGCCGATATACGCCATTGTTTGTGTACCTGTTAATAACTTACCGTCGCGTTGCTTGAAGTAAGAAAAATGAAAATCGACCGAAAATATTTCGAGTTAAGGGTCGCTAAAGTCCAAAACATTTCTCAGTGCCAGATCACAAATATCGGCGCTGATGCGCTTCCGTATATTAGCAAAAAGGAAGTGTTCTTGGCAAAACTAGGGACTTGTTTGATATACATTGTCATGCAACATTGTTCCAGAGTCATGTCAAGTCACCGAGGTCAAATCAGGTCAAGTTCATAACAGGTTAACACACGCCCTAGAGGGGGTATGGCGAAATCCGCCAATCCTTCTTTTTCGTACATAACTCCATATTGTACCGGCCGATATACACCAACGTGTTCGCGTACCTGCTTAGAAATCACCGGCGCATTGCTTAAAGGAAGAAAAATGAAAATCGGCCGAGAAGTTTTCAAGTTAGGCGCCGTTAAAGTAAAAACAATTCGCAGCGCCAGACCACAAAAATCGGCGCTGATGCGCTTCCCGTATATTGGCAATAGGGAAGTGTTCTTGACAACACTAGCGACTTGTTTGATGCATATTGTTATGCTATATAATTTAAAAGTGATGTTAGGTCGCCGAGGTCAATTCAGGTCAAGTTCATGATAGGTTAATTGAACCAAACTTGGTCAACTGGAATGTGTCAAAAATGCAAATGACTGTCATGCGATTGATGTCACTTTACATGTTACTCCCTATACATCCCGAAATCAACTGTTTGTCATTGTGTGCCTAAGCGTTTCCATACTTTATTCATGTATTTCACCCCTTTCTTTGCGAAGCCGATTGTACCGAGCCGCCCAACGGAGCAGTCGGGATGGGAGCCCGGTTCTGGTAACTGGAGCAGATAATGACCCAATAAAGTGCTCCTATATAGGTGCCCTGAGGTCAAATGGCCGATCTGACATCTGTATTGCATCATTATTAATGTCCTAAACATCATTAGTGCCAATTTTGGAGCATTTAAACACAACCACAGCGATCTATAACAATGACAAGCCAAGCCACGCAAAACCAGAACATTTTGCCATTTTGACCTCATTTGACCTTGAAGATATTGACCTAAGGTCATGAACTTTGCACACAATAAAGTTCACTATCGTGCCCATCCACCCTGTGAATTTCGTTGCTCTAGCCTTCATAGGAGCTGAGATCTTATGGGGGCGGAATCGGCCCCTTCAGTGCGCGTTATTTCAGAGGCCCTCCAGGGCGCGTGTTAATGGATCGATCACGTTTGGGATGTACGGAGCCGGAGCCGGAGCCGGAGCCGCCGCGACATTTTACTCGGAGCCGGAGCCGGAGCCGGAGCCGGGATACTTCCCCGGTGCCGGAGTCGGAGCCGGAGCCGTCCAAAATTTTCCCGGCTCCGCATCCCTGGTGCAAACCCAATAGGCTCCGTCCACCCATCTTGACACACACACACACACACACACACACACCATATGAGCGGCCGATCCAGCGGCACGTTGCTCCTGTGAAAAAGGAAGCAGCTACTCCGGCGTCCATATGCCTATCAGCTTAGTCCACAGGGGGTACTTAAAACCGCCAGAACCTTCTCATATTCAGCTGAATGAGGCACACTAACTCCGTCCGGGTACCACAACTTTACCCTAATGCGCAGTTGCAGAGTCTATACGTTTAGGGCCTAAGTTCAGCCAATGCAACCGCGGAGAGGATGAAGTCGACCGCGACCACTGCGTGCGCGAAATCTGATCAATCATCCACTGACATTTACTGGCTCGACGAGTTTGCCGAACACTGTCTGCATCGAGAATATCCGCCAGCTGGAGCCCGGGACCCCTTGGGAACATCTCCTCGCTACATAGCTACCCCCGGCCTAGACTAGACGGAAGGCAAGAAGAACCCCGGACAACTAGGAGGCAGTGTGTCACCAGCTACGAACTGAGAACAACCAAGACGACCCGCCTCCCGAACATCCTGACCGGGTGCGAGGGCCGCACCCAGCCCGACCTGCCGAACGCAGCCGGGAGGCAGCTGGACCAGCATCAGCCCTGGCGACACACGGACTACTCCTGGTCAAAGGCCAGATGTAAGATATAGCCACTATGTGAGTGTGACGCCATGTCTCACAGCCCCGACCAAATGCCGCCCCGTGTCATAGGGATCGTGGTGTGGTTTCGCGTTGCTCCACTTACCACACGGATAGGCAACCGCCGGCATGGGTATGACTAACGTCATAGATAGGCAACCGCCGGCAAGGGAACGCCTACGCCGTAGATAGGCAACTGCCGGCATGGGTATGACTACCCTAAAGATGGGCAACAACCAACATGGAGATGACTATGTCAATATCAAAATTAAGCCTGGCGCTCAGCCATGCTATGGAGCGTGTGAATTGCACGCACGCCAGCGCAACAGTTCTTAGCGTAGGCGGAGCCGGACCGGCTCGACCCACCAATCATAGGTGTAGGCCCTGGAGCGTCCTCAGACCAGGGGCAGAGGCGCGACTACAGCGTGTGCTCGCAGTGCTACCGCAGTCCCCGGCCGCAACCTTCCGTACGGTGAGCGTAAGGATAGCCGGCGCCAATGGTGCTAGAGGTCCTAAATGCCTTGCCATAAGTACATCTACTCCGGCAGCTGGCTTAACTCCCTTTACTCTGGTAGTAGGCGTGTGGATATTTGGGGCGAAGTGAGCGGCGGCAATGTTGTCTTCAGAAAATCAGCATGGCGCACGCCGGCCGTGCCACAAGTCACTCAGGCACCGAGCGAACTGGGCATGCGGAAGTGCTTCACACTTCCCGTTCACCGCCAGCCCAAAGTCATGGATTACAAGATCCGACCGCCGCCACAATCTCCCCTGCGTCCAGACCAAGATCCACCAGCGAGGGATGCTGCAAGTGGTTCCCTGGGCAGCTGGCCGGCCGTGGCTCTCGATGCGGACGGTATTCGACGGATGAGTCGAGCCAGGGTCGCCTCGTTAGCACTGGCGCGCGCGCGCGCCGCCGGTGCAGGGGACCGACACCTGGCTGCCCCGCCTCCAAGGCACACGCAGGTCCGGCTCGCCTGCCGCTTCCGACCCTATCAGTGCGGCGGATGGGTCCATCTGGAGTCCGAGGTTCGGCCTGACATCGCAAGTGGTCTCGTCAGGGTTGCAGCAGCTCGGACTCCCAGATTCATCTGCACGTGTTTTGGTTTGCTTTTTCTTGTTAGCCGCAGGTTGAAATCGCGCCGCCATCGTTCACACACACACGACACATGTGGCACACGAAACAGCTCCATGCCACACATGCCGCACCCACTATACCCACACGTACACTCAAATAAGGGCACGTGCGCGTTCGTAAGAACACGTTCACGTTTGTAAGAGCCTCCGCAGGTATCGGCAAGAGTCCGCATACGTTTGTAAAGGTCCGTAAACATTCGTAAATACCTGTAGGCGTTTGTAATAGCCCGTAGGCGTTCGTAGGGACCGGTAGATGTTTAAGAGCCCATGAGCCCGTAGACGTCCGCAGCGACCGTTAAACGTTTGTAGGAGCTCGCACACATTCGTAGGGGCTCGTCGGCATCTGTAAGCGGCCGTAGACGTTCATAAGGGGCCCGCAGACTTTCGTAAGGGTCGGTAGGCGTCCGTAGGCAAGTGCCCGTGGACGTTCGCAAGGGCCCATATAAGTTCGTAAAGGTCCGGTAAACGTTCGCAAGGGTCCGTGAACGTTCGTAGGACCCGAGGCCGGTTGTAAGGATCCGTAGACGTTCACGAGGGCCCATAGACTTCCTTATGGGTCCGACAACAGCCCCAGTGGCCATACAACAACAAAAAGTTGTTGACCTTTCCGTCTCCGCTATGGAAACCTCGTACTCGATTATGTGCGAGCAAGGGAGCCTAGGCACGGACAACGACAAAGGCCGGGTATGAGCAAAGGGCCCCTGGAAGCCTGGGGGCGACCGCCACGCCGCCCCTTTGGCTACGTCCCTGCACTGTACAACACACACGCACAACGTACCACACCGGAACAGTGCCGCGCAAAGCAGCCACACACCACACTAAGCAAAACAGCCAGATGCACACACTAAACACACACATGCATAGGGACACCGATATTATAAAAATTACTGGGGATGGAGAGAGGGAGGCAACATAGGCAGGTAATCGGTGGACCAATATTGATTGGGGTCCCACCCCATAGGGTCCCATGTTAAAAGTTGAAAATATTGGGGGTCAAGCCAACATTGGGGGGGGGGGGGGGGACAGCAAGGTACACTTCGAAGGTATACAAATAGACACCCATGCACAATGTGCAGAGTATGTGCATTGCACATTCTCTGTGCACTTTATGAAGCATAGCCTAACACACTGAAGTGATGATACTACAAATACATAGCTTGGCATTCGCACATATTTTGTAGGTCCACCAACGCTTCACACAGATACATCAGCCTCAGCTTCCTCCGGGGATGCAACAATTATAATATTTCTATCGTTTTATTGTGCATATCTGCATCTTTAATGACTATTTCATGCGTCACACACAAGGCACGATAACTTCCGACAGCTAACCTTACTACCACTTCTCCTCACATTTCGGGTCGTTGATTTTGGAAAATTATTTGGGGGTACAATGCATGGAGACAATGACAATAAGGAGAAAGCAATTGAGTAGGTGCACACACCATAAAATCCTATGTTAAAAGCTGAAAATATTGGGGGAGGTAAAGCCAACATTGAGGGGCAAATTCCCCCTCAAAATCATGCAAAACAACACTTATGCACCACCTCAAACAAGTGCTATATTAACTGAAGAACCATAACTACACAGAGTGACAGAACAGGCTTGACCGCCGAAATGAAACAAAAGAACGTGTAAGTATAAGCAGAGCATCATAAGTAATCCCTTCGCGAGACCACTTCCCAAAATGTCGACAAGGATCATTTCCAGACCATCAATCGAAGTTTCTGCTATGAAGGAATTCAGAGAACGTGCCACATTGCGCATCATGTGAACATGAACATGACCAGCTGTCCGTGCACAACTCGTCCTGACACGTACTTGTCAAACTCCGCGGACATGTCGCTCGCAAATATATTTCTCAGACATCAGCCCATGAAACTCACGTCCATGAATTTGTATTCAGATATAGTGCAGATCCGCACTGGCATGCTGTTGTATAAACACCCAGCAACACTCAATTCCCCTTGCCCCGTGCTGCATCAAACACCCGGCGGCAGGCCTACTTATTGATTCCAATTCACGCTTCCATGGGCCTCGTCTTCTCTCTCCCACTTGATAATTGTCCATGCCCACACTTGCCTGCGCTCTTCCTTCATTATCTCACCGTCATTCGCTCCAACTCTTCTTCTTTACTCATCTCGCTTTATCATGCACTCTCTCCTCTTTCTATCTCTCTATCTCAATATCTTCCTGTTTTATGTGAATTTAGTCGAATTCTTTCTGGGGCGGTTTTATGAACCATGATCTTACAATAAGCAGAATTTGTGCAGTTAACTCTGGCCACACCACTCGATCAGTAAAGTACAGTAAAACGACATTGACTGGGAGTACAAGCGTTGGTGTTGTAGATGTACAGACACGGCCATCCCAGCAGCTCGACCCTGACCTTTTCGGACCAGTTGTCAACTGACTCTCCCAGCTGGAGGTCAAATGCGCGCGTGTGAAGCGACTCGGACCCTGTCTGGTCAGAACAGGGGAGACCAACTCAGGAGAGACCAGTGGACTCTAATCAACTGAGCTACTGCGGCGGTATCCACCTATCACTTCATCTCTCCATCTATCTCCATCTCTCTCCATTTCTTTCCATGTATTTCCGTCTCTTGCCACGTTGTACGTCCATACAATTTACTGTTATTGTAACTTGCAAGACAATGCTCAATTAAGTTACTTAGAACTCTTGATTAAATACAGCCCAAACTCAACTATTATCACCCAGTAGTATTGAATGAGTATGGTGCTGAAAAGATGACCTTTTCAGCACTAATGTAATTCGTTTACTAGTTCCTCCAGAATCGATATTTTATATACCAGCATAAATAATTTAATGAATGATATTCTGGTTTAATTTTCGCGCCTGACTTCTTCGCGAAAATACAAGCATGCACATTTTAATTACTGAAGCCCGACATCACGCCTAGTGCTCTTTAGTGTTCCTGGTGATTATATTATGGCCGGGATATCTGAGCAAGGCCAGGTGCTAGCGATGTTTCACTCTCCACCACTTTCTCCCGAGACCAAAGCCTGGAGTCGGCACACTATTGTGGGCCAGGTGGCGATAATCGCCATCGCCTTTCGCAGCGCTCCGCTACAAAGGTAATTATAGACCATTCGCACGCCCTCGCAATTCCCACAATTCGATTCCCGGAGCAGCGAAGTTGGTCGGCCCAGCCAGCCAGTGTTTTATGAAGTAATTAAATCACCACATCTAGCAATAGCAGTCTGTCCAAATTTATCGTCGTCGACTCGTGGGTTATTAATAAAAGCACTTAATAGTTAGCATGGATAGCGTAGGCAAGTTCAGTTTACCTGACAATGATTGTCTGGGGTTTATCTCGCTTCGCGACAAATGGTTCGCAATTCCAATAGGTTCTCCAAAACCTCCAGCCGTTACTGCCTGTGTACTGATCTCACTGGCAACCAAATGCGGCGGCCAATTGAGCAACAGGTTCAACAAAGGTAAACGCCAGTACGTTCTTATTTAAGTTTGTGCCTTCAAATAGCCATGTAATCGTGATAGACAAACGCTCGGCGTATGCACGTCTGCTCACCTTCACCCGCTCGGTTACATCTCATCGCTTCGCCTGTCCAGTCGCGCCCGGGGGAGCCGGCCGCGCGAGAGGGGTAGCAGTCATCCAGTGGGCAGGTGACTGGCCCGGCCAACGCCCTGGCCTGTCACTGGTCGGCATCACCTATTGCACCACACCGGGAAGGAAGGAGTCCGGTCGACAACTCCGACCAACCCCCTACCCTGCAAAAGCAATGGTGACGCCTCATATGACGATGGAATGTCACCATTTGCATGGGCACAAAAAGAGACGATGACCGGCCAAGTAGCGTCGGAGATGCAGCGTCGGAACTATCGTTTTACCCCGCAGTCGTGGCCCGAGCCATCCAACGTCAATGTGAGCCAGCCGACCGCCGATGGCTCCGACAAGTCTGTACATTTGGCAGCAACCGTGATTATGATGTCAAACGCTTTCGGAAGGGGGTCAGAAGTTTAGCTCATTACAACACAGCACGAGGTCCTAAATACGCCTCCGCCTGAAAAAAAAGGTGTTATGCACCCAAGCCTGCTCGGAGGGGCGCCATTCCTTCTAAAAGGCGCCTCTTTCTCTCAGAGGAACGCCTCCCCCGGCTGAATCGTCGAGGAGAGTGCACTCGGGCCTTTTCGGCGGGGCGCCACCTTCCCATTCCTTCCCATTGGGTGGGGGTGGGGGTACATGCCCCTAGTGCCTGCCCCATTGCACCTGCTCATGCATTTATCCGGATGAGCTCACCTTTTCTACTCTGACGGACGCCATCTGCTGAAAGATTCGTTGAAAGGGAAACGGAGTGTACTTGAGCGTTCTGAACTGAGCCACATATCAATCGACGCATTCCCTCCAGTGGTTCCCTGGATCCGCCACTGATTGTGCCACACACCATGGGGCATATGAGCCATCCCAATCATTTTCATAAAAGCAAACCCCCGCTGCACGTACGGAGACACGGCCTACATCATTCATGGTTGGACGACGTGATGCCTACGGTAATCTACAATGAACTAGCATAGCTTGGCCCCAACAACTTACCAATGGACTAGTTTATTACAGGATACCGTTGTCATCACAAAGACGACGCAACCTTCAGTTCCCGTCCTTATTGGTTCAGTGCCAGTCAGAAAGAAACGGTGCTGTATACGCAAGCGCAGTGCATTTGATCACGGTATGCTTCAACTGCCAGGTATGGTGCAGTTATAAGCCTATTTCTTATGAAAAAGAATATTGTCTTTCACCTCAGTACTGGCTGATCATGATGTTGTTGTAATCGGGGGCATGTGATCCTCCCCCACAAATAGAGATGTGGCGCCCCTCCAGGACGCTCAAATGCCCCCATCCCAATGATCCAACGAGTTTTTTTTCAGCTGATAATGCTTCTCAGAGTAGAAAAGGTTCGAATGGATAATGGCGCCCCCAAAGAACTAGTGCCCCCCAAATCCGTGGATAGCCCCTGCACCAGAGGAATTCACAAAGAATAACATAAGTAGTATGAATGGCAAATGGTGAAGAATGGTAGCGACAAGCTATCAGCTCTCCGAAATCAGTGTTTCCCGCGCCATTCGTTTCCGCCAATTTTTTTAATCCGCAGACTGTCCCCAAGCTGTGCCCTTGTTGGACCGAGAGACAGGATTTTGTGAGGGACAAAGGGGCGGCTAAGAAAAACGTTTGTGACAGAAAGCCCTGCATATTCGCTCATGACATCCCTGGCTCGTAACGTGCCCTGAACGACATTTCCCACGTTTTCTACCCCAACGTTCGCATTACACAGTCGCTAGTTATTGAACTTAAACTAACTCACATGAATTAAAACTCTGCGCGACGTTCAACATCCAGATTTGTGACCGGAAAACAATCCGATCACATCGAACTCAAAATCATTGGGATGAACAAACTGTACAGTGACGTCATAAACATATGGCAGCAGTTATTTAGCCGGCTTCACTAAAGATATCTTTGCTCCGCAAATTTGTTTACAACTCTGCCCCGATCACGGGTGGTGGTCGTCAAGGCCCTTTGCGGGTGGTGGTGAGTGGTGTCTACGCTGCGGGTTCTACCATAAGGTCATTATGGGAAAAAGGAATATATTGTCATGTTGCTAATTCCTGTGGTCCGATGGTGGTTTCTTCTATTGGCTTGCTTCCTTTCAAATACGGTAACTTTAATCATATTTCGTCAATTTAACATCTTGACAGCATGTACATTTTTATTTTCTTCATGTGGCTCATTACCGTGGTATCCACCTCGCTATGGAGAATGGTAGAATAATGGTAACTAACTACACACCATGGTAGTTGCCTACATTTACCAATACTCCAGAAGTGTGTCCCACTGTTTCATGATATGGCGCCGGAATTGGCGCATTTGTTACAGGTAAACAGAATGAACCAGGTGATATGGAACCAACTCTGACGTCATCAACGATTTTGGAAGAGTTGCAAGTTCCATTTGATTCGCCTTTAATTATTTTGTAAAGTTAGACTGGGTTAGCAGGAGGGGCAGGTGGCGGGTAAAATTGGATGGTTGTCCATTATAAAAGCCTGTTCTCTAATAAAAGCTAATTGTACTGTATGTACATGGTAAATAGGGGTCATGCAAACATAAGTTGTGATGATGTCAGAGCTAGTCTTCTGAAGACCAGTTTTGCTTACATGCCCCATCCAACCTTAGCAATTGGATACACTTCTGGAATGTTACCAATTTGTCATGTAATTTGTAGTGTCAGGATCTCCGTGCATTCATGAGCAATTCATCACAAAGTGGTCTATTGATAATCAGCACCATTCAGCCTTTGAATGAGAAATGTGAGATGACCATTGATCGAGCAGCAGAGATGACAATTGATCAACAATGATAGTGAAATCGAGCAGCCAGAGCCAGCATGGCCAGGCCTGCCAATATGGTACAACCACAATGTACTGTCATGGACTGCCAGCACTGGTGCAACTAGACCTGCCAGTAGAACAAAATACAATGGTATTACAACATCCCCACCCTTCAGAGCCACTATAATAGGCAGTTATATAGCTCCATACTATAATAGAGCTCACATGAGGAACAAGTGTGGCCACCAAGATGACTGGGGAACTAACATAAAGACTGATGCAGTGCAGACCACGGCTAGTGACAGTATCAGAAGTGCTAACACTACCAGTGACAGGGTGCACTCAATACACTTGCATCAGACACATGCATGTGCCTAGACTTTCCACTCTGGACACCATCAGTGTTGTTTTTTGTCAGCAGTCCAGGCTGCACTTCTGACAGGCCTTCCCAGTGCTTGTGCATCAAGAGGTGGGACCAATGCTAGTGAGTGCATCTGACTGTTGTTTGCTGGTGACAGTGTAGACTGCAGGCTGCTCTGTGCTGTTGAATGTCGCCTTTGTAAGGTCACTTTTCCTCTGACTGTCCACATGTAATTCTGTGTGTGTATACAAAGGGCTGGATCAAAATTGGGGTGTGACAGGAGGCCCCCCTTTTGTGGGGTGTTTAGGATGGGCTGCGGCTAATACTTTCTGTAAAAAAATTTTTTCCAAACAATTATTTACAAACACAATTAAAAAAAAAAACTCTTAAAAAAAAATTAAATTTTTTAATAGAAAATAATATCAAAAAAAAAAAAAAATTTTTTTTTGAAAAATTTTAAGGGAAGGAATGACTGACCAGGTGGACTCTCATGCCATAGCACACATGGGTTGGCTTCACGTTAAGGATGGAGCAGTTCCTGTTCGCAGTTCCTCATCACAGTTCCTGCTGTCACATCAGTACCACAATGGATGAGCGCAAAATGACCAATGCAGTTGATGCGCACCCTAAAGCATAAATCCACCACCAGTACCACAATGATGTGAATATGGGCTCCTGCACAAGTATAATAGGCAGCATGGTCACTTTCATCATATCCTATACTAGTACCTCTTCATCCTCCTCCCACGGCCTGTCAGCGTCTTCCCTGTAGTGTGTCCTAACTTTATTGGTTGAATGTTGGTGCTTGAGGCTGTCATCACATACACAAAGTCAGCTTAATGTTCTACAGGCTCCAGAATGGTGATGTGATGGATGCCAACCACATGCTGGAGATATAAAGAGATTTGAAACACGCCTCTCGGGTAAGTTTAGTGTATCCGATATTAAAAGCCTGCAGTTTGGCAGTAGCTCTCTTGTGTGCATGCCTACACACGCCTGCACATGCCTACATATCTCCCTGTTACGCCAGCTCCATGTAGACCCAATATATTTCATCCACCGTCACTTCACACGTCACTTCACACGTGATGTATATTCCCACCATGGGATGCATGTGCCGGTAGTTATGCTTCTCAGGATTAGATAATAGGCCATTTTTCACCAGATCATGTGCATCCATGCAGTTAGCCAATGTCACACACGATTTGCCCTTTGGCACTTCAATTCGCCCACCTCTCACTGCAGTCGGTACTGTAGGTAGTCCGAGTTTTCATTGAAGCCATGAATAGTTAAGAAAAAGGTTGTGCACAATACATTGTTTAATCGTTCCTACAATCAGATGTGCCTTGTTGATTGCTATCAAAGGATGGAACATGATGTTGTTTTCTAGAATATCAACCAGAATATGTCAAGCATTTACTATGCCAGGTCATGTGTAAGTCCATACTGATGTACAGTTGGGGAACAACAGTCATTTCAATCCAAATTACTCCTTAAAGAGGCACCTCAAGATCTGCAACTGCTGAAAACTGCTCCATGTTTATGTTGGTGTGACCTATTTAACTTGAGCATGTAGCATATCATGAGTGTTGTTTGTGCTGGGTCTGGGTCCATCAGCCACACAGTTGTCATGTGGCCACCTGGCCACTTACCATCAAAGGTTTGTGCTTTCCTGTGTTTTATTTGAGTGCCTGAAAATGGCACACAAAAATATTGCCAAAGTCAAAATATGTAGTCAAAATAAGTAAACAAAATATCTGCCATTTCTGGAAGCTTGGACTGTCATCTTCAGACATGGCTATTTTCCGAAGCTGTATTTATGTGTGCCTTAATTTCAGATCATGTTTCAATACTTCACCAAGTTGTTCACGAACATGGGACAAGTGGACGAAGTGACTCCGGAGGAAAGCTTTGTGGGAAGGGTGTATCAGGTAATGATGGCCTCAAGCATGTGTGATTGTAGCGATTGTGGCGGATGCGATTGCTACCTCGCTGTGTAGCACTGTTTGCATTGTTTTGTCAGAAACCATCGCTCCATAAGTCTCCATCGGACGGCGGGTCACCATCGTCGAACAGGACAGAAATGCTGGGGAAGTTGGCTGATGTCAGCTCTTAATACAGCCTATGTTTTGCTTTTGTGTTGTAATTGTGTGGCAATTATTGTCCGTGCTAACCAGGTTTTTATGTACTTCAGAATGACGCCGAGACTTTAGATAAGGAGGCGTTGGCCGCAATACAGAATCAAATAAATGATGGGGTTAAGTACCTAATGGTAAGTTTTCAGGTACCATCGTGGTAAATTGTTATTGTTTGCAATCAACAACAAACCTGTCGTTGTCATGTGTGCAGCGAATAGTATCTGGACAGACGTGTCAGCTCAGAGTGGAAGGAACTATATCTCCTCAGTTGAGCCAGGCTCCTGGCATTGAAACGTCAGAATCAGAGCTGGTTAATGTTTGATCTAGTCGACACTACCGCTGGCATTTATGACCTTGTGGAGTTTCTCTGGGTGTGTGCCTAGGCCGGCTGGATAGAAAGCCACAGTGTGACTGTGAGCCTCGGGCCCCTTGGGCCGTCTGTAGTTGTGATGCGTGAAGTCCGTATTATTCGCTTTGCAGCATCGTCACTACCTGAATGTTAAACTGAAATGACCAACCAAGCACCTGAATGTCAACTACGCACGGTCCCTACACGTAATAAACGCCTAACACCATAAGACCACTCATTATAGCCTCCAAAAACCATCACTTCATATCAGATTAATACGTGCTCGAAATTTCAGCCGAATTTATACCTGAAGATCGAGCCGGAAGTGTTGGCACTCCTGCAGCTGGTCATATGGCGTGTAAGTATTGGCACCGCGTTCGTCTGCGGAACTTGGCCTGGATGCCGGAATTTGCATGTCACACTGCATATGTGCATGTACGTGTCTGTATTGATGCCATTATTGCAGCCACATCCACAAAATGCATGGCTGTTATTCTAGCTGCCGAAACCCGCGGGCTTGTTTCCTCCAGGGAATTGACAGGAGCGAAGTCGCGTGCTGTCGCCATGCATGCATTAATGGTGCACCTCTCGAATTGGTGCTATGATGGTCGGCAGCGAGGCGCCAAGCCCTGTTGTCGTCGCCCTGGCGACAGTACGGCCTGCAGCGACGGTACTACACGCTGAGCTGGTGCCTATGGCGGGGAAGTTTAGTCATGCATCGATCAGTGCACGTCCAATTCACTTCGCATTGCCAAACTTATTCCAGGGGTCTTTAACCGTCCGAGTGCGGGAAAACTTCCCAACCCTCGGATGTCCCTACATCTCCACGTCCCCACCTCTGTCTACCGGCTCTTCAGTGCCGTCTGTGTTTGACACCTGACCAGTGTGCCGTCTGTGTTTGACGTCTTAGTGTGCCGTCTGTGTGTGTCGTCTCTGTATGTGTCGTCTGTATGTGTCGTCTGTGTGTGTCGTCTGACCAGTGTGCCGTGTGTGTGTGTCGTCTGTATGTGCCGTCTGACCAGTGTGCCGTCTCTGTGTGTCGTCTCTGTGTGTGTCGTCTTGTATGTGCCGTATGCTGCTGTATGTTTGTACAGTCTTACCAGTGTGCCATCTGTGTGTGTTGTGTTTGTCAGTGCATGAGGACAAATGTGTTGTGTGTATGTCTGAAAAGTGTGCCGACTGTATGTGTGGTCTGACAGTGTGTGTTGTGTGTGTCGTTCTTGTGTGTCGTCTGTATGTGCCGTTGCAATGTGTCTGACCAGTGTGCCGTCTGTATGTGTCGTCTGTGAGTGACGTCTGACCGTCTGTGTGTGCCGTCTGTATGTGTCGTCTGTGTGTGTCGACTGACCAGTGTGCCGTGCGCCGCAGCACACCGTACTCAGCCGCGGCCAGACGTTCGGCCAGCAGCTGCTGGGTGTGTCGTACGTGCGCCTGACGCCGCGCCGGGCCCTCCTGCTCGCCCTGCTCACGGTCGGCGGCAGCTGGCTCCGGCGGCGACTGCCCGACCTGCTGTCGGTCGTGCCGGCGCAGCGCCGGGAACAGGTCAGGTCGGGTCGTCAGTCCGGGAGCAGTCGCCGGAGGTCCGGCGGCGGGGTGTTGTGTAGCGAACGATGTGCGACGTCGGCTGCCCGCGTGTCAGACGTTTTGACCCGGAGACCCGATTGTTTGGGACCCACTCTCTGTTTGTGTCGAGGATCTCGGTTCAGTTTTGAGGGTCGCGTTATTGCCGCAGTGGTGTCGGGTTCCTGCTCTTATACTGGCACTCGTACTCATACTCCGGGAGCTTCTCCCAAGTACGAAGACAGTGCCAATCTGAGTTCCTTTTGCCTTGCTATATAAGGATCATTAATTCCAGGCATGCTATAATTTATGGCTGTGGCATGCCGCCGAAGGTATTAAAAATGTCTGGCGTAGCATCCGAGAAAGTACTGTTTTAGAACGCGTAGGAAGCTGTCTCACAAAGAAAGTCCCGTCGCATCGAGGGCACAATATACTTGCAATTATTGGCGTGTGGCATCTACGTAGTGTTTGCTCTTGCTCAGACTCATTATTAGCTGTGCTCCTTACTCGGTTGTTTGCTGTTGATTAATCACCAGCGGTCATCATTAGAAGTGGCAAATACCCAACATTTTGAGACCAAAGCCCGGGCCCGGCCGATCTACTTTGACCAGGCCCGTCTTGACCGGTCAATATGCAGTGAAGGCAGGTCAAAAGGACTGGCATGATGTGCATGTAAGGTAGCACTATTATGTTTTTACTCAGATTCAGGGTCATGTTGCCAGCGAATACCACCTCTTCCACGAATATCTAAGCTGTTCAACATGTGTCTTGGATAAGCTGCTGTTTTAACAATTACCTCTACAGATATCTTATTAGATAATAAGGACGTTTTAGGGAAATAGCTTGAAGCTGTTCAACTCTTGTGACAAATGCATTTTGTCGCATAATGTCCAGCTAATTTCTGGCACTTGACTCATAACATGGTGAGTTTATATGGCCTTTGTGCAAGACAAGGGAGGGTTTAAAAAAAGTTATTTGTATTTTCAACTAGCCATTCTTTAGTTTTATCTGAGCAAACTAATTAGTTTTGCAGACATCTAAATTATCACAGCCACATCAATAACTAATGCCCAAGCAATTGCCTCTTTCAGCAATCATTCCCATTTCCTCCATTTTCAGTACCTTAGCTCCATACCGCCAACTTAGGATATTTTAAGCAAAGAGAATGTGGGTGTAGTTATTTATCCAGTTGGCTTTCTGTGTTGTTCCATACATTCAGATGTATTTACCAGTTTTTGATGAATTGATGATGAAAATCGTGCACGTGATGCTGATGAATCTGTGAGTTGATGTAACAAGTATTGGGACTAGCCTGCTCGATGGACTAGCTCGATATCAGTGCCCCTGATAATTCAGAGCTGTCCAAAGGTGTGTTGAATTTCCAAAGTTTTGTTCTTTTTGCGCAAAAAGGGAACATCAAAAAGAAATCATGCTAAGCTTGATCAAACCTTTCAGGATGGTAGATTTGCATCGAAGCAGTCGTGTATAATTTTCATCATGCCACCCATGTGTCTCGCCTGATGGAACTTAAACTTGCAAAATAAGCAGCATATGCTGGTCATTGCTATTCAAATATACATATGTAGGCATACTGCTCATTGAATCCCTTGAATTTACTTTGTTATCCATTTTAAAAGAACTAAAACCAAATAAATCATAGTCCACCAGACATCTGCACTACGGACGGCAACGTTATGAAATTTTCGTGTGTTTTTAATAGTTATATATTGAGCATGTATGTGTGTTTCTAACATCAGATATTCCGGATCTTCATATGTTTTCCTTCGATTTGATTTCTTTCGTTGCTCAACAGTCATTTTACCTCGCTCCTAAACACCGGAATACTGACGGTAATTACTTTTTTGAGAAAATTATGCCATGGTAAATTTGATTCATGAATCTCGGTAAAATGTGACATGGAGTTATTATGTGAGTATATTGGTGATGTACTATTGACTTCGCTTCCTTTCTAATTTGTTTTGATATGAACCAATTGTGGAACTCACACACAGAAGTAATTGTGAGCCTGCGCAAATGCCAAGACGCACCCAAAGTTTGAGTGGGTCCATGGGCGTCGCCAGGGGTTTTGGACAAGGGTGAGAAGGTTTTTAGGTCGATTTGTTTTCATGCAACTCTATATGCGTAGCGTCCAGTTTAGCGAAGTTGGGGAGGGTAACGCGTCCCCTCCCCTCCGTCCCCACCGTGGCGACGCCCATGAGTGGCCACCAATGCTGAGAGTGCTGAGGGACGTCATGCAGATAGCTGCTTTTGTGTGGAGGATGAGGGAGACCCTACCGGTGCTTCTTAGCGGGTTCTGAAAGGTCTGCACAGTGCTGGCACTGACAGAGGGCTGTTTCTGTATCGGTGCTGAGGGAGGGCGTATGGTTGATCCGGTACAGGTGCTGAGGGAGGCATTATGTCCAAATTAAGTTTGATGTTGTCAGATGACAACGCAAATCATTAGTTTTCCATGCGAGTCGCAATACAAATATATATAATTTTGCACAGGAGCCTCAATGAAGCTGCCATGCACAATTTTCAGTTATAAATGCTAAAAATGAGTTCGAAAGCAAAAGGCTGCAAAGTGAAAATGTTAATAATATGAACAGCTGTTATGTGAATGTCAGACAAGGTCACACATTGTGGTAGATCACTGCAGATGTAAATATAATAGTACTCACTAATGATGCGGGTGTCATCGTTCATCCTGCTCTCTGAGTTCTGGCAGGCTGGGGGCAGGTCCTATGACATGAGGCAGTTGCTCCCGTACGCGGACCGTCTGAGGTGACCAGGAGCCGTCGCCGCCCAGGTGCGTGGCGCGGCGGACGCGGCGGACCTGCTGGTTCGGCTCGCCTCGCTGCTGAACCTGCTGCTGTTCCTGCGCGGCGGCCTCTACCCGACACTGGCCGAGCGGCTGCTGCGGCTGCGCAAGCGGCGCGTCGCGCAGGACTTCGTCTCCGAGACCAACTACACCTACCTCACCCGCGAGTACCTCTGGCGAGGCTTCTCCGTGAGTGCCGGTCGCTGCGTGGCCTGTGCATGCAGGAGTTTGTGCTGCTGGGGTGGCTGCACCGGTTATGTGGGAGTTTGTGCTGCTGGGGTGGCTGCACCGGTTATGTGGGAGTTTGTGCTGCTGGGGTGGCTGCACCGGTTATGTGGGAGTTTGTGCTGCTGGGGTGGCTGCACCGGTTATGTGGGAGTTTGTGCTGGTGGGATGACCGCACCAGTTAGGCAGGAGTTTGTGCTGGTGGGGTGACTGCACCAGCTATTGCGAATATTTAGCAATAGCCGTATGGTGCCACACATAAGCTTATAGGGCAGAAACTGACAAAGAGAAGCTGATGATCGCTTTGAGTCAAGCAGAAGCTGATCAGCTCTTTGAAGTGGTTCCAGCTCTGCGAAATGTAAAATCATTCCTTTACGTATGGTAGCTCCCGTTGGGAACATTTTTATGTATGCGCGTTTAGGTCCCTGATTACTTGTGCATGGGTTTTCCTGAATGGAGGGTCGCTGCGGTACCGGTGCCGAGAAAACTCGGTCCACGCATGGTCATGCAGTGCTTCTGGTAACGTTTCTCTACACTAGGATACCAGAGACACCACGCGGGAGACCGTTCAGATGCACGTCTTGTGCCGGGGAAGACGTGCCGCGGAGTATGTGGGACTCGCCATTCTACTCCATTTTCCCAATGGCTACATGCATTTGCGATTATGCTTTATTAGCTATGACAGTGATGGTTGTGGAGAACCAGTGTGGTCGCAGCACTTGCATGGATCAAGGCATGGATTTGATCCTGTAATGAACGTTTTGTCATCGACGGAAGATTATTTGTTATAATTTTAGTTTCACCAAAAATTTCACAGAAGTTGTCGGATGGTTATTCGAGATCCGATGGTAAGTTCATCGCGAGTAGTATTGTCATCTACATCCACAAGATGGTCTGGAAAGCCTGTGGAGTGATTCCCCAGTAGCGGTATTGCTGTTGGCTGGCACTTGGGGGGCTGTATGTTGGCACTTGGTCGGGGCTGTATGTTGGCGCTTGGCCGGGGCTGTATGTTGATTCCCCTGGTAGCGATATTGCTGGGGCTGTATGTTGTTGGCTTTTGGCACTTGGTGGGGGCTGTATGTTGGCGCTTGGTCGGGGCTGTATGTTGGCGCTTGGTGGGGTGTATGTTGGCGCTTGGTGGGGCCGTATGTTGGCGCTTGGTGGGGGCTGTATGTTGGCACTTGGTCGGGGCTGTATGTTGGGGCTTGGCCGGGGCTGTATGTTGGCGCTTGGTGGGGGCTGTATGTTGGCGCTTGGTGGGGGCTGTATGTTGGCACTTGGTGGGGGCTGTATGTTGGCGCTTGGTCGGGGCTGTATGTTGGCGCTTGGTCGGGGCTGTATGTTGGCGCTTGGTCGGGGCTGTATGTTGGCGCTTGGTTGGGCTGTGTTGCGCTTGGTGGGGGCTGTATGTTGGCACTTGGTGGGGGCTGTATGTTGGCACTTGGTGGGCTTGGTGGGGGCTGTATGTTGGCACTTGGTGGGGCTGTATTTGGTTGGTGGGGCTGTATGTTGGCGCTTGGTGGGGGCTGTATGTTGGCGCTTGGCGGGGCTGTATGTTGGCGCTTGGTCGGGGCTGTATGTTGGCACTTGGTCGGGGCTGTATGTTGGCACTTGGTGGGGGCTGTATGTTGGCGCTTGGTCGGGGCTGTATGTTGGCGCTTGGTCGGGACTGTATGTTGGCGCTTGGTCTAGGCTGTGGGTTGGCACTTGGGCTAGGCGCTTACAACCACTCGACGTCAGTCGTCAGAGTATCTGCTGATGCAAGAATTTTCAAGTTCCGGCTCCCCTCTCCTTCACTATCTATTCTTCCTTCGGCATCAACCAGTCCTAGGTTATAATTTTAATTGGCGTGAAGCTATTGTTCGTCGTTTCCTGGTTTCAATCGGTTAAGACTGGCATGAGATAATATTATTTGGTGAACATAATAAAATCATATATTTATTTCAACGAAAAAGATTAGCTGGGACCTTCAGAGAATCTTGTGTTATGTTGTGTTGTTTTAATAATCCTACGAGAGGCGCTTAAATCCGAACCACGCCTTTTCATCCAAATTATTGTTGCAGTTACCTATTGGACAGCGTGCACATCTCAATGTTGCCTGCGAATAATTAGGTAACGTATATTGTATGCAATCTGCTTCTACGCTGTCAAAATGATTCATAAACGGTATGGTTGAATGGTAGGAAAATTCCGGAGTTTGGACGGTTATGCAACTGCGTGTTTTTGTTTGATCACTCCAAATGATGGTTTTGCTACATGATCACACTGGTTGAAGCGCCCTTAAATTCAAACTCAAGTGATGGTTTAAGCAGATTGGATACACTTTGTTCAACAGCAATGTTGTTTTATGTTGTGTCCTGTTTTTCCATTTCGTCGCCACGAAATGGGCTTATAGCGTTGAGCCCATTTTTCTAGCAATTTGATGATGCGACAGAGCAAATCGTGTCCAAAACTTGCACTATGCTAATCCATCGTCAAAATTATCCTATGGTCGATGCGCCTTTTAAACCCAAATAACTAACTAAAACCATCAGATGATTACAGCTGGAATTACATTCCGAAATACAATTATCTCTCATATGGGATGCTACCCCTACTCGCCCGTCCCTACATCCGCCAGCGCGCACCAGACAGCAGCTCCTCCTCAGAGGCTGGGTGAGGCGAAACAGCCGACCGCTCCAGCTGGCGTCTCTTACGCCTCGTTGTCGTAGTTTACGGGACAGCCACCGGCGGCGCTAGCGTCTGCACCTCACGTGATGTGCCGAGAGGCTGTGGTGCACCTGGTATTGCCGCAGAGCTATGGCATGCGCTGTATATATATATATGCCGTTCACTTGTGGAGTTCTCGCCACAATTTGTTCCAGCACGCTTTAAGATGGAAGAACAAATATTAATAGTTAGATGGCAAATGATGTGCAATGGTATGTGTGTAATTCATCCAAGGTATACTATCTAGTGTAGACCCCATCTCAACTTTTTATGTCACAAGTCGCCAAATGGCACAGCTAATTATGAGGAGATGAATGCAATATTAGCGTCACATTCGTATCGGGGAGCGTCCAAGATTGCCTGTTTGAACTTCGTGATGCGATTTCAACACTGGCATTCATTTCGTTTCATTCGAGCCCTTGTCTAAACAATGCTAAAATACCGGGTGTCATTAAATGTGTGATGTCAAAAAGAACATGGCATGATCTTGAAATTTACGGTAAAATGGCATAAAGATGATACTTATAAACATGAGGCTAGCAATCCACTAATCTAAGAGATAGTGAAAGGAGGAACGAAAACCGTCCAAACATAATCCTAGGAGCCTAATGCCAAAACTTTGTCGAAGGACGCCGATTCAATATTCAGTGTGTGATGCTTTCCACATACGTTCGTCACAAATTGATCACTGTGTCAAAAAGTTGCTACATGCATCATCCTGACCTCGGAACTTCATCACGCGACCGCTGTATCCCAATATCCATTCCCTGCCATTCCTCCAGATATAGATCAAGCCTCGCCCCGTGCAGAGGCTTTTTGTCGAAAAAAAATGCAGCGCATATCGGTGTGTCGCCGCCAAGCACAGCTGATGAGGTATCCTTTGTCGACAGCATGCTGAGTAAAAAGTGAAAATGTCATATAAAATCACGTGCAACGCGATCAGGGAGGACATGGACGTTGTTCGCCGAAATCGCAGCTTATGGGCGATTGGCCTCGCTTATTGCCCATATTTTACCAATCGTGGGTGTGACAGATTGATGGACAAGTCAGCAGAGCTGTTTACGTAAATAATTGTCCTTTCCATGGCCATTTTAAGTTATTGACTTAACTTGACCTCAGGTGACTTGCTTCGTCTTAGAAGTCGCTGGTTAATTTTGACGTCGGCAACAACATAAGCACGCACATCGGGCATCAATCGAGATGTGATCACGAGCAATACACTGTTTTCCCCCTCATGTCACTTACATTTCCTCTCCGCTTGCGAACGAACGTTCAGTAGCGTTACGGAATCGCGACCACCAAACCATGGCGGTTTCGGACTGACCAGGGGCACGGCAACACTCGTCAAGTTTGACATGGATGAGAAGTGTGATTTTTAGTGAGGAGGTGGTGTCCCCACAGCATGTGGAAATCTTCCTTTCCACCAATTCACGGGCCTGTTAGCTGTAATACTTGGGTTTGTTCGTCGGTCAAATGCACTTTGTGCCGACATCCTTGTTTTCGGGTTATCTTGTTCACCCTGTGGCTGACCCCTTGGGCCTAGCTAGCACTATGCTCCTGCCGCAGGAGCTGCTGATGTGCGTTCTTCCCCTGGTCGACATGCGTGCGCTGCGCGCAGCGGTGCTGCGTGTGCTGCCCGTCCGGCTGCGCGCTGCGCCGGCGGTGTCCGACGGCCGCTGCGTGTGGTGCGCGCAGCCGCCTGTGCTGCCGCACTCGCTACAGTGCTGCCATCTGGCCTGCTACTACTGCCTCCAGGCGGCACCAGGTGGCAGGCAGATCGCCTGTGCGCAGTGTGGCCGCGATTCTGACCGGACCCAGGTGCAGCCCGTGCCGGTGGTGAAGCGGCGCGACGGCTGATAATGTGTTATGGCGGGAGTGATCTCGCTTTCATAGCGCTGGGAGACTCATCAAATAATTGTGGCGGTGATATTGCGTAATGTCGGTCAATCGCTGATGACAGTGAATCTGTTGCTATTATCAATTATGAGTGCGGACGTTTTTACCTCCATGTATCGTTTTCCCGAGAATTTATCGGATGTGGTGCGACAGTGGTGGTTTGCGCCTGCTGAGCTCAGGCACGCAGTGATATGTGGTGGCTCGTGACAGGACTGGGATTCCTACCTTCGGTGATAATTTGTACCGCATTGTGGCAGTTCTGATGTCCAGACATTGAAAGGTGATTACGATGTGACAAGCACTCTGCCGTGTTCAGGAAAAACCGAAGGTGAAGTTTAGACACGTGTTCGGTTTTTTATATCATGCGAAAGCTTCGTGAAAGCTTGTCAGGCGAATATAATTGAATCTATGCACATTCTATATTATTCGGTATCAACATTTTAATGATGTAAGTACCGTAGACCGTGACAGTGAGGTACGATTCGCAAGAAAGAAAACCGTCTACGTTGAATTGTTGCGCGGGGTATTTTTATTAAGCGTGTTCCATTGCTATTATGCATGTTCCACATCTCGAAGAAAGCTGTGTCTTCGGTAAGGCCAGTATGACAACTATGGGAGTTGAAGAAGGAAGGAAAGGGACGGACCATGCTGCTCCCCTGTGGCAGGAAAGGATCGGGCACCATACCGCGAAAGAAAACCTGCAGACCAATCGCAGCTGTATTCTGGCGGACCACCAAGGCGTCCGTCTCATTGCGGCCAATTGAAGGTTCTGCTTGGACGGGTCGCTGCTCGTCTGCACGCTACGTAATGGTTGCCTAGCTATTAGTGCCTTGGAGTGATCCGACCATGATTATTATCTAACGCCCATGCACCTTGTATAAAGTATCAGCCTTCGACACCGAATTGAAACGGATGGCACTAGGATGGACCAGAATTACTTTTTTCGTGGCATTCGCTCAGTGTATATTTGAGCTCTTTGCTAATTTCTACCGTCTTACCAATTCGGGGTGACGAAATCATACACGAGAACAGGTGGAAGAAGCGACGAATGTTAGGAACTGATGTTGAGACAATGCGTCTTTCGGAAGGGTGGTACTGTGTGGCAGTCTCTGACTATGTCGGCCTCGGTGCGTGCCGGTCACCAGACCGGGTCCTCCTGCCGGCTTCAACGGCCCTACAACCACTAGCAAAGATCTAGAAAATCGGCGTCTTGCCTACTCTTCCGAGTAGTATGCACCACAAATTTCAGTTTTGAGACGTAGCAAATCATTTATCCTACTTCCGGTACAGGTAAGATGTAGGTAGCTCGTCGTTGTTCGTTAATTAGGTGCGACTATTGACGGATCAAATAAGATTATTTTTTAGTCAGTTTGGGAAGGGCAGAGGGCAGCATAGAAAAACACAGAATTTCCAAATTGGCGATCACCAACATTAGAATTGCGCAGTAATGGCAACACATGAGACCGGGGACCTCCACAGCCGCAGGGACTCCACAGGGTCGGTCACTCCTAGCACCTGTCTCCTCTTTCGCAAGGCTTTCGAGCCCCGATGTGGAATGGCATTGTGGAGCCTGTGCGTTGTGGAATCGACGTAACTAAACAGACTGCCAAGGCCGGCGAGGCGCTAATGTTACCGCGGGTTTGCTACCGAGGAAGCCCAGAGAGCGGAAAACGATCCGAAGAGGTGTGCTCTGCAATAACAGCTGACGAACCCTGATGTGGCTTATAGGTGACAGGAGTGCTTTTCGTCGCTCTCTTGGCGTCGAATGTGGTGGTGATAGGACGGCACTGAGGAGCATCAATCCACACCCATCGTACTTTTGTGGTGCGCCACATGCTGTCATCCAGCGTAACGTGGCTCATTACCGCTGACACTGCAGTCGATGCGCCCATAAACCCCAATAATCAACCAACCGTTACCGCTGAGCCCACGGTCCGGGTCGCCTGCAACTCATACCGGAGCCCAACGCGTCCGTTGTGTTTCCAGTGTTTCCAGGACCCACACGGGAAATGTGTACGTTCAGACGCGGTACGCTGACGCACGATGGAAAGCGGCAGCATACTCCGGTACGAAGCTCGCTGTCGATGAGTGGTCTGGCTGCGCCACGTACGTGCTGCGTTAGAAGGATGACTATTTGAACGGAAACAGAGAAGGCGAGAAGCGTCCGCCAAGGACATGGAGTAATGAAATCAAAAGGAGACGGAATTGTTCTTACAGCCGAAATGATGATTTTCCACCAGTTCAGCTCCCCCACAAGAAGCGAGTCCTCGCGTCACACCTGATGCAAAGCGAAAGCTCCCCGGTCACAAAGCCGTTTCTTGAGTTCAGGAGCAGGACCAGGAACTGGCGCCGTCATCCGGCTTGAATGTATATCCACCCAAAATTACATGGAGGTCGCATCTGTTTTAATGGAATTTCTGGAGGCAGATCAAGACTGGTCACTACCGGCCTGTAAGGTGCACGGCGAAAAATGCAAAGTTGATCATCACTACCACTAACATGCAAATGGTAAATCGTCCAGTAGATTTCCTGCCGAAACCTTGAAGACCAGCAGAATGGACCGTCCAAGGACAGATGCATGAATCATACTGCCAACAAGCATTCTAGCTGATTTCCAAAACGAGGAAGCAATGCACCCTCCATCTTTTGTGTGTTCAGCAGTTGCGTTCGACGAAGGTCGCAATAATGTCCCTTACATCCAGAAAATGCTTGAATATGGGCGAGATGAAACGATAGGCCATTCTTTGATATGGCCTTTCTCCCAACCACGTGAACGTGTCGCCAATACCGCGTAGCTTGGACGTCTGGCGTCCTCCCGTTTACGGGAGAATAGGAGCCCCCCCCAGGGTGGTGGGACGCCCGGGGGATCGAACGCGAACATGGCTTCTACAACTAATAAATCCTCCTGGTTCCTCACGTAGGGACCAGGCTAACCGCTCCCATTCGGGCGTCCTGAAGTTATGCTGACCCAGATAATAACGGGAAAAGCACTTCCTTTGTACCCAGTGTGCTAGTTTTCCGCGGTCGAACAAAAGATCTCCGTCGCTCTCTCCTTTCCAGAGGCGGGATGGATGCGATAGGATCGGTAAAATTGTATGCTGTGAGCGCGGTTGAGGTGGAGCTTGCGAACAGGAGAGTCGAAAAAGGTGCTACAGAAGTCAGAGTTGTGTGCGAGGAACGTAAGTGCAATGAAACACGATGAGACAGCTCAAATTAGCCTGAAGATGCATAAAACAAGTACATGGCGTGGAGTAGTCAACTGTTATGAGGGACGTGCCAGAAGACCCGGTCGTCGACGGATTGCCTAAGTTTTGTCTAAGACTCTGGCTGAAGCAAAATGTGAGCAGAGACGCACAGCCAATTGCAACGAACAATGCCATTTTCACTTAGCAGAGCAGACAGAGCAGTCTGAGTTACGAGTGGGTTACCTGCGGGTGAAAGTGCATGTTTTCCCTTCCATTCCCAACCGGTGTTTTGAATGACAAAGTTATGGGCATGCTTATCAGTGTTGTAGGATTCGTCCAGCTTGTGGCAATTGTGCTTCCGCTGGTCATGCTCCCGAACAGTGCACCTCCGAGGCGACCTGCTGTGTTAACTGTGGGCGAGCACAGGATCATCGCGCATCCCTCGACCGCACTTGAGTCTTACGGCAAGGAAAAATAAACTATGGTAATGAAACACACTCCAAGCGCCCCTAAACCCCAATAACCAACTAACCAAAGACATCCCAACAGTACCCTTCCGAGAGACTCGGAGTGTGTAGGACAAATCTTAACCTAAAGTATCTTACGCCTCGAAAGATAGAAACACCACTCCAGTTCTACACCGGGTTCAGAACATAAAACTGATCAGTTGACCGCAGACCTACGTGCGCTTCTCCACACTTTCTCTCTCTCTCTCTCTATCCTATCCCTATTTCTATCTCTCTCTCTCTCCCTTTTTTTCGGGAACATCAGGACATGACCCGTACCCACCGGTGACCCACTGGCCTCTTTGATGACTGCGTCTTCTTGCAGGCCGGCTTAGCCCTGCCAGCCCCACGCAGTCCGGTGTAGACCGGCGTCTCCGAGCGGAGCTCGACGCCCACCTCGCCGACGCCAGCCGTGGGTGGCCGTCGTCATCACCCCCGGCGCCGCCACCTCCGCCGCCTCCCCCGTCGGCGCCGCTAACGCGACGGCTCCGCCGCTGCCGCCACAGCCGCACCCACCGGCCCCTGGCGGCGCCCCTGGAATCACGTCGGTACGGCCTCGATGTCAGGTGGCGCTGGTGGATGGAGAGCAGGTGGTGTCCATCCACTCACCGGTGGGTGGCAGACCGGCGGCGCCCCACCACCACCCATCGACGGATGGCCGGCCAACGGCCCCGCCCTGGCCGCCTGGGCTCCGGCTGCCTACGGCCGCGGTAGGCTGACAACTGCCGGGCGGGCAGGTACCAGGCGGCTGGCTAGGCGGCATGTCTCCCTCGACGGGGCCGGGCGCCGCCGTGGACCCCCGGGCTCGCGTTGCCCTGGGCCGGCTCCACCCACCGCCAGCGCCTGCTCCGGTCTCGCCGGCGCCGCAGCTCATCGTCCGAGGATGGATTCCGCGACGCTGCGGCGCGTCGGCGCCGTCGCCGTGCGAAGTCGTCGCCGCCGGAGTCGGACAACCAGCGCGAGGCCGTCGACCGTCGCGCCGAGTGCAGGCGCGCGTGGACGTGGTCCCAGCGCGGCAGCCCCGCCAACCGACCTCCGTATCATGGCAATCATCGCGCGGGCGGCGGCACGCGTCCGAAACGGCCGCCGGTATGTCGCCATCGAGGACGCCGTCGACGCCCACGAGCGTCCCCACGCACCACGATGGACTTCATCGGGCAGGTCGTTGGCATCCTCGCACACCAAGTTTACCACTGCCCCCAGCGGGGCTATAGGCGTTGATATACGTGGCTTGGCTGATTCACCGAGCAGGAAACGGCTCGCTGGTTGAACCCCAGGCGGCAGACGCCAAGGCCCGCGAGGCCATGGCCGCACGGCCACACGACCCCTGACCGCCCACGACCTGAATCAGTTCTTCACCACGGCTCCGCCAGTGACGGGACACCGTTTCGTATCGGAAGCCGCACCGCTGACCAGCTCTGCCACCTGTTCCAGCAGGGACGGTGCCCCACGCCCTGGCGCTACGGCCGCAGCCACACCCCGGCTTCGGCGGGGCCTACGGCGCGGCCAGTCTCGTTGCCACTCCCACGGCCGGAGTCATTTCCGGCGGGCCCCGAGGGGGCGGCGCCGTGGCAGCCGCCAGTGACCTACCCACTCCCCTCAACTGGCGGGCCCTCGGCTCGCTCCTCGTCAAGTACCAGCTGACTGACGGACTCGCACAGAGCGTCATCGCCGCGCTGCGCTGGGGCGCGGACATTGGGTACCGCGAGCCGGTCAGCTCGCGGCCCCTGCCTAACAACCGGTCCGCGCTGACGGCCGGGAAAGCGGTGTCGGCAGCCATCGCTCAGGAAGCACGGGCCGGGGTCACTCACGGCTCGTTCGCGGCGCCGCCGATGGCACCCTTCATCGTTAACCCCCTCAGCGACCTGACGAAGCCTGATGGCTCCTCGCGGCTCATCCTGGACCTGTTCCAGCCGGCCGGCGCGTCCGTCAACGACGGCAGCAATCCCGACAGCTTCCGGCTCCACTATACCAGCGTGGACCGTTTCGTGTCGGTGATCGCATGGCAAGCCGGGCCTGGCGCGCTCCAGTTAAAGGATGATATCGCCTCTGCCTTCAAAATTATCCTCCTGCACCCTTCACAGCACAACCTCCTCGGCTTTTCCTGGGCCGGCAACTTCTATTGCCAAGTGGCTGTCGCCTTTCGGGCGCGGTCGTCGCCAAAAGTTTTCGACGACTTCGCAACCCTGCTGGAGCGCTTCGTTTGCCGTACCGCCGACCACGACGGCGTATGTCACTATCTAGACGACTTGTTCGGAGTGGCGCCCTCTGACGGTTGGGCAGCCCACCGCACCTATCACAACTTCCGTGCGCTCTGCACCGAGCTCGGCTGGAGGTCCTCGGCATCGAACTGGACACCGTCGCAGTGACCTTGACCCTTCCGCCGCGTAAGGTGGACGGCCTGGTCGCACAGCTGTCCGCGCTATCACGGTCGAGGGAGGCCACCAAACATGACCTGTTGTCGATGGTCGGCAAGCTCGTCCACGCGGCAAGCTGCGTAAGTGCGTCCCGCCCAGCCGCGCGTTCACCCGCCGGCTGTTGGACTTTGCGCACTCCGTCGACGACCGGCAACACCGCGTGCGCCTCACCCAGGCACTGCACGCCGACCTGCGCTGGTGGCAGGAGTTTCTCCCTCGCTGGAACGGGACATCCCCTGTGCTCCTGCCGGCCGCTGGAACCCACCCCGAAGTGCACGTGTTCACAGACAGCTCCCGCTCGGGCTTGGGCGCCTACTGCGGTGCGGAGTGGTGGGCGACACGCTGGCCGTCAGGTGTGGCCGACGGTGACGCACCGTCAATGTTGTTCCTGAAAATACGCCCCGTGTATTTTGCCGCGATGATTTGGGGACACCGCTGGTCTGAACAACACGCACTGCTGCATTGTGAGAACATTGCCGTTATCGGCGTGTGGCGGCGGGCCTGGACCCACGAGCCGCGCACAATGGTGCTGCTGCGGCAGCTGTTGTTCCTGGCCGCGTCACAGGCGTCCCACCTCGAGCTTCGGTATAACGACGTGACCGACGCGCTGTCTCTGGGCGACTGGGCCCACTATCGCCGCTTGCACCCGGCGGCTGTGGTGGCCCATGCCCACTGCCCGCCGCTTGTACCCGGCGGCTGTGGTGGCCCATGCCCACTGCCCGCCGCTTGGGCGGACGTCACCCCTGATCCCGCCGTCCACAGGTATCTCCTCACCGGCATCACGCTGTGACCTACGAGGCTTGCTACCAGAATATACGTTCCACTTGGCGTTTCTTGGCGGAGGAGTTAACGTCTAACTGCACAGACGGCTTGGACACCGCAATCCGCGATAAGGGATATCCGCGCTGCGACAAGGGATCGGTCAAAATAATATGCAAAATTGTAGTATGTAGTTGAATGTAGTAGTACAACGTGGCCGAGGCGGTCCTGTAGCAAGAACGAAGTGAGGTTTTAAGTCAGAACTTGTATAGTGCGTCGACGTGGAATGTTGTAATCGATGTTGTGGCTCAATTAAATGGAATGGTATCACACACAACACGAGGAGGCAACAGGACACGTTGCTCATGGCTAACAATGTCATCTTAAGTAAAATGTGCTGCCAACTACGAGAGATGTGATGAGTTGCGTGCGAAAACTTCACCAGGATCTGTGCACCGGTCACGGCGACCGCAAATATCTAATCTGAACGGCAATTACTACTGCAGCAGCCTTGGTTTCTTAGATTTGTGCTAACGAAGGCCTTCCCAATGCGACCCAGAGAAGAGTGGGGCTAACGAAGGCGTTCCCATTGTGACCCAGAGCAGAGCGGGGCTAACGAAGGTGTTCCCATTGCGACCCAGATAAGAGTGGGGCTAACGAAGGCGTTCCCATTGTGACCCAGATAAGAGTGGGGCTAACGAAGGCGTTCCCATTGTGACCCAGAGAACAGTGGAGCAGCTGGTGAGTGACTGCCACACACGATGGCTGAAGGTAGAAACACAGCCAAAATCCAGGTGCGAAGGTACTTCAGCGTTGCAATTGAGGTTCATCGACTGATGAACATAGCCGGTTGAAAATGCTTGGGCAACTCGTACAATTGTCCCAAAGATAAGAAAGTACCGGCCATTGAAGTCCCGTTTCAAGCCGACCAGCGAGACTCAAGGCGCATCGGTGGGTCGATGCGCCCCTAAACGCCAATAACCAACCGATGCGCATCGGTGGAGCAGATTTGCTGGTAAGGTGTGATAGTCAGCAGCAGGACGGCAGACTCGGCGCCGTCCAGCCCACACAAGACCGAGCTGCAGCTGTCTTTCGCCGGCGGCGTCTCGTGGATGGCTACCTCGCGCGGCAGTGTCGGTTCGGAGCGGACCGCCTCGCGCGGCAGTGTCGGTTCGGAGCGGACCGCCTCGCGCGGCAGTGTCGGTTCGGAGCGGACCGCCTCGCGCGGCAGTGTCGGTTCGGAGCGGACCGCCTCGCGCGGCAGTGTCGGTTCGGAGCGGACCGCCTCGCGCGGCAGTGTCGGTTCGGAGCGGACCGCCTCGCGCGGCAGTGTCTGTTCGGAGCGGACCGCCTCGAGCGGTAGTGTCGGCTCGGAGCGGACCGCCTCGAGCGGCAGTGTCGGTTCGGAGCGGACCGCAGCCTCGGCGGACGCCGGCCGCGCCTCGGGCCGCGACGTTGGCGCTCTGCCACAAACCGCCACGGCAGCTGACAGATATGGGATATCGAATCGGGCGGCGGTCCCATTGATCAATGCGTTTCAAGTTGATGTAGGGAGAGTAACCGCTGGAGACCCGTCTAAAGCAATGCGATGTGAGCACGCTCTGGAGAGCAAGAGACAAAAACAGGAAAGAATGAGGCATGAAACAAATCTGAAGAAGGAACACGGGTTTACAGCATTATATTTCGGTCAACGGGAAGCTAAACCTTTAGCACGGACACGGATACCGCAAGCTTATCAAAAGCGTATTCGCAGCGGAAATTGTGCAACAGGAGCATTTGCAGTGGTAGCCGAGCTCGGTGGAGAATATCTCACGCACTTCACGCCGCTTTCAGGGAAAGTCGCAAATGTAGCTGCGAACTGCAGTCTGTGGAGTATAACGCGGACGATGTGCGAGTTATTTATTGACCGGCATGGAACCGCCGTGAATTATGCAGGTATCTGCTGTCGCTTTGGGGTTGGGCAAGATAAATCGATGCACTTCTTGCATGTTCGTTGGATCCGAGTGAGATCAGCTCAGAAGAGATGTTTGAGGAAGTTTACGGTGTGCCGAAGAGACCAAAATCCTTCGTTAGCTCGGAGGACAGACTAATCCTTCAGCGGCCCGCTCGGAGAGCGCTCGTCCGCTAGAGTAGAGACTCCGCCGCCAATTCTGTCTGAGTCGGTATCGGGGAAGGTGAACCCAATCCCTGATGAGATGGCGCGTAATGTGGCTTTGCATAAAGGCATAGATTGAGATCCATCGAAAATCTATCCAGAGTGAGTAGGAGATTCCAGCCCGAAGCAAATCGGTTTTGGAGTTTTCCCGGCCTCTCCTATGGTTTGCCTTGCGTTTATATTTATTTTTCTTTCAATATAAAATGTTCTAGGAAGGGTCCTGAATGCCCATCCCCCTCCCCTCGAGAGAGTCCACCCATGCATGGAGGGTCGCATCAGTACTGCTCAGAGGTTCGGAAAAGAAACTATTTCCGCTTCTGGGTGCGACTACCGCGGGACCTGTCAGGCGCAGATCCAGCCGTCGCTGAGTGCGTCATCCAGACGAATGGCTGCTGGGCCCAGCCGGAAGCCGTCTCGCTCCCAAAGGCAGCCGACGGCGACGCAGCCGTTGGCGGCGGAGCGGTCGCACTGGTGCTGACGTGCCGCTCGAACGAGTCCAGCCGAGGTGCCCGGCCGATTAGGACGCCCAGCATCAGATTGGGTGTCGCTTCTGATGCTGACGTCATCGGCTGGGAGGCCGTACGTGTGACTCAGCTGCCACCGCTGTCAAGGGACTCCAACGAGGACGTCGAGCGCATGACCGGCCCCCGGTGAAAATCCGGAACATGTTCACAAACAAGCCGTGGAGTGTGCAGCGCACGTGGTGGCAGGAGCCTCGGCCACCAATGTCGGCCAAGGGGCGCGGCACGGGCCCTTGGTCCGTGCCGTGCTCACCTGGCTGCTGCACAGATCACCCAGCTCATCTGTGTCGCCTGGCGCACCAGAAAAACTGTCTCCAATCACCAGTCACCACCAAAAAACATTTACACACATAAAGGCAAGCCGCGCCGCCCTGATTTGTGCACGACAGCTCGGGGATATTCTCGTCTTTCATATGAAGTGGACTGGACCATTGAGCGTAGGTATCGAAGTCGGTATCCTCGATATCGACTGCCTCACATGTGTGCCTGCTAACATCATGACGATCCACGTCGCAATGTTTATTGGTTGGTTCACGACACACTTTATGCACAGTCACGGCTAATGGCGCCGCCCACACTGTTTCGCCGGTGGGCCGCGGGATTGGGAAATGTCCTGAGTGGCGCTAGAGTCGAACCCGGGACCTTTGGTACCCATAGCCCGACACCTTAACCACTCGGCCATTCCCGCCCCTCCACGTCGCAATGAATAATTCGCCGGCGTGAACGGTAATTTGTACTGTGATAGGGAACGCACGGTGGGAAAGAATAGCAGCATGTAGGACATGGACAATTGAGGAGCATTCCGTGGCGCATCTGCTCATAAATACCTCGGTCTCAGAGATGCGTGGGCAATGACGTAGCCAGGACTTAGTCCACGAAATAGGGTGGTCATCTGTAGTGGGTCCCTCCTGACTTAAACCCCAAGCATTTTTCCGAAACTGCTCGGATTTCGGGCATTTTCATTACGAAAGAAGGTCATATATATATATATATATATATATATATATATATATATATATATATATATATATATATATATATATGTATCCTGTCTGATATGCCTTCAAGTATTAGAAAGTGGAGACCAGAAGACGCTTGATATACGATGCAATACATGATATACAAAGCCAGCATTTCGCTGCAATCGTAGGTTTTGAAAGACGGCCATTGCACAATTGACCGTCGTCACCACCTCCTGAGCTCTCCTTAGTTCAGGCGCTGCAATGGTAGGCGCCATGCAAATGATGGATGTATGTTGATGATAATTGTTGTTGGCGCTGACGGCAACGCTAACTGTGTTGTTAAAAGTTGATGGCGTCATAGCGGAGTATTGTGTTTGGGGCGATTGTGCTTGTCCCGGCTAGGGTACATTAGGTTATATTATATTATGCTATATAACCTTACCTATATTATGTTACCTGATATTAGGCAATGATATCTTATCGTGGCTTCAGTTAGGATGAGCTATTTTATTTGTATATTATTTATATATTTAAAAATCACGTAGTATCGCGCAGGATATCCTGCCCGTATCGCAATCACAATACTTCGCCGCTGACTGAAAAGTGAACATTTGCGGATGAAATGAGTGGCCTTACCGTCTTCATTACGCTCATAGACGTTGATTTCGTAGATGCATTCCAAGAACTCAAAAATCACTTGAAACATAATGTGAATATCGTGGTACATTTCCTCCGTACGATCCACGTACGGAGGAATGACTACGTCCATCCATGACCATGACGTCATGAATTGTATCGACCGTCGCCGACTGGAATGCAAGCATTTTCGGAGAAAATGAGTGGTCGCGTCGTCTTAATCACGTTCATGGATATCGTGTTAGAAAAAATCGGCAATGGCTTACAAACATACATTTATCGGCTAAGCTAGGTTACGCTAGGCACGTTGCGATTATAAGAAACGGACACAAAAACAGCATTTTACCTTGCTGTATTTTGTACTTCAATTCGGTAAGCAGTACTGGATTCTGGGTGAATCGGAATGCGGAATGCTTGCCTCTGGTGCTTGCTGTTGATTGCTTCATTTCACGAACATGGCGCGGCTGTAGCATCATGAGAACATTAGTCGGAACAGGTGAAATGTAGAATAATCGGTGTCGTCCAAAGCTGTCTACTGCAGGTGTGCGAACGATCTGAATTCCGTCGTGAGTGGGCGCGAATGATCAACCCTGGTCGATGCGCCCTAAAGCCCAAATAACTAACTAATTCCGTCGTGAGTATCGACATCAGCAAAAACGCCATTTCCGCTAACCAAAGAACAAGCAGCGTTCTCATGGCGACCCGATGTTGCTAAAGAATATCAGATTTGTCGCGCACGTTCTCAAAAGCACAGCCAAGGGGTGCGGGTGCCGACCCGCTCCCCTTAGCAAACAAAAAGACACTGACTAGATCGCACGAGAAACGTTGAGGACGCCACCACCAAAAATTGGAGATTTTCTGCGCGCTTTGCGCGTCGATAGACTTCTTTGTTTTAGTAGATTTTTGGAGTCAACCTCCCGTAAGAAAATCTTGGGTTAATCTACGCCCTGCAGCTCAAACGTATCGTGAAAATTAGAACGAATTGTGCAAACGGAACGGCATGGAAAGCGATGATTTCGGAGAGCTGGTTCCTTGTCGCCACCAATGTTTTTGCTGCGCGTTGAGTGATAATGCAGTGTTGATTAACATCCCAAAAAAGCTTTATGGTGGCACAGTGCATGCATCCATTTTTTACATTAAAATGTAGTAATTCAGTTCCGAGCTGGTCGCATCCATACCGTTCCTTCCATAACTTGGAACTAAGCATCCGTGCGATGAAATCGGTAAATGCTGAAATGCCAATATCGTGGTTCAGATCGATCCGCCTGACGTTACAGCTTTGCCAACTGTACTAAACGTGTGATTAGCAGCTATCCTAACAAATACATTTTCCATCGCGTGGACGGTTGATTCTTTCCAAAATGCGAACGCATGCATCGCATCATTATTAGGCGTCTTGAGAAAGTTCATCGATGCTGAATTTCCACCTCAGATCTCTAAACACAGGGCATCGGTAGCGTCAGCAGGGCATCGGTTTTCAGAAATCATGAGTTGCGACGCCGTTTCGTTTAAACAAGAGCCAGCTTGGAAACCAGTGGATAACTGCCGGTTACTTACTATGCTGTTGATGCATGGTGGATATCACTAACCGCACCAGCTCTGACGAAATAAACAAAGTAGACAAGCGTTTGTATTTTGATGTTGTTCATGCGTTTGCCACCATGGCGAGTCCAGCATGTAGACGACTTAAAGGTATTGGATCGAAACTTAGGTTGTGTTTGTACTAGGGACCCAATGAAAGGCTGCGATATATTTTCACATTACACTTTTCACACTTTTGCTTGCACCAAGTGAGCGAGCCCAGCTTAAGTAGGCAAATTCGACCATCTACATAACTATTTTGGCATCAAAATCACTTTTTTCATGCTGTGTTGGTTTCCATGCTTTATGCTCGATTGTACTATGCCCTCGTCTAATTTCCAAACATTAAAACTGAAGCAAAATTCGGAAAAGAATCACCTGCATAACTTTAATTTTTTAAATCCAACTTCCATTAAATTCATGCGCACAAAATTCGCCCGTGTTGATGGTCAGAGCTGAATGTCAATAGTTTCAATAATTCTGGACCACATCCGTGTAATAAATGTGCGTGAGGAGAACATCCGTGAATTAGCTGTGTGAGCAGAATATCCGTGCAACAAATGTGCAAATGAGTATGGAGAGCAGGATGGGCCCCGAGGCTCGCTGTGTCCTGACAGTACTCAAGTAATCGCACACTGAGTTTCTCTTGATGCGTCTCAATAGAGAATGGATGGTCCTGCAGGACAAAAGTTTCATTGAAGACGAGACAGGTACATGCAATCCCAAACATTCCATAGTTTGTTTCAATGGTTAGGATAGCCAGACGGCAAGCATACATCAAATACGAGGATAGCCATGCTCCAATTCAACTCCAATGACCCGGAGGTTGGGTTGGTCATTCGAGACCTGGCCGTCCACGGACGCCCTCGAGCCGCGTGAATGCAGTGTTGGTGGTGTGATAGGCCCGGTGCTGGTCAGAGGAATGGCACCAGCCGTATGGCCGGCCACTAAATACATAGCAGCCATTCAGCCTCCAAACCGACAAAGTTAGGGGACGAGAAGTCTGGGGGTAAGTTGCTCGTCTTACAATCGAAAGGTTGCGGGTTCGAGTCTCACCGGTCGCTACTCTTCGCCCGCGACCAGTCGGCATGAGAGATTGACGACGCTGCATGACTCAACGGTCGATGTGTCGTAAAACCAATAACCGACCAACCGACAAATTTGAAGCAAAATGGAACCCTTGACAATAACTATGTATGTGTATATACATTTTCCATAATGGATATGTAATATATATATTACAAATATAATAAAATAATACAAATAAAATATACATTACATATATGTAATGTATATTTTACGAAGAAAGCGCATGTTTACACACTTATGGCGGCGATGTACAAAACGGTATTTTTGTAAAGTCTAACAACAAACGAGTTCATTTTCTGCCGCATGGGCCAAGTCCGACCCAACGGGTTTCGACTCCCCGCAAATCCAGCGTGTGAATGTGCCAGTGAGCTTGCGTTTACATGCATGCATACATGCATACATGCTTATACACACATAGATGCACATACACACATGCATGTACACATACACATACATGCACACACATACGCATACATGTACATGCACATGCATGCACATATGTATTCCGATACTGACGAAATAGTGGTATAGTTTCGAGATTGCGTGCGAAAGTCAAACGCCATGACGTGATCCCGGACTTGACTGAAGTTATTGGACGGCCCGGACGTCTTAGTCTGCTATCGAACGTCGCCACTCGCGCGCTCACGTGCTCGATTGGGAGTCACTCATCATCAGACGCTGACAGCACCCCATTCGCTGGGATTCCACTTCGGACCCAACGGTACGAAGCTGGCGATTTGTGGGGATCCCGTGGAGGCCTGTGTGGTGCGGACCATCTATTCCTGCCCGGTCTGAGGTCGACCTCCAGTCGGCACTGGCCGGCAAACTTTGAACCATAGAGCGGCTTGTAGCTCGTGGGACTCGCCTGGGTGGCGTGGTCGAGCGCGATTTGGCATCCGTTGCGAAATATGTGGCAATGTCAAAATGCCCGGCTCACGCTGACATTAGCTCACGGAGTTGAGACCATGAAGTATGGATCCGGCGAAGATGTCGGCGGAGAGCCTGGGGCGATCTGGCACATCGGCCACGCGATTGCGCCGAGAAACCCGCAGAGGAGTATTGCACCGCTGTCACGTTGGTGGACAAGATCCTGTCAGCTTCGACGGCTAGTGCAATTTCCAAGTGATGGAAAGGAAACTGCGCCGGTCACAGGCGCTCAGCAGGTCGCCTTCACCACATAGAAAATACTCGCCAGGTTGCTTGCTGTACTCGTTGAATACTCGTGTTTTGTGTGTTTGTGTGTGCGTGTGGATGCATGTGTGGGCGCGAACGCGTCTGCTGAATGCACAACTTGTTATATGAATCGCACGTGACACTGCCGATTTCTCGTCGAAATACTTTCCAGTCCACCTCGCATCCGGTCGGACGCTGGTTGTCGTGGGAATCGCCACGGTGGGCAACGGGAACCGCATACACAAACCTCCTGAACTCAACATCACGTCACGGCGTTACATGGAAAAATCGATCCCGAAATCTTGTCGCTCCCCCCCCCCCTCCCCTCACGCAGACTCGGTGGTGGTGCTCGTGCTGGCGCCGCTCACTGCGTCAAACGGCACACATAGTAAACGGCTCTTTATTAGCTCGGGAATGATCGACCAGCCTCGTGATGAGTTTTCTGACTGCATGTACACCGCGCCATGTCGGTCTGGCGCCCCGAATCGCCAGCACCGGGACACTGCGCGTGCACGACCGTCCAACGGTATGTGGCGGTTACCCAACTGTCGTATAAAACACCCATCCGCCCGGACGCCTCGTAGATCCCGCATACGTATCGTGAATCACGGCCGTCGCTCGCACACCACGGTCAGCTGTGTATAAAATTGGCGCCAGACGCCAGACCGGCGCGCCATTTCTCCACACCAATCACGGAAGTGTACGGGATAGGATGGATAGGACGGGACGGGACGGGACGGGACGGGACAAAGCCGGAGAGCGCGGCAAGATCGATTAGCCCAGGCCGAGCCGGATCAGATCAGATCAGATCAGACCAGACCGGATAAAATCAGACCAGACCGGACCAAGTCAGACCAGACTAGACCAAGTCTGGCCAGACCGGACCGTGCCAGACAATCCCGAACCAGCCGGAACCAAATCTGACTTGACCCGCTAGGTCCGGGACAGAGGATGGGAGGGAAGTGGGGGGATTTTCACTGTCGTGTACACTAGATACGGCCCGCATCTCCACCGTCGTCGGCACCTGCACAGTAACGATGCCTCCAGTTCGCATCGGTCAGTTGGGAAGACCTGCATCTCCACCGTCGTCGGCACCTGCACGGTAACGATGCCTCCAGTTCGCATCGGTCAGTTCGGAAGACCGACGCTCGAGGCTCCAGCAGCAATTAATAGCAGCAGTTGGTGCAGCAGTAGCAGCAATAGATTGCACGACGGGTGACGGGTCACCCCGGGGCAGAACACCACGACCAATATCGACAAGGGGCAGAAGAGCAGATAGTGGGCGGGGTACCACAGCACCAGGAAAGGACGGGGCGGCCGCAGCGCCCCGGCAGGAGCTTCGAGGCGCTGATACAGGACGGAGAGGATAGCAGAGTGTCAGTAAAGGACGGGTAGGATAGCGTGGTGCCAGAAAATGGGCGGGGAGTGTAGCGGAGTGCCAGTTCATGGTGGGGAGTGTAGCGGAGTGCAAGGGCAGGGTGGGGAGTGTAGCGGATTGCCAGGACAGGGTGGAGTATGTAGCAGATTGCCAGGACAGGGTGGAGTATGTAGCGGAGTGCCAGTGCATGGTGGAGTGTGTAGCGGAGTGCCAGTGCATGGTTGAGTGTGTAGCGGAGTGCCAGTGCATGGTGGGGAGCGTAGCGGAGTGCCAGGGCAGAGTGGGGATTGTAGCGGAGTTCCCGGACGGTGTGGGAAGAGTAGCGGAGTATCAGGACAGGATGGGGAGAGTAGCGAAGTGCCAGGACAGGACGTGGAGTGTAGCGGAGTGTCAGGACAGGATGGGGAGTGTAGTGGAGCGCCAGGACAGGGTGACCCAGCCGGAGCATATCGGGAGAAAGAGGAGCGAGCGGCACAACGCCACGGTCTGGTCATTTGATGCACTATTGTCGGATGTTTAGAAAACGATTGGGAACTATCAACAGGACGACGTGACTACGTAGCTGGCGGGAGTTGTCCACGGCAACAATGTGTCGCGAATGGAGGTCAGCTGACGGAGGACACAGCCGGTTAGGACATGCAAGGAACAGTCCACGCGACTCGCTCGCCACACACGGAGACGGGGGCTGCAACGAGCACAAACGCCGCCGCGTGCCGCTGAGATCACAGCAGACGGCGGGGGAGGGGAGGGGAGGGGGGGGGAGGGGGAGGGGGACCAGATAAGCCAGCATCGGCAGGCGACATGGCGTCAGGGTTCGAGCCCGCCAACACGCGCCAATTCGGGTCCGGATAGGGGAATCGCAAGCAAGCACCACAATGTAAAATTGAGCGCACGTATAAAAACGAAACCTAGCAAAATGTCCACGGAACCCGGTAGAAGCTCGAGGGGCTAGGACAAAAATCCGACGTGACTACCTTCTTGGTGCGAGTGATACACGGTCACTATCAACATTGATAGGATTACGGAACACCGTGGGCAACACAGCGGATAATGGGCATCTCGAACAGGGTGGCATACAACGGTGATATGGCCACCAGCATATGTACGGTCGATATGGCACATAGAAGCTCGGCGCTGTGGCAGTTTGCAGAATACTGAAACGACACCCCATGGCCAATCCATGTCCATGTCCATATCCATGTCCATAGTCCATAGTCCATGGTCCATGGTCCATGTCCATATCCATATCCATAGTTCACAGTCCATGTTGTTAATACATGCATATTCGCCGGGTGCATTCGGTTATCCCATATAAGTGAGGAATTTTGTCACAGTCGTTTCTTGCGCACTCTTCTTCGAACGACTTTTCAACAGCGGAAATCCTTGTGACACAGTTTGCGCTCGACTTTCATTCCGGAACATATCGCAGCATAGGCTTCTGCACGGGAGACGAAGAATCGATCTCTTGAATCGCAAAATATCACCGCGTTACATTCAGGGGGCACAAAGCGAATCAAATCATCGACGCGTTGACATATCGTAAGGAAATACTACAATCCTTCCAATCAACCGACATCACTTCGGGACGATTATCCCACACTAGTGGACACGTAACACTGCCGCCTAGCTCACCGACGCAACCATCACTAGTAAACATCCTTCACGCAGCGCGACCTTAATAAAAACGCGAGGCCGCGTGCCTAAAACAGCACATCGGCTCCATTCACCGCGGCCGGGCGAGCTGGCACCGGAGCCGATCCAGTTCCAGCACAGCTCCAGTGCAGCTCCAGCACAGCTCCAGTGCAGCTCCAGCACCGGCGACGCACCCGGGCACGGCGGCCGCGGCGCCGCCCTGCTCGGCAGAGCGGCCGCGGCCGCAGACTGGTCCCTGAGCAGGCCGCGGGCGCTGCGGGCGTCCAGACGCGCGGACGTCCGCCACGCGCACGCGCGACCTCCGCGGCTGCGGCACCGGCTACGGCACCGGCACCGCCTCGAGGCGGCTGTAGCGTTTGCGCCAGACGGCCACCGGGTCGCGGTACAGCACCGGGTCGAGTCGGGTGGCCGAGCGCTGCAGCGGCATGTAGCCGAACACGGCCGCGAACGTGTTGAGGCACGAGTGCCGCTGCATGAAGTGCTCCTGGTCGCCCCACGGCGGTCTGCCGGACAGAGGGCGGGGTTAAGGGCGCCTGAACTGCCGGTGGTCATCTAGTCGGATAGAGGGCGGGTTTAAGGGCGCCTGAACTGCCAGTGGTCATCTAGCCGGACAGAGGGCGGGCTTAAGGGCGCCCGAACTGCCAGTGGTTATCTATCCGGATAGAGGGCGGGTTTAAGGGCGCCTGAACTGCCAATGGTTATCTATCCAGACATAGGGCGGGCTTAAGGGCGCTCGAACTGCCAGTGGTTATCTAGCCGGACAGAGGGCGGGCTTAAGGACGCCTGAACTGCCAGTGGTAATCTTGCCGGACAGAGGGCGGGGTTAAGGGCGCCCGAACTGCCGGTGGACATCTAGCCGGATAGAGGGCGGGTTTAAGGGCGCCTGAACTGCCAGTGGTTATCTAGCCGGACAGAGGGCGGGCTTAAGGACGCCTGAACTGCCAGTGGTTATCTAGCCGGACAGAAGGCGGGCTTAAGGGCGCTCGAACTGCCAGTGGTTATCTAGCCGGACAGAAGGCGGGCTTAAGGGCGCCTGAACTGCCAGTGGTTATCTAGCCGGACAGAGGGCGGGCTTAAGGGCGCTCGAACTGCCAGTGGTTATCTAGCCGGACAGAGGGCGGGCTTAAGGACGCCTGAACTGCCGGTGGTCATCTAGCCGGACAGAGGGCGGGCTTAAGGGCGCCTGAACTGCCAGTGGTTATCTAGCCGGGGAGGGCGGGCTTAATGGCGCTCGGCAGGGGTCATCTAGCCGGACAGAGGGCGGTGGCGCCCGAACTGCCAGTGGTATCTAGCCGGACAGAGGGCGGGCTTAAGGGCGCCTGAACTGCCAGTGGTTATCTAGCCGGACAGAAGGCGGGCTTAAGGGCGCCTGAACTGCCAGTGGTTATCTAGCCGGACAGAGGGCGGGGTTAAGGGCGCCCGAACTGCCAGTGGTCATCTAGCCGGACAGAGGGCGGGCTTAAGGGCGCCTGAACTGCCAGTGGTTATCTTAGAGGGGTAGGGGTTAAGCCGGGGACAGAAGGGCGGGCTTAAGGGCGCCTGAACTGCCAGTGGTTATCTAGCCGGAGCTTAAGGGGTCAGCTGCCAGTGTATCTTGCGGACAGAGGGCGGGGTTAAGGGCGCCCGAACTGCCAGTGGTCATCTAGCCGGACAGAGGGCGGGCTTAAGGGCGCCTGAACTGCCAGTGGTCATCTAGCCGGAAAGGGCGGGTTTAAGGGCGACTGGTAAGAGGGGAAGCCTGAACTGCCAGTGGTTATCTAGCCGGACAGAGGGCGGGCTTAAGGGCGCCTGAACTGCCAGTGGTTATCTAGCCGGACAGAGGGCGGGCTTAAGGGCGCCTGAACTGCCAGTGGTCATCTAGCCGGACAGAGGGCGGGCTTAAGGGCGCCTGAACTGCCAGTGGTTATCTAGCCGGACAGAAGGCGGGCTTAAGGGCGCCTGAACTGCCAGTGGTTATCTAGCCGGACAGAGGGCGGGGTTAAGGGCGCCCGAACTGCCAGTGGTCATCTAGCCGGACAGAGGGCGGGCTTAAGGGCGCCTGAACTGCCAGTGGTTATCTAGCCGGACAGAGGGCGGGCTTAAGGGCGCTCGAACTGCCAGTGGTTATCTAGCCGGACAGAGGGCGGGCTTAAGGGCGCCTGAACTGCCAGTGGTTATCTAGCCGGACAGAGGGCGGGCTTAAGGGCGCCTGAACTGCCAGTGGTTATCTAGCCGGACGGAGGCTCTTTCCGTCTGCGATCACTCGGGACGGCGATGCACGTATTCAAATCACTCAATTACAGTTGAAACGCTCAGCTGACATTTTGTGGCAACAGCGTGGCCGGCAAGAGCCTTCACCCAGAGAAGTAGCCGACATGATGATGAAGTGGAGTGCAGGGCCACGCCGACTGCCCAGTGGTTGACACGGTACCTACAGTCGGTGCGGGGTCGGGTCTCCTGGCCGCCCGATGGGTACACAGGCAGATGTGAGTGGCCAGATCAACGTGTGACAGCACCGGGCGCACGTCGCCGCGTCTTTATCCCGCCGCGAAGTGGTCTAAAGACACAACGGGCCGCCGCTGTCAGCGGACTTGCAGCTGGCAGCCGGAGGCCCTTCCGCCGCATGAGTACCGCCCAAGGTGCCGCCAGCACAACCAGGAACTTCTTACACGGGTGAACTAGATCGCTAAAATTCATGGTTCATTTTGTTAAATGAGAACGGGATTTCGACAAGGGGCACAACGAACTGATCCAGCAGTAAGGAAGAAGGGGTCGTGTGGCCGACACACTGAATACGCCTATGTGACGGGTCGAAAGGAGAAAACGACAGCGGACCGGACACGAAAGACGATTTAGTGACATGATCAAGCGCCAGATTGTAATAATTCATTGTCTCATGAAGCATGTCCAGCATTGAAAGACGAGGTCACATCGCCTCCCAACAACAGGGGACTATTAGGCGGTTATTGTGGTTCTATGATGCATCTGCTGTTCTGGCAACGGTGCTCCCTTCCAATCGAACACATCGATACCAAGTGAGCTTGTTCCTCCATCCTTTGCTATCTCATGTGACAACCTTGCCATTAAGTGATTTATCTGGTCACCTCAGCTCATCCCCAGCTCACCTCCCATCTCTCCTGACGACGGGCACGCCTCACCACCCCATCAGACTTACCTCATTATCTCGTCTAACCATCACACACCACGTATCATCTGACCATCGGTACACCTCATCTGAGCTCCGGTGCAACTCATCTCATCTGACCGCCACTTCACCTAGTCTTCTGACCACTGCAAACCAGATACCTGACCGCACCTCACCTCACCTTACCGCCGAGCACCACATATCATCTGACCATCGGCGCACTTCATCTGCCGGTGGTCGGCAGATGAAGTGAAGACCAGTTAGTTAGTTATTAGGGCTTTAGGGCGCATCGATATGAAGTGAAGACCATCGGCACACCTCATCTGCACCACATATCATCTGACCGCCACCTCACCTCATCTGACCGCCGCTCGTCTCCTTGTATCGCTTCCGCTGAGTCACTTTGATGGGCGGCCGACGCGTCGCGTGGCTGACTATGAAGTTCATCAGGATGTCCTGAAACGGCCAAACAACAACGTGAGCATGGTTATTCCCGGCCAGGTGTACAGCGCGGGGACGGAGCAAGGATTGAATAGCGATACTCGTGCAAACATCCCAGACTTGCTATCTGATGAATCACCGCCAGTTGCGTCTGTCTGGCAGTGATTCATCATATAGCAACTGTCACGTCTGCATGCCTGTGTTGTTTCACGTTTCATGTTCAAACGTTCACATTCTATGTTTCACAATTATTTCTGTTCCCAGAGTTGACCAGGAATTTCCCTGATGGGTTGTATCAGGCTACAAAATAACGTGTTTTTAGATTAAAGCGAGCCTTCAAGACGCATAATACAAGACGTGCGTGAATACGCCATCTTGAAGGACGCCATACACTTCGGAGGGGAAATAGCTTGACGTCTTCAGTAATCGCACGGATACCACACGGAGGAAGAGTTACTGGCCCAGGACAAAGCACGTTAACTTAACCAAGGCGGCACCACATGGCACATCAACTGAGTCATGGCGGCGTCACGCCACCACAGCTAGCACAGTGTCACATTACCTTATGTTGCCGCACAGGCTTGCCAGGGACCAAGTCGTAAATTGGCTATTATATATATATATATATATATATATAGATATTGGCTATAATATCTATACATATGCTGACCCCGCTATATGTCGGTAAATTGTCTAGCCTAAGATAGCGTAGTACCGATCAGTGAGTTCCGTGGAGGCGGAACCATCAGCGCTGCCACACATGTCCGGAAAACTTCAGACAGGCGCCAACACCGAACACAGCCAGAGCTACGGATTCGCCGGAGCCACACCACACGCTTCTCGCCATATCTTCTGTGACGTCACACCTCGAAGTTGTAATTGCGGCGGCGTCGTACCTCGCAGTTCTGCGCCTGACTGACTGTCCGCAGCAGCACGTGGGACGTCCAGTCGCGGTAGAGTCGGTGGTAGTAGCGGTGGTACATGGCAGCTGACGTCAGCACCATCGAGTAGTCGTTCAGCCACTTGGACGTGTAGCCCCAGGTGCCCTGCCGGGTGAGAGGGAGCTTTCATTGCCACGGAAGTGATGGTCAAGGGGTGGTGGTCAGGGTACGGGGTGGTGGTCAGATGACGGGGTAGTGGTCAGGGTACGGAGTGGTGGTCAGAGGACGGGGTGGTGGTCAGGGTACGGGGTGGTGGCCAGAGGACGGGGTGGTGGTCAGGGTACGGGGTGGTGGTCAGAAGACGGGGTAGTGGTCAGGGTACGGGGTGGTGGTCAGGGGACGGGGTGGTGGTCAGGGTACGGGGTGATGCTCAAGAGACGTGGTGGTGGTCAGAGGACGGGGTGGTGCTCAATAGACGTGGTGGTGGTCATGGACGGATTTTCTTCAGGGGATGGGTCAGAGGACGAGTAAAACGAGCACAAACATTGGATTAGGCGTTGTCTTGAGTAGGGGTATCGGTCAGGTGAGACAGTTTACTATACTAGTCGTACTCATGGTGTGAAACATTTCCGTGATGTCCGGAACAGAAAGAGGAACAAAGAGATACAATTGGGAAGCAGACACAAATGAGTCAGAGAAATGAAATGCAAGAACACACATTCTTTAGAAGCCAAAGTGCGCTCGTTTTGACCGCATTATGCTGGGAACCGGGCCAGGAAATTAGCGTGGGAGAGGACGGAAATATTAAATCATCACAGCTCGCCCGGCTACCTGTTGGTGAGAATAGAGTAGAAACATGCGGCCATAACAGCCCATCAGACACAAAAAAAATGCATTTGTGTTATTTCGATTCACTCACATGTCACACTCCCACGTCATTCACACACACACACAAACACTCGCTTGGAGCGAAACCAGCTGCACCGCTGACCGCGAAGACACGCCTCCTCGGTTCTCTTCAGCTCGCCAGTGTTCAGTACCAAGAATCACTCCACTCATGCCTCCATAAAAACGCCAGCAGAAACATCGTGTATCTTCGCCAAAACAATCAGGAGCGTCGTCTCACCTTGGCGTCGTCCCAATAATGTGACCGGGCCGGGAAGCCCACGATCCTCTCGGGGAAGGCTCGCCACACCTGCGGAACGTAAACACGGTGACACAGGGTGCCGGCACGCACAGTCTACATCACGTGTGTCTGTCAGACGGGGTCAGGCACACGTGATGTCCCTCCAGACAGGAGCACCGTCGAGTGCACCACCGGACAGGGTCGGTGTCGCGTTGGCACCTCTCCAAACGGCAGGAGGTCAGGATGTTGGCGCGTGTTGCGGCACGCGGTCATCATTACGTCACACGCCAAGCGCGAACATTTGACTGGCCAGCGATTCTAGCGGCAAGCATCGGACGAAGCGTGATCTAGGATGCTAACATACATACATTTGAGAAAAAAAAATTGCACCATCAAAGGTGCTGTTGGAGAGAAAAAAACATGTAGCACGACAATAGATTACACTTTTATTTCACTTCTACACTTTCACGTTTCACTTTACTTTTATTTTAGGTATGCTTCACCCTCATTCAGTAGATTTCTGGACAGAAACTAAATGCTGGAGATGAACATAGTCATTATTACATGCTCCAGCGGAGAACATCTGCCTAGATTCAACATCATCGCCTTGTAAAAAAAAAACACGGCATGGGATGATAACGCTGCCATTGTCAACACGGTATTGTCTGTCCACTGATGCAAATGTTACCATCCTGCCCCAATGCTTTGGCCTATCACTTCACCACCGAAGATGAAAACAACTAGCATTCAGAATTCGACGGTAAGCATCAAACCTTTTTTTATGTTGCATTGCCTTGTTGACAAAATCATTGCATTGGATGATAGTACAGTTAATAATCCGTCGACTGGCATCAATTGCATCACCCTGCCTGAAATATCAACTCATAATTATAAACGTATCAACATTTCCACGGACATGTCTTTTTTTCCTCCTCACCTCAATGACCGAGTGATAATGTGCTTAAAGAGCAACGAGAAGAACAGCGGACATCACGCAGTGTTTTGATTGGAAAGTTACAGTAGTGCTGCGACAGTTGCCAAAGTTGACGGGGTAACCGCTCAGCCGCCCCCGGTGACCTCACCAGAGACGGGGCAGGTCAGGCCCAAGTGGTGCTCAGGTGGGGAGTGTCATGTCAGCCCTTCCCCTCCCCCAACCGCTCAGCCGTCCCAGATGACCTAATCAGGGACGGGACGGGACGGGTGGTGCTCAGGCGGTCAGTGTCGTGTCAGCCTCCCTCCCCCAACCGCTCAGCCGTCTCAGATGACCTCACCAGGGACGGGACGGGACGGGTGGCGCCCAGGCGGTCAGTGTCGTGTCAGACCCCCCTCCCCCAACCATCATACCAGAAGCATGCACACTGGAGGACAGCTACGTGCACCATTATCGGATCATGAAGTAATGACCTTCACACAGCTCAATATTATGTTGCGTACTGAATAGCTACTAATTCCTGCAAACACACACACACTGATTTTGACCTGCCACGGCGCGTTATGAACTCGATTCGTGGTGAGGGAAAATAGCTTTGCCCCATCTCCCCACCCCCACCTTTACCCCTCCATGTAACCGATCGAGATGTCTCTAATCCGAAGATTCTGCAGCCCGCTGATCTGGACATTAACCAGAGCCTGGGGCCTCGGAATACTGATGGTGGGCATGTCATACGGGCTAGGGATCGCAGGCCTGAATAATGATAACCGACCAGGACGCTGTAAATTATTAATCTCGGCACCCCGCCATGGCGCAATCCCGTCGTGGTGCAATTTAGATCCGGGGTCGGAGGTAGAACTCTGACGAAGACGATGAAAAGCAAAGCAGCTACACTTGCGGATAGGTACGACACACTTGACCCACGACAACAGCACATAAGGCCACATGTCCAAGCGAGTCCAAAAGCAAATCATTTTGTTTGTTATTTGAGGTTTAGGGCGCCTCGACCAGAATTGATCATTCGCGGAAGCAAATCATTTTCTGTACCGACGTATTCTTAGAGCTATACGCGAGCCTTCTTAGTGTTTGCATAGCTCGCGGTTTGCGAGTGGCACGATAAAGCTCCAGCCGCAACCAGACATCGTCAATGAAGCAAACCAAGGTATCGGGGAGAAGTGGCCGAGTCGATGGCGTCCGCGCCAGCAAGGTCCGCGAGGACGGGAAGAGGTCGGCCACGTGGACACTGGACACTGAACACTGGACAGTGGTCACTGGGCAGTGGACACTGGACACTGGACAGTAGACACTGGACACTGGACAGTAGACCCTGGACGGTGGACACTGGAAGGTGAACGGTGGACGGTGGAAGGTGGACGGTGGACACTGGACTGTGGACACTGGACGGTGGCCACTGGAAGGTGGACGTTGGACGGTGGATGCTGGCCACTGGACGATGGATGCTGGCCACTGGACGATGGACGATGGACAGTGACCACCACGCCGCACCGCCGACGACCGGTTAGTTCTCTAACGAGCCGCCCGGCCGCTCCTGAAATCACTCCGCCGGCGTCGGTAACCGGGACCTTATTGCGATACTTTGTCGCATAACTCGGGCGCAGTGGCGCACTTGTGCCGTGCTTCGCGAGCCGGACAGGTCCGACCGCCCGGCACCAACAATTACTGCCACTCTGCCGAGAATAGCAGCTGCGAGCGGCGTCCCATCTCAGAACTCTTCCCGCAACATATATCGCACGGCGGTGATAACTCTTTTGAAGATGATTAAATTCCCCACTGCCCTTCAACTTTGCAGAAGTTTTCATAATCCGCCGCGGCCACCGGCCGTTAACTAAGCGCAGAGATGAAGGAGACCGGACACGTAACTGCGGGCCGCAATTGTACACGCCATTAAAGTCAGCAACAGTGGTGCAGTCAACAGACTGGCCAGGCCACACGTCAGACACGTGACACGTGACGTGACGTAACGTGGATGCGTGGCGGGCTGCAGACGGGACAGTGGTCCCAGACAGGTCGTGGCAGATGGGAGCGGGGGTGTCGGCACCGCCGCCGCGGGCATATTCGGCAGTCAGAGAGGACCCCGGCGGTCGCTGTAGATTCCCGCCACTAATGTAGGTGTTCGTCACAACTGTAATCCTCTGATTGCTGTATATGTCCACCACCAATTTAGGTCCTCGTCACAACTGTAGACCTCCGATTGCCACTGTAGATTTCCGCCACCACTGTAGATCCTCGTCATAACTGCAGATCGCTGATATACACTATAGATTAAAGTAACCACCGTGGGTCCTCGTCACAACTGTTGGCTCCCGCCACCACTGTAAGTCCTCGTCATAACTGTTGATTCCAGTCACCACTGTAGGCCCTAATCATATCTGTAGATCTCCGATCGCCCCTGTAGATCCCCACCATCACTGTAGGTGACTCTCTGTAGGCCCCAATTGTCACGACTAATGACTGTCACTGCCCCGCGGTGCAGTGACTCCGCCCCGTATCCATCGTAGGTCTCTGATCGAAGAGTAAGTCCGCCACCACTGTAGGTCCGCTGTCACTAAAGATTTGGTTACCACTAGCTCCTGAGCAGTACTGTAGATCTATCGTCGTCGCTGTAGGTCTCTTGCCGCTGGAAGCTTCGGGTACCACTAACCCGGACCACCACTGCTAGTTATTTGAGTTTAAATGCCCTTCGACCATAGCGTGATCATTTAGCGCCCATTGACCACCACTGTAGATTTCTGGTCGTCGCTGTAGATTCAGTCGTCACTGTTGGTTCCTAGTAGTCACTGCCGTTCCCTGGTCGTCATTACAGTTGCCGGGCCGTCAATGTATGTACTCGCCACCTCTGTAGGCTCCAGCCACTATTGCAGTTATCCGAGATTACTGCAGGCGCCTGGCCGTCACGGCCCCCGCCACCACTATGGAGGCCCTGAACACCACGCCATTCGGAGTTCCCCAGCCGACGCCGAGGAGTGCCTCATCCCGCCGCCAACGAGTGCCTTAGTCGCAGTCGTTGCGTTTCTCCGCCGTGGCCAAAGTTCCACCTCGGCCGCCGATGGACACAGCAGAGAGTGCATACGGAACGAGTGAGCCACCGGTCGCCTGATGACCGCCACAGAGGCCGGCGGTCGCCCGATGACCGCCACAGAGGCCACCGGTAGCCTGATGACCGCCACAGAGGCCACCGGTCGCCTGATGACCGCCACAGAGGCCGGCGGTCGCCCGATGACCGCAACAGAGGCCACCGGTCGCCTGATGACCGCCACAGAGGCCGGCGGTCGCCCGATGACCGCCACAGAGGCCGGCGGCCGCCCGATGACCGCCACAGAGGCCGGCGGCCGCCTGATGACCGCCACAGAGGCCGGCGGTCGCCTGATGACCGCCACAGAGGCCGGCGGTCGCCCGATGACCGCCACAGAGGCCGGCGGTCGCCCGATGACCGCCACAGAGGCCGGCGGTCGCCCGATGACCGCCACAGAGGCCGGCGGCCGCCTGATGACCGCCACAGAGGCCGGCGGCCGCCTGATGACCGCCACAGAGGCCACCGGTCGCCCGATGACCGCCACAGAGGCCGGCGGTCGCCCGATGACCGCCACAGAGGCCGGCGGCCGCTCGCGATGACGGCGAGACGGGCGATTTGTGGTCCGGTCAGTCACGCGGACGGCGCTAGATTGGCACCGCCGCGGCGCCGACAAAGTCAGCAGTCAAGAGCCGGCAGCGCGGATTTCAGGCGGACGGCCGCTCGGACCTCCAGCGTGCATGTTCGCCTCGGACGCAAGTTAAACTGATGATGATGATTATTGGGGTTTTAGGGTGCGTCAATCCATGTGGACTATATTGCACCCATAACAAACTTACTTAGACATGCGTCAGATTGTCACGTTCGAATAAAAGGTGTCTGATGGAGTAAGATATCACCTAAGTAGGTGCATATGTCACTTGGAATCGCATCTCCGCGAGGAAGCTCAAAACTGCTCTGTTATAGATAAATCGGGAATCATTTCCCAGTAAGTCGACTAATCTCATAGTATTCGCATCATATCCGAAGTGCCGCCTGCGTTCTTCTGCATATGCTGGGCACGTCACCAGCACATGATGCACAGACAGAGCGGCATTACACTTCCCACATTTCGGTCTGTCGTCCCCCCAGTTAAACTGAGCCGGGTCGAGCTCAGACTCAGACAAAAGTGCACGACTGGTGGCACATTTGCAAGTTTTCGATGGTATTGGCGGCAACGGCTTTGTACGTAGTAGCTAAGCAGTGCACCGTGCAATACTCGGTGCTCATCAAGCCAGGAATTCTGGATCACACATTGCTTCTATGTGAACATAGTAGAGTACATCTGATTTAGTTCAGTTTCTTAAGGTCGAAGGGACTGTCCCAGTTGGGAAGACTTAGTAAAACATACCCCAAGGGATGTTCGACACTGGGAAGCATGCTTGACGGTAATAGAATGTGCATTTGGAGTCTCCATCATCAACAATTCACGTCTATTTTTTGCATCGTTGGTCCACCTGGCATTGATGCTTATTCGGAACGCACGGTGACTCACCACTCGAACGAACAGGGGTTCCATCCGTGCACAGACAATGCCACACTGCTGAATGAATGTCATATGATAATCAATGCAGCAGAAACAAATTGCAATAAATGCCGCAGGGGCCGAGGAAGTCGCAAGTATCACACATGTAATAATACCTTATATACAATACCTTATATATATATATATACATATATATATATATATATATATATATATATATATATATATATATATATATATATATATACACATGCATAGATAGACAGCACAAGTCAATTGAAGATCTCACCTCTCTTCAGAACAACACAGCGTCACGAATGGCGCTTGATATGCACCATCAATCTGGCCGAAACTCCGGGACAACACTGTGTTCAAGTGTTGCTGTTTCTATCATTGCGGGAACAAATCGCAAGCAGACTGACTGACACTCGTGATACTGGCGAACAATACTTGTAATGAGGAAATGAACTGGGGTGACCCGATAAGGATCTGGCATCCTGCGTAAATTGGTAGGTAAAACAGAGTCGGGAATAAATAAGCACATCGTTTGAAAGAGCACAACTTCCTCCTTGGCTTCACGTCTGCAGCTCAATTTGAACTGCACAACTGGGACAATTCATTTGGCAAAGACAGCAGTTCTGATCAGTCTTCTCCCCGCCTCATCCTCATCTTGTGCTACGACGCATAGGTTGAACAGCATCACAGAAACATAGACTCTTTAGAAGTGGCGATAATTCGCTTTGGTTGTTTTTTTCCTACAAAGTTGCGTCATTAAAACAAAGCCCACGCGGATTTTCGTCCGAACGGGAGACGTGTAAACAGCGTACATTGAATTAAACCAGAAAGCAAAGCTCCGCCAGATACATAATTAAATCTCGTCCGGATTTAAGGAATTTTAACACATGATGGCATTCTGAGGAAATTGTTTCCTTACTTCCGCCAGGTTGGATATTCACATAAGATGCTACCGGATTTCAAGTGCCGTTTCCTTCCACGGTCTATTGCAGTGTGTTCACTGGTGCTTTTTCCGCATGAGGTGTTGTAAGGCTGCTACCTAGCGTGCACTGAGCTTACGAGTGTCGATGTTTACAATGCGACGGTATCTGTATCACCACTGGCACTGCAATTGACACACCGCTACGTCTACCGTGCTACGGTGCCTGTCGTACAGTTTCCCACGCACGGTGAAGTCAATGTCAGTCTTCGCACTGCTGTAAAGCTAGCGTTAAAACGATACTGTTGTGGAGTTGGTGACGGGGAAACGTTATTGTGAAGCAAACATCAGGGTACAAATCGCAGCGTGGACCAAGGCACACCCAGTGCGTACCTGATAGAGAAAATCGAGCTCGTCGGTGATCAGCGACACGTCCTCATCCAGCGAGAGCACGGCGTCGGTGGCTATCTGGTCCTCCGGAAGGAACCTGCACGAGGAGGCATACAGCGTTATGGGCTATCTGGTCATACGGCAGGAACACGCACAGCGACGAACGTGACGGTGATGATGAATTGGAGCTTAGCGGCGCGTCAACTGCCAAATGTCATTTTTGCGCCCAAACATGACGTTAATGAGGGATGAACATAGGTCAGTAGGGGAGAAACTTGGGTGACAGTAAGGGGGAACATGATGTGAGGAGGGAAGGGCATTCCGAAAATGTGAAAACATGGAACAGCAGGGAGGAACATAGGGGTCAGAATGGATAAACACAACATTTGTAGGAAATGGGGAAACATAGGTCAGCAGGGATGAACATGGCGTCAATGAAGGAGCCCGGCGTCAGTAAGGGCAGATCGCAATGTCATGGGGAGAAACACAGCGTTAGTAGGGAACGGGTGTGGATCAGGAGGGCGCATAGCGTCGGTTACTGTCTCCTCCAGGAGCACGCAAAGGGAAAAACATCGTGTGCGTAAGGAAGGAGAGCATCACGGTTAGAAAAACCCACCGTTTGTAGGGAACGAACGCTGGGACAGTTGATAAACACTGCGTTAGTAGGTAACGAGCGTTGGGACAGTTGCGAGAAACACGGCGCCAATTGACTGTTTAGTCCTCCAGGAGGGATATGAACGCGGAGGAATATGGCGTGCAAATGACAGTAGTAAAGAGCGAGAAGGGGAGCAACGCCGCTGGTACAAAAGTACAGGATGAGCAGGAAGACAGCATTGTCAATGGGCGAAAAGCTGCGCTGATGCGAGAAGGAAAACGGTGTCGGTCTTCGTAGAGAAGGTAGAATGGCATCAGCGGAAGAAGCAATAAGTGACAGAATTAGAAGAAAAGTAGATGGCCTCCCTGCCCTCAAAATGCGTCCACAATCGCGACGCCTACTGGTTGGGAGAAACGCACAGTGCACATGCCGTTGCATCGCCAGGTCGATCTCATCAAATTCCGCACGTATCGCGCGTTGCCCAGATCACGGCCGCCAGCAATGGGGGAGGGTTCTGGAGATACTCTAACCGCGTTGTGGTGGAAATGGCTGGGGCACTACGGACTTGCCACAATGTTTCCACGCTGCACTCATCCATTTGTCGGACACTCGAGCAATTGGAACACGAAACAATCATTCGATGCAATGGAAAAGAACGGAGTACACCGAGCGCCAACAAATCCCGACTCCGTACAGTCTGTCCACCTGCACTTGACTGGCACGTGGACTTGCGTGATGCGAGTGGCCTTTTGGTCGGGTGAGGCCGCGCGTCTCACCAGGCTCAGCTGGTGGTGGCGATGATGGCGATGATGGCGGTAGCGTGTAGCTTGTGGCTTGCGGTTCGTGACTTGAGGGCGCTTCGTCTCCCACGATCACCACCCGCCCATAACTAAGGTTTTTTTAAAGGTTACTTTTATTCGACTGGTGCTTACCGAGTGGCAATGCATGATATGGAACCTGCTTCTTGAGGGTATCGGTAAACGTTGAATTGGAGTTTAGTTGTGCAACTGTTGGCGAGTTGCATGTTTAGTTGTAACCAACTGCAGTTAGTTGCATGTTTAGTTGCGCAACCGATGCAACTGTTGGCGAGTCCTCAGCGAGCTTTTGTCTCAGAGACACGTCTCAAGTTATAGAGACCCAAGACCGTCGACATAACGTATACAAGTAACAACCCACAGTCACGTGATATAGCCGCAGTGTGGCCGAGCGTTATAAATTAGCATGCAGGGCGCCCACTGCCAGCTATTAGGCAATCGTGGGTCGCGAGCATGCGGCACATGCTCAAGCGACGCGGAACCACTTCCGCCCGACGCTGACTGTCCGGAGCGAAGACCGCCACATTCAAACCAGCCCCTTCCAGGCTGGAATACGTGACAATTTGTGGTTTAACCAGCCGCTTCAAAGGTGGAATACGTGACATTTTGTGGTTTAAACCAGCCGATTCAGAGGCGGAAGATTGTGTGGCTCCAGCCGCGTTGAACTTTGTCCATGTGAGAGTCGAGCTGAATGGTTGCATGTCACGTGGAGGAAGACGCAGCCAGCTTTGGCGAACGTCGGCAGCGGCCTTCCTGGCGGTCGTGTCGATAGCCTCGCTGCCCGAAAGGCCGCCGTGGTCGGGAATCGGGCACGAGATCACATTTCTGCCCGACTCTGAGAATAATCCCACCGGGTGAGACCGCATGTGGCAGACAAATGCTCTGATTATGTTTTAACATCTAAAGCCAGCCAGTCCGGTCGCACCGCTCACAAGCAATTTGCTCCCGTCGAGATGATTCCGTGGGCAGGACCATTTCGCGCCTGCAGGGCCAGCGGTATTGTTATCATTACCATAAGTATATATATATATATATATATATATATATATATATATATATATATATATATATATATATATATATATATACTTATATATATATATACTGCGTTGGGCGTAATTAATCCCTAAACACTGCCCGAAAATATTTTCAGCAATATAACCTTAGGTTACATCCGCGTTTCCCGGGCACGAGCAGACACGTGTGAAACATTCCATCAAAATTAAACTTAGTTTCCAAGTTTATAGATAAGCGCATTTTACATTCTCATCTACACATGTAATCAAAATTCACCAATCATGCTCTCCTCAAGAGCCGTGTCGGTCACGGTTCCCAAAGTTGAAGTCAGCCGAGTCAGTACACTTCCTTCGGACGCCACCACCACCGTCTCTGACCTCACTCTATTCACACATAAATTGCCGCCTCCTATACTTATTTTCTCTGCCGACGCGTTGCACGTGTGATTGCACGACCGCACACTGTGGCCTAGCGCTGGACGAAATTGCAAATGATGCAAGCAGATTTGCATAATCTGATTCAGTTCCCAATCCATTGCACGGTCCCGCTTCCCACACCGTTCCCCGATCGCGCCCCCGTATCATTTCCCAGGCCAGGTCCCCATACAGTTCCCCGATCATGTTCTGCAGTTGTCTATATTCTATTTGCGCAGCACAGTTGCTTTATTACTATTATATATATACATAAGAATTTCATATAAGCGTATTACCACGGTAATGGAGTAAAAAGCAAGCTAAAAATATATTGACAAATCGATTGTGCTGACATTATCGAAAACGTGTGCCGAAATATGCGACGTTGGCCGCAATGAAATAACCTATCCATGGATGCAATGTATATTGCCAATTTCCCAACAGTCTGGTTGCAATCAGCGCACAACTCGGGCAGTTTTTCCAAGTCGTAACGTTGTCCTACTGCGGTCACAATAGCGCCACACCTGTCGGGCGTACAGTTTTGTTTGCTTCACTAAATGCAGTCGATACACGAACCAAACGCAACGTATGCATTGTAAATGTCTTGCCTGGTTACCGAAATCAGGTCATAATTGTGCAAAATTACCAAAAAAAACAGTCACCCTTTGGCCCCTGCGGGAGACACGTGGCAAGTGAGGCTGAAGATAATGGAACGGACACAACCTTCTATTCGATTCACCGTAAGTGTGTTGGTTTCATGTCGTCGTGACACGGGGTTGTTGAACTACCGCCATCATAACGAACGCTTGCTTGCGCAGTATTTTTTCAGGTGTTTGTCTCTTTTTCTCCTGCTTACGGCATGTATCAGCAAACACGAACAATTGACCTTCAAACACTCACCTGGGAAGTTTCAGTTGACTCCATACAGGTGTGCCACGGTTTTTACCAACCCATAAGCGTGTGTGCACAACTGAACTTGTGGTTTCGGAATTGCAGACCCAAGCTAGATAAGCAATATACTAGCGAAGGCATGCAAAGCATGTTGCAGCCGGTGAGGATCGCAAGTCTCTACTGCCCAGTTACCCGTTCTGTAAGCCTGGTGATTGGAAGATTGGAGAGGCGTCCTGCCGCCAGGATCCGTCAGCGCTGCATAGGCGGAGGCGCCGGTTCCAATCAATCGGTCTAACTCCAGTGGTTGAGATTGTTTATACCTGGGTTGTGGCAATTATCCATCCAGGACTCAATTTTCCTAGTTTATTTTGTTTTTATTGAAGAAAACCCGGTGCCATTTCATGGAACTCATCTATTAGATGAATTACACATGCTCACATAGTTGGAGGACAGCATCAGGATCTCATTATCTGACTTACGGTGAAATCTCATTCAGAAAAAAACTTCAGAAGCTATGATTAATATTTGACGAAAGAGCGGGTGGGTGTCTTAGGTTAATTGCACGTGCTCAGGTGGTTGGTGGGACAATGTCAGCGTTGCTCATGTCTGGTTTTGTGGCGATCATCCACCCAAGACTCACTCATTGCTTTTCACTTCTTTAAAAAAAAAATTGACCACACCAACTAGCTAAGTTAAACGGCGGTCCCATCGTGCGTTATGCGGCGAATGCGTCCCACAGTCATTTGCCTGCGACAATCGTCCATCACAGTCGAGGAAGACGGTCCCATATCGACTTTAGACGGACCCTAGTTACGCACACTACGTGACGAGAATACTACCTAACTGTTGACAGATGGCGAGCGAGGGTTGCTAGCTTCCAGGCTTGAAAGTCAGGTGCATCATCTGATGGCTAGCGATAATAACGAAATGTCAGAACGCCGGTTCGGAAAATTAACAATAGATCAAAAAGAGATGTGTTCTCCATTAAAAATACAGCTTAACTTGGCCATTGCGTGTCGACAGGGTACACCCGGAATACCAAGCACAATTCGGACCCGAAATACCAATCAATGGTATCTTTCCAATAGTTTAGTCGGGCTGTATTGTTTGCAAAATAAAGCACATGCGAGCAGGATCGTCAACATTGCTCCGCAGAGACCTTAACTGTGTGTACAACTTAATGACGTGATCAGATGTGCTGGCTGTTCATGTGTGGTTGTCACGGACAGTTAAACAATTTTGTATTTGATTGGGTGTAACTTCTATTGGTGATCACCGTGGTAAGTCAATGGAGGTGCCAGCCCAGTACTGAGAGCAAAACGCAGCAGTTGAGGGATCAATAACTGAAAGGATACAGATACACGTACACTATACAGAGGAGACGTAAGCAAGAATGAAATAACTGTTAATCATCTCTTGAATGCTTGTAATGCGCACTGCTGCTCTACTGGCTGTTCTTTTCTTCTTCAAAGCCATGGCTCAAGTTCAAAACTTGGTTCAAAACCATCCTAGGACCAAGGCAACATTGGGAAGGTCCAAATCATTGAGGGGGGCTGAAAGGAATGATGGAGCGACTCGAGTCATCCCAGAAATATACGAAACGGCAACCCTGTTCGTATGAAAATTGGACCTAATCGATAAAATCAAATATTTTAAAAATACTTCAATGGTTTGTCATCGTCAGAAACTAGAAACTTTGGTACATTATAATATAGCCGAAGTAGCATATCATCCGACAACGATTCACGTGACATCTAACTTTACATCATCGGTGCCTGAATCAAGAGAAATATTTGCAACCCATGAAAACAAACAAGATCGAAGCTCATTTGGCCTCGTACATCAGACTTCGTTCGTTCGCCCGCGTGCGTTCGTCCACCCACTCCATCTGACTTGGAGGGTCTGTGCCCTCGAGGGTCTGTGCGAAGGAGAGTTGCTGAACTGGTCAGGTCTGATAAGTCGAACAGCTTGCAAAATTGCTTAAAGCTCTGCAGGTCAGATCGATTATTGATGGGGGAACGAAGCGTCGTAGCATTTCGCTACAATATCTATGTAAAGTCAAAGGACGTTGGCTGGGTGCGGTCACGTGACTCACCGTGCCGAGACGGTCCTCTGGCTGGGTGCGGTCACGTGACTCACCGTGTCGAAACGGTCCTCTGGCTGGATGCGGTCACGTGACTCACCGTGCGGAGACGGTCCTCTGGCTGGATGCGGTCACGTGACTCACCGTGCCGAGACGGTCCTCTGGCTGGGTGCGGTCACGTGACTCACCGTGCCGAGATGGTCTTCTGGCTGGGCGCGGTGATGCGCACCGGCACCGGCACGCGCGGCAGCCGGTGCGACGACGGCGCTCCCGTCTCGGCTATCCACACCAGCTCGATGCCGGAGACGAACGAGCTGCCGCCGACCTGACGGCGAGCGGCACGCGATCAGCGCGGCACCAGAGGCGTGACGTGACGTGACGTGACGTGACGTGACGTGACGTCGGGGGCAGGAACAACACACACAGGCCACGGTGACAGTCCGGTGCGCGGCTGCTCGCTGCTCACCGCTCACCTGCCGCATGAGCCGGAAGAGCGGCGCCAGCGCGCCGTGCTGACACAGGATGACGGCCGTGAAGTTGGCGCCGGTCGCCACGTTGGCCGGCGCCTGGTACAGCGGCGTGTCGGCAAGCGAGCCGGCCGCCGCCGCCGGCAGGTGCAGCAGCGCCCCGGGCGAGTTCATCCACACGGTGCCGGACGAGGCCAGGTGCAGGTTGACGCGCGACTCGATTATCTGCCGGCGGGAGGCGGCTTTTAGGCGGTGGCCGACAGGATATGCGATCTGTCGTGCCTCTCCTGTCAACAAATACACATCGATGAGTGTGGTTATAGAAGACAAATAGTTGCCCGCAGAGCGAGCGTGAGACACACAGGGATAGAAAGACACAGGGAGGAGGGAGAAAGGCGGGAGGAGAAAAATGCGATCATATTACTTCTATTGAAAGCCCGATATCAGCGCTATCACTATGCTTAAACATATTATATATAAAAATATACGAGATAGATTGCAATAAAATAACATATTTCGTCCACGGCTAGCTACATGGTTCCATTCCACATGAACTGTTAGAACATTGGAACCGATAAGGGACAACTGGTGGAATGCATGAATTGTATTGGAACCGATATTTTACGGATTTTTTTTTTCTCGAATAACGTTGAGCAATGGCCAAGGTCGGCATTAGATTCACTTTGACCATGGTGCTCACATTAGCACTAAGTGCTATGAGCGGACTAATATGAGCGCTTATTATGAGCGATGGCGAACCCAGGGTGTGAACACTGTCGAGCGTATACAGCACAGTTCATCCGAGCTGCCCGGCCCGACCGCCACCCTCTTGAAACGCTAATAACTGTGTTTATTTATTGCAGCACTTCAAGCCCGAATTCCTCCTCTCCGGTTCAGACCAGAGGCCCGTCACAAACGTCAAACAAAAATGCACTTGTTTGCAACTTGGTGGCCGTGATTCACTGTGCAGCGCGTAGGCTGTTAGACCAAACAGCGTAGCCAATCCCTCACACTCTCGGGCGAAGAGTAGCGGCATCCGGGACTCAAACCCACATCCATCCAGCTGGGAGACGGGCCCTGGACTACTTGCCCCCCCCCCACTTCTGTGACTGAAATTAGTTACATCTAACCACACATAGCTCTTCCGTACGCGGATAAATATAAGTTACTTAAAACGCACAAAAAGTATGCTATTTTCGCGTTGTATAACGGTTGGTCATTGGTTCTACGACACATGGACCGTTCAGTCATGTAGCGCCGCCAATCTCTCACGCCAAATGGTCGCGGGCGAAGAGTAGCGACAGGTGAGACTCGAACCCACAACCTCTCGATCGTGAGACGAGCAACTTACCCCTAGGCTACTCGTCCCCTCACGTTGCGTTACGGGTATCCGATGTTTTTATTATCTTTTTGTCTGCAGTTGTCGGCACCAAACTGTCCGAAGTCTGCGCAATTTTTTGTTGAGCGAAAAATTGGCATGGCGGTGCTCGGGCGACTGCGGTCCAGTGATGATGCACCTCTGTCGGAGTCGGTCCAGCCGACTCATTTGGGAAGGCCATTCAGGCCCTGGCTACGTGGGACGCCAATCATTGAACTTCGAACTTCGAAAAAGAACCAAAAGCTTCTCTATGTAAGAGCCGATTCAATTTACGCGCACACTCCGCACTTCAACTCCAGCAGCCGAACGGACAGTACTCGGCACCTCTTGACGGCAAATAGCGTCGCCAACGCTAGTTGCCAAACCATTGCCCGCGTTGAAACCATTGCCTGCATCGGACGACTGCTCATAGTTCGCAGTCATTGCCTGCTTCGGGCGACCACAGTTCGTAAATCCATTGAGTGCTGCCAGCGACTGCTCATAGTCGGCAAAATCATTGCTTGCGGCGGGCAAATATTCGGAGCTCGCACCAGCTGTGGCGCCGCATCGCCTTCCCGGCTCCGGAAGCCGCGGCAGCCAACTTAAATGCCGCGGCGACAGAACTCAAAGAAAGTCATTAGCACGGCCGACGGCGCCTCGCTTTTGAAGGGCTCCGACCGCCGTTCCTTGCGTCGGAAGCACAATGGAGCCGGCGCGCACAAAAGGAAGCCACCGACGAGGAGCGAGCTGGCGGAGACAAACATCACTGAGACGAGACGGCTGTCCACCGGCCGTGGTTAATCCCATCTCTGTCGGAGACGGCCGACCTGGCCGCCACGGCTACAACTGCTCCTGTCAAACCGACTCCTCCTACTGCTCCTCTCAGTCAACTCAACTTAAACGCTGGCGGTAACTGGAATAAATCAAGTTAGCTCCATGAAGGTGGTCTAAAATATATTCGATCAAATATACTCTCAGGATTCTTTGTTGCAGGCAGTGGATGGTCCAAGTCTATAGTGCGCGATGTAGAAATTGGGCAGATTTCTCCCAAAGAGATCTCTAAGAGATCTCTGGGAAGCGAAGCAGGCTTTGTGACACGAACGTGCAAGGTGGAAGGCTGGAGTCAAGGGATGGGGTTGAACTAGGATGGGGTTCAACGAGCAAAAGATCCGGGGTTTCCTTTTACATCCATCATGGCCAACAGACAAAAAGTACTACATTTTGGAGAACCACGAATGGCTACCCAAGACAATTTTATACAGCGGCGTGGGCTTCCTGATACAACGATCATACACTGCAATTGTGGGGTCAACGCTCCAACAGAAACGGCTACCGCATTCCGAGAGCATCGCTCTTGGTCGGATTCCAATCCCCATGCTTCTAAATGTTAGGTTCCGAAATCCTAGCGACAGACGACATAGAAAGAAAAAGAAACAATTGAATTATACGCACGAGGGAAATCTGCAGAAAGAAAAGTATAACATTTCTTCATTGCGAGTGGGCACCCGAACGAATAGCTTTCTAAGCTTATTTCCCAAAATAAACCTAAAGAAACAAATAGTATACTGATTATTTGGGCAGACCGTCGCACTGGCAAAGAAGACACATGGTGCACGGAAACATACATTTCACGACGGATGTAGCCGACAGATGTGAGGCCTAGTACCTGCATTAATAGTAACACAGTTCGATACTTCGTCTCAGCAGTTTTCAAGGATACACTTCAGTGTAGTGCTCGCTGCATATTTAATATGCTGCCAGCGTTAGCCAGGAATTTCAGATTGGACAGAATACCTCATACGTGTGAGGACTATGATGATTGGTAATGCGTAGTGGTGCGCGAGCAGCTTTGAAGGCGTCGATGCCGTTGCCGCAGTGTTGCTACAAATCCTAAAAAAAAAAGATTAGGAAAAACCTGAACACAAAATTGTTGCAGGGGGAAAATATGGTTTTGAATACGCTTGTTAGGATAGAAGCGTATTCAGTATCAATATCAATTCAAGAAGTCAGGGATGTCCATTTATGGATTGTTTTGCAGTATTCAAGCACGTATCAGCGCTTAGTCAACATCCATTTGCAATGCTTGCACAGAAACCAACAGGGTATTAAGGAGCTCACAGTGCACCTTACCTGCTTTTCCTAAAAGTTCCAGTGCCTAAAATGGCAGCACATTTTAGGGGCCCATCGGCTTTCGAGATTTCATGAGGGACAGTCTGCAAATCCGTAAATAAGATAATAAATTACCGATCGTGCTCGAGCTAGTTCGGACTGCTATTGGAAGCACACCGCCCCAGTTCGGGGAAACCCACTCGGCTTCACCGATCATCGGTCGTGTCAGAGCACCACCAGCATCAGTATCAAGTATCAAGCATGGCATCGGCGCCAAAAACATTCACACAGTGCAGGCAACAAAACACGTCTGCAGCATCATGAACATCCGTCGTGCTCACTGGCGCTGGGTGCGACTTCCAACTCAATTATCGTCTAATTACGCAGCATGACGTCACGAGTCATCTGATGACGTCACACGACGCACCCGCAGCGTGGTGAGCACGATGTGCTCGACGGAGCTGAAGTAGGCGTTCCACAGCTGCTGGGTGTTGCGGCGCAGCCGGAGCAGATGGTCGGAACCGATGGAGCGCAGAGTCTCGGTCACCTGCAGCAGCAGTCTCTCGTCGCCCCACACCGCCGCCCGCCGCCAGTCGATGACGTCATCAAACGGCAGCCTGTCGCAGTGCGTGACGTCATCGGTCAACACCCCATATGCAAGAACCGGTGATTGCGGGGAGCAACGCGAACGGCCGAAATTGGCAGGCAGGGAGCATCTATTAGAACAACTACTAGCATTTCATCAGAGTAATATAGACAAACAAACAACTATCGGCATAATACAGCACAACTAGGGGAGGGGCACTGGGGCATGTCCCCATTCCCCATTGAAACTGGTGCCTCTCGGCTGAGAAAAGGCGTCCTTCCAGAAAGCCTAGAGTGCACCTCAGTCTTGAATTTTTCAGCCAGAGGCGCTCCTCTGATGGAAAAAGCGCAATTTAAACGTGTTCGAATGAACCACCTCGATTTTTTCCTCAGAGGCGCCCCTTGGAAGAAAAGGGCGCCCCTTTAGTATTCTCGAGTGCCCCTCGGAGTGATGGCTCTCCTCCAGAGACAAATTTCCCCATGAGAATTCCTGGATTCGCCCCTGAGCACAAGAGACGCCAATATTATGAGCCTGCTATAATACACACACACACACACAGGGCCACAGGTCACAGGGTATATCTCTCTATATATATATATATATATATATATATATATATATATATATATATATATATATATATCCTTATCCATCCAGATGCTCGCATCACAGTTGCAGGAACGAACAGCAACAGGCTGCACATAGATTGCCGTTAAAATGAGCAAAGCCATCTGTGAAAAGGAGCGCAGACAACGTAATACTTTCCCAGACAACGAATCCGTTGTAGGATTGTGCCGTACTATAAGCCATGAACGATGGACCAGATAAGTGATTTTTCGATGGAGCTTGGAAGTATCATGGGGTTTTACTAAATATAAACATAAACGTCCAAGGTGTTATGCCAGGTGTAATGTGTGCTGAATGCCGATAATTTGGAAAAGCGAGAATTAATGCATGTTTCATGAGTGAAAGTACCAAACTGCTGAAAAGGTGGGGAGCCGTTGCTACAGACCACACAATGCCATAGGGCCCACCAACATGTGAAGCTTTCGAGACATACGCGATGAACAACACCCAGAAGTCGCAATTTTAAATGATTAAAACTGCCAGGCTTTCGTGGAATTTATAGCATCAGTCATTTCCCCACGGAGATATCTGCGATACCCAGCTGCAAAAGTGCAACTGGAAACAAGTCTGGCGCTGTCGGATAATGGTACAGAAAACACCCGGCATCGACAACAACAGCGCAACACCACGGACCTCCTTCCACGTGAAGCTTCAGAGCATAAAGCCGACCGAGCACAGACGCCTTTGGTCTAATGAAAAGTCGAATGACACGGGCACCAACAGACTAGGCAGGCGGGCGCACAGATACGGGCCACATACTTGAGAATCTGTGCCAATCTGGGGGAGTGACTGGCGTTGTCGCCTTTTATTTTTATCTCCGACTTTACCCCTTCAGCTCCACCTGGGTCTCCGCAACATGTTAGCTGTGGGATGGGCGTGGTCCCAGTCATTGTGCCACCTCCACCAGTCAATGGTCACTCTCCACTGCTTTAACATTTCTGGGTGGAATGGAGTTGGCTGGCTCGAATGGTAGCCCCGTTTCGGTTGGCTCGAATGGTAGCCCCGCAGTCGCCAGTTGACGCCCCCCCCCCCCCCCAGCACACACAATCCCTCGGTAAACAATTATTAGCAGAGGCCTTGGCTCGGCCAGATTCCGCTTTATTACAGGATTGTATCAGCTGCCGTCCGGCGAAAAACGAGCCGCCATCACGACCATCGATACCGAGCCGGAGACCATCAATACACAGACGCGAACACTATCGAGACGTCGATAGTCGTGATCGATGAGGCGGGCCCGCGGGCGTGGAACGACTCCCGCACCGGACTGACGACACTACGCCGGACTGGTCCGGGCTCAAAACATCTGCCCAGTGTTGGGCCTGCGTGACCGGCCCGAGCCTGGATCAAATACGGACTGGAATACGCACTCCAGAACGGAACTCCCGAACAGTCCGTCAAAGCAAATGGAATTCAACACTGGCCGAGGACTTGATAGCTGGCCAAGGTGCCTGGTCTACTCTCGTTAAGTCTGATGCAGTCTGGTCTTGCCTTGTATGGTCTCGTCTGATGTGGTCTTATCTGATGTGGTCTGATCTGATGTGGTCTGATCTGATGTGGTCTGGCCTGCTGTGGTCTGGCCTGCTGTAGTATGACCTGCTGTGTGGTCTGGTCTGATGTGTGGTCTGGTCTGATGTGTGGTCTGATCTGATCTGATGTGGTCTGGCCTGGTCTGCTCTAGTAGGGTTCGGTCCGGTTTGGTACCATCCGGCTTGGTCGGGCCAGATGTGACGCGAGCCCGTTCTGATCAGAACCAGGACCAGGACCAGGACCAGGACCAGGACCAGAACCAGGACCAGGACCGGGATCAGGACCAGGACCAGGACCAGGGTCAGGACCAGAACCAGGACCGGGACCAGGACCAGGACCAGGACCGGACGGCTCGGACGACGTACCTCCACCCGTTGGCCAGCAGGACCGGCACACAGCCCGCCTGCAGCACCTCCAGGAAGCGGAACGAGCCCACCCGGCGGCCGCGCGGCACCAGGCAGAAGGTGGAGTTCTGCAGCAGCGTGTCGTAGTCGTACCTGCGGCGGGTCACACCACGTCAGTCACTGTAGCACGCGCCACGTCAGTCACTGTAGCACGCGCCACGTCAGTCACTGTAGTACACACCACGTCAGTCACTGTAGCACGCACCACGTCAGCCACTGTAGCACGCGCCACGTCAGTCACTGTAGTACACCATGTCAGTCATGTGTACACGTCGACTGTAGTCCGTCGTTCTGTGCACACACCACGTCAGTCACTGTAGCACACATCACGTCAGTCACTGTAGCACACATCACGTCAGTCACTGTAGTACACACCACGTCAGTTACTGTAGCACACACCATGTCAGTCACTGTAGCACACACCACGTCAGCCACTGTAGCACACATCACGTCAGTCACTGCAGCACGCGCCACGTCAGTCACTGCAGCACGCACCACGTCAGCCACTGTAGCACGCGCCACGTCAGTCACTGTAGCACGCGCCACGTCAGTCACTGTAGTACACACCACGTCAGTCACTGTAGCACGCACCACGTCAGCCACTGTAGCACGCGCCACGTCAGTCACTGTAGTACACACCATGTCAGTCACTGTAGTACACACCACGTCAGTCACTGTAGTACACACCACGTCAGTCACTGTAGTACACACCACGTCAGTTACTGTAGCACACATCACGTCAGTCACTGTAGCACACATCACGTCAGTCACTGCAGCACGCACCACGTCAGTCACTGCAGCACGCACCACGTCAGTCACTGTAGCACACACCACGTCAGCCACTGTAGCACGCGCCACGTCAGTCACTGTAGCACGCGCCACGTCAGTCACTGTAGTACACACCACGTCAGTCACTGTAGCACGCACCACGTCAGCCACTGTAGCACGCACCACGTCAGTCACTGTAGCACGCGCCACGTCAGTTACTGTAGTACACACCACGTCAGTCACTGTAGCACGCACCACGTCAGTCACAACAGCACACATCACGTCAGTCACTGTAGCACACATCACACCAATAAATGTAGTACACACCGCATCAGTCACTGTCGCACATACCACATCAGTCATTGTAGCACACATCACGTCAGTCATTGTAGTACACACCGCATCAGTCAGTGCAACACATACCACGTCAGTCACTGTAGCACACGTCACGTTAATCACTGCAACACATCACGTCAGTCATTGTAGCACCAATGATTGTAGCACACACTACACCAATAACTGTAGCACATACCATATCAGTCAACGTAGCACATATCGAATCAACCACTGTAGCACATTCCACATCAGTCACTAACACACTTAGCATCAGTCACTGCATTAAACGTACCAGTCACCGTAGCACACACTACATCAGTCAATGTAGCGCAGACAATATAAGCCACTGTAGCACATATCACATCAGTCCATGCGGCACATACTATACCAATCACTGTATCACATACCATCAGTCACTGCAATACACACAACAGTCAGTGTTGCAAACACCACATCAGTGAATGTAGCACAAACATCAGCCACTGTACCACATACCATATTAGTCAATGTATCACACACACCACGTCAGTCGCCACTCACCGCAGTGTACATCACATCAGTAACCGCAACAGACACCATATCACTTACTGCATTGGTCATGACATCACATACCACATTGGTCACCGCAGTATACACCACATCAGTCACTAACACGCACCACATCAGTCACTAACACACACATCAGTTGCTAACACACGCATCAGTCGCCGCAGTACGCGCCACATGAGTCACGGTAGCACACACCACATCAGTCGTCGCAATACCGCACTACATCAGTCACCGCGGTACCGCACCACATCAGTCACTGCGGAAACCATCACGGCAGTAGGTACACCAGCAGAGCGGCAGTAAACGTCACTCGCTGGATCGAAACACCGGTCCCTGCATTAATTAGTGTCCGGAGCCATTTGAACGCTAATAGGCACACAATCGGTCACCATCTGCATCCGCCACTTGCATGCAATGGAAATGCATCCACATTTGTGCCTGCGCCACAAAGGAAGGACACGCAATTTGTTTCAACTAGCTTACGTATTCATGCAAATTCATGCTGATTTCCGGTTGGCCATTCACCAGTGTTCCATTTAAGTAATTCACATGTCGACTGTTGCATCTGGTAAGTTAATCATTGCATCGCCATTCGCAATATATCAAAAATAATAGCTCGTTACAAATGTATCGACACGACCAGGCGGGCATAAAGCAAAGCCAACAGCCGACACCATGACCATAGCGTGCTGTTTACACAGCTCCCTGCCCACCAGCGAGTCTGAAATGTTGCAACCAACACACGCACGCTCTACACTGGTGCACAGCGTGCTGTTTACACAGCTCCCTGCCCACCAGCGAGTCTGGAATGTTGCAACCAACACACGCACGCTCTACACTGGTGCACGGCGAGTGGCAGCGAGGCCTGTCACAAGGAAGCATACCTAATAATTATAAAAGAAATGCATTGGTTCCTTTCAGTTGCAGCAGCATTCAGCATTTATTTTTACCACAGACAGGAAAATGTCGGGTGTATTTCTCGCTCGTAGAAAAAGTATGACGTTGACACACCATAATGTGCACCACACCGTAATTGAAACGTCTGTGCGGAAGCAATACGCCACAAGTGCTTACGTGCATGAGTGCCCAGCCCGTATTTCTTACGATTTACATCAGCCACATGGTATACATTTTGACTGGCTTGGTTTGTTTTTTGTCGTTCAAGAGTGGCTGATGGAAAACCAATCAGTCACTTGATCACCAGAAGCTCAGTGGTGAATGTCCCTATCGAGGTCTTGAAAGTTTCGCGCTGCATGTACGTACCAGTAATGTTGCACGAATATAATTGTCCTAGACTTAGGCTTAGATCAGCTGACTATTTGATTAGGTTGAAACATCGTTGAAAGTTATGATGTGGGTATATATGGCTCTTTGGGGGGGGAGGGGGTGATGTCTACCGAGCAGGTATACCATGCTTATGGAGAATCCATTGATGTGTGAAGTGTTCCAAGAAGGGTAGGTGTGGGTAGGTTCGGTTCGGTTGGATTAGGCTCAGTTAGATAAAATTGTCTCATTAGCAGAGTAGTTTGCAACGGTTCTACAGGGTGTTATGCTCTGATCCTATTCGCAAGGTGTGCGTATTTGGTAGTACCTACATAACCGACCCACCCGCCACTTATCTGAGCTCTTCTGGAAGGCATAATTAACCCGTATCTTTGAAAATGAAGTGAGGAGAAAGGCCTGGCACCTGGTATTAAAGGATGCTCTGTAAAAATCGATGGATGAACTTTAAGGCCAGAGATATTTGCTTACAGGACCAGACGAAGTATAGTATGGTATTCTGGAATATATGTCCATGCCTGGCACATCGTAACTGGGCCGGGCTGGATACTGGCCACGCCCATAGTAAGCTGACGGGTTCGGATTTGGCTCGGGCCTGATAGGTGCGGCGGGTATAGGTACGGACATGGGCATGGGCTGGGGAAGGCTTGGCAAACTGTCGGACGGTGGCGCGCCGCCAAAGAACAAGTCGGCGTCGGTGAGTCACGGCTGTGTCTTCCTCACTCGTCGGCTCACACTGAATGCCGTCATACTGGATCACCGTCAAAGCATGGCTCACTACTCGGCGCGGGGCCCTCGAATGCGATTCACGATACACGAATAAATGCGGTTAAAAACGCGAATGGAGACGGCACAGCACTGCCGGTCCATGAAAGCCACTCGCCACGGAGAGACATGGAAGGGGGCAGTTCAGGAGCTGGACGGGACGCGAGGCGACGCGTCACAACAGATCGACAGCTCAGCGGTCCACAGTCAGGCGCAGTAGACACACGCTCCCGAGCAGAGCGACGAGCCGTGGGACGTCACGAACGTGCGACGACGGCGCCACCTGCAGCAACGCCACGGACTCGACCTCGACAACGACCTCCCAATCCGGCTGAGTGGAGCCGGCGTACGTGGTGATGACCTTCACCTCGTGCCCTACACCCCCCACTCCGCTCCCCCTCACGGCCGTTCATGCATGGCGCTCCAGCTCACCAGCTTGCGCAGCCGTAAACCTCCGTGGATCATGGATCTGTCCATCCAGGCACGCCCGCCAACGTCCCTCTCGGCTGTCTACGCATGGCGATCAGTCTGCCTGCTGACTGCAGCCGTGCGGCCTCGGCGTGTGGCCCCTCCCACAGAGACCGCCCTGCACCGCCCATCTTGGCGTTCAAGAGCGGCGGGCCAGTCAGCCTGTCCATCACAGGCGCGGTCTCACCGTGTCGACCTGTCCATCAGAGACCGCTCACGGCCGCCAATATCTGCCGCTAGCGCACGGCGGGCCCGTCCGCCCGCTCACTTCAGCCGCGGTCTCGCTGCGTGGCCCGCCCGCCAGCCACCACCCCGCCAGGCCGTCCACGCACGGCGAACCCCGCTGCATAATTAATGTTCATTCCGCCCATACAGTGGATGAACACACCACCTATACATGTGCACCAGTCCGCAGAGCCCCACACCCCACACACACACGACGCACCCCCCCCCCCACAACACAACACACGCTACCGGCTACGTCCAGTGCAGCCACGAACACCAACCACCTACCGGTTGTGCACCCGTCCGCAGTCTCGCACCAGCCACGGTCACGGCACGTGGGGCCCCTCACCCAGACCACCAGTCCCCACCCCTACCGGCTGTTCACGTTCGGGAGACCAGTCTGCAGGCTCGCACCAGCCGCGGTCGCGGCGCAGAACCGTACCTCTCCTCCCCACCACTACCGTGGAATGCACCCCGCCGCCTGGAGTCGGCCCATCACCGCCCACGTCATCTCCCCCGCGTGACGGCGACCGGGCCGGTGCCCGCGCAAAGTCGAGGAGAGAGCCAGCACGGCAGCCGAGCGACGGGCGATTGTGTCGGCGACCCATCGCATCCGAGTCATACCCCGAGTTCTCCGGCGACCCATCGCATCCATGTCACTCTGACCGACCCGACGCATCCGCGCCACTCCGACCGACCCGACGCATCCGCTCCACTCCGACCGTGCTCCCCGCACAGCCACAAAGCTTCCTTCGGCACGGTATTGTGCCGCCGAGCCAGAGCGCCTCCGAATCCGGAGACCGCTGTAGCTTTATGTAGTTTACACGGCCTACGAGACCGCTGTAGCTTTAGCTTACACGGCCTACAGCGCTCGACCCGTCCAGACCACCAGCGACAGGTCGGTCTACCCCGCGGCGATCCAGACACTCCACATCCGCCCCGACTACCACCCCCGTCCGATCGGGTACGCGCCCTGGTGGGTCTGTACCCGTGGTGTGGAGGCCGGCCGGTACGCGCCCTGGTGGGTCTGTACCCGTGGTGTGGAGGCCGGCCGCGCGCCACGCGGCTCTTACCACCGCCTGGTGCGGCTACCGTACCTGTTCAGAACACGCGACACTGAGCGGGCGCACAGCAGCGGGGAAGTGTGCCGCCAGCGTGTGCCGCTGACGGGCAGCGGGCACACGCCTAGACAGTGGGCACACGGCCCGGCACTGGGCACACGGACCGGTAGTGGGCGCACGGTCCGGAAATGGGCACACGCCCGGCAGGGGCCACACGGCCTGACAGTGGACACACACAGGACACACTGGTAGTGGCCACACGGCCCGCTGTGGCCACACACCCTGACAGTGGGCGTAGTCCCCGGCAGCGGACACGCGCCCTGGCAGCGGGCACACGCCCCGGAACAGTGAGCACACGCCCCGGAACAGTGGGCAAACGCCCCGGAACAGTGGGCACACGCCCGGAACAGTGGGCCACCCCCGGAACAGTGCACCCGGCAGTGGCACGCCCCGGAACAGTGGGCACCCCGGGCACGCCCCGGAACAGTGGGCACCGCCCCAAAGGGCACACGCCCCGGAACAGTGAGCACACGCCCCGGAACAGTGGGCAAACGCCCCGGAACAGTGGGCACACGCCCCAGAACAGTGGGCACACGCCCCGGAACAGTGGAGCCGTGCGTGGCACGCCAGTGTCAAATGATCGCTGTAGCATCAGATGACGTTCTCGGCTAGATTGTTAGGGTGGGTCGGGGAGGCGGGAGTGCACGCCAATGGGAATGACTTCCGGGGCGTGACCATGACTGATCCATTGGCGTTACTTTTATTTTTCTTATCAGCGTAGGGATGGCATATGGAAGCCGATGAGCGATTGTGCCCGGATATGATTGGGCCGGTACGTGAGTAGTTATACTTGTCAAATCCAATTCACGCTTCTCTATTGCGCACTGCCTATCTACCCAGAAGGACATAACGATAGTAATCTGTTGCGGTACTTTGGCACATTTCCTTTATTTGGTAGCATTTTTTACGTGCTCTTTTTGTACTTCTCTTGGCCACATGAACAGTACGCGGACCACATACCAGTTCAACAGCGCCACGCGTCCCTGAGACGGATCGACCTTTTCGTGGACTGCTTGTCTGATCGGAACATGAAGAAGAGCATTAACGATGTATTCAACTGCCAAGGTCACATAGCTTATTAGCACTGCCTGAACAGAAATCTGCCGGGGCTTTCCTGAGACAGACAGCCGTCGTGCGAGCAGGCGGAGCAGTCCAGCAGAAACCATCCTGCCACGGTTACCAGCAGCTTCAGCGATAGCGCACTGCACCAACTTCACGACAATCCGCAGCATGCAGGACGGTCACAGCGGCCAGCGTCGTCGCGTTGCCAGTTCAGCAATTAGCCTGCAGCCCCGATGAGTTTCCTCTCAAGCGGCAACATTTCCCGGCCCAGTTCGCAACTGCAGAACTATTGCGCCGCTTGGACGGCCGCCGAGAGGTGCCGTGGCTAAAATGTCACACCGATGACCCCGCATGGCGAGGCTTTATCCAGACTGGCAATATATCGGTGCCACCGGCGAGATTTACGCCAACAGACGGCGGTGCACGCGGTCATGGTCTCCGCCGGTCAGCCGGACGTCGGCTGGCTCCGGCCGGAGCGCTTCATTGGCCACACATGTGGCGTGGCTGGTGACGCAACGGTGTTCAGCCCGTGATTACTGGACTCTCTATGGAGGTCGGTGCCGGTGCAGCCAGACACGGCCGCACATCAGCTGATAATTCCCGACTCGACATGACGAGGTGCTGGGCGATACTGCCCTTCTCCATATGGTCGCGCATCGGCTGATCTTTGCTGACCAAGCACAGCCGGATGTTGGATGATACTGTCTGGCTCGATATAGCTAGGTATTCGGTGATACTGCCTGGCTCAATACGGTTGGGTGATGGGTGATACTGCCTGGCTTAACATAGTCTGGCACTGTGTGATGCTGCCCGACTCAACATGGCTGGCTGATGTGTGATACTGTCTGACTTAACATGGCTGGACGACGGGTGATACTGCCAGATTCAACATGGCCGGGTGACAAGGTCTTACTCAATATGACTGGGTGCTGGGTGCATGGACATCGTCAGGGTCAAAGTCACCTGGGCTGGACTAATATAATCGGGCTAAGATAGCTACGTCAACAAAACTTTCTACACCTGGTTCAAGATGCCTGTGTTTGGATGTCAATACCGGAAGCCCATGTAGTCATGTAGCAGGTGAAGTAGCATCACACGATATTAACATAGACTCCGGACACCAGCGCCGTGGACCGAAGCACATGGCTATGATTATGTTTATGGTTTCTACGTCAAGGAAGCTTAGTTACGGGTGCAAACCACTTTAGCTAGTTCCTGGCCCCATATCAGTGTGGCCTTCTTTCGGACACCACTGGCAGGGCGCTAGGCACTGGCACATTCAGCAAAGTGCCAGGGCATGACAGCGTCAGCGGGATACCAGGGTCTAGTATCCTGGCAGGGCACTAGGCTCGGCCGGTGCCGTGGAGATTGGATGCGGAAGGAAACTTGTCGAATTTGTCGCCGTCGTCGCCACGGTGAAATTAAGCCATCTCGGCGACAGGGAATATTCCAGTTCGGCGACCTGCCATGGCACACATAAAGCTATGGCACCAGTCGCGCGCATGACCATGGCTCACATAAAGCCGAGCCGGACCGTCGCGTCAGACCTTTGCTCGAGGTGTATGCGACGGCTGGCACCGACCCAATACGTTCCAGCCCACGCGGATGACCAGACCCGAGCATATTGGTCGACCCGAGCCATGAACAAACGACACACTGCGATCACAGCATGCGCTGCGGGTCAGAGCAGCAGCTCGTTCCAGCAGTTACCAGGCGCGATCGTTGTGACTGCGTGCACTCACAACCAGAGACGGATTAATGGTGTGGATCGTTACCGAAACCTCGCTGCATCGGTGGTAATGAGATGGGGTGAGGGGCAACGATGTATTCACACCCCAATGTTACCGAATGCTAGGGACATCAAACTTTCTCTCCATTTTCGTCAATGTTAGACATATTGCATTTAGACATTGTTTGTTCACACTGACTATTTTGTTTCAAAACCAGATAAACTTTTAGCAATGTGGCGTAATATTCAATTCATCCTAAGCAATTCGTTGCTCCACAAGACCGCTTCATCACGCCAAGATGATGGGCTGAACCCGACTTCGGCACAACCGACCCCGAAACAGACCTACTATAGTCGGATACAGTGGATCCTTAATTAAACCACCAGTATCTGCACCCGGTGTGCAAATGATCGCAGATGACGTAGCCGCGGATCCAGCCGAATGAACACCTCGGCAGCGATAACACGGCCGACGGCCCACCATTAGGAGAAGATAATAGCACGGAGAGCACGCTGCAGGTCGGTGTTTCAACACCCGGCTGCCGTTTGGCTGATTAGTGGCCGTGATTTGGGGTACACCGGCGGCGTAACAATCGCACGGTGCCCAGTTCCGACGCGGCCCATGTGCAGGATCTGAACCCGGCTTCGGCAATCGAGAAGATAGCAAGTAAATGTGATCGAAACCGAGGAGACGATACTATTTCCACTAACCAAACAAACACGAATAATAATTGCCGTGTTAAAGGGCGTGTTAAAGTGTGCATGAACCAAATCATGCAGTTGTACGCCATTGTGTGAATAACCATGCGCAGAACCAAGTATTGATGTCCTCGTCTCAGCAAATGACGCCGATGGGACCAAGTCGAAAAGTGTGACCGCGACGTGACGGATCCGTAAGAGTGAAGAATTATTCAAATCTCACACCACTCAAATCGTCAATGATGGCATTTCGAACTTCATCCGATCAGACTGAAGACACATTTGAATATTGCTTCGAGGGATGGAGATTAAAGTGTGTTGATATCGGCTTTGCCATGAGCCCGTGATTCATGGTGCCATGTTGGAGTTAAGCACCACAGTGGCGGTACCTAAATTCCGTTGCGAGCTGCTGTCTCCATTGTTGAGCTTACCAGTCACGACAGTAGTGCGTCTTTAAACTCCACTGGAATGGATAGACGAGAAAACATCCCATCAGACTATTCGGCGTGGCGGGCTGCTTGAGCCCCAATCACCGCGGACAGTCGGGGGGGGGGGGGCGAGGCAGTCGCACGGACAACGACATCACACCCAGGGCGCGTTCTCTGGCCAGCGCCGGGCCGACACAAACTATTAGCGGCCGTCACGGTTCAGTGGCAACTGCGGCTGATCGACGGCCGAGACCGGCAGGAATCCGCTCTCCCTGTCGGCCGAGAATGCCAATCAGCTGGCGCGTGGTAAAGCGAGGACAGCGGCGGCAGCAAAGCGAGGACTGCGGCGGGAGTAAAGTGGGGACCGCTGCGGCAGCAAAGCGAGGACCGCGGCGGGAGCAAAGTGGGGACCGGAAAGTGAGCAAAGTGGGGACCGGGGAGGGAACAAAGTGAGGACCGTGGCTAGAATAAAGTGGGGACCGCGGCGGCAGCAAAGCGAGGGCCGCGGCGGCAGCAAAGCGAGAACAGTGGCGGGAGTAGGGTGAGGACCACGGCGGGAGCAAAGTGAGGACCGTGGCGAGAGTAAAGTGGGGACAGCGGCGGCAGCAAAATGAGGACCGAGGCGGGGGAAAAGTGAGGACCGTGGCGAGAATAAGGTGGGGACAGCGGCGGCCCAACGCGCGCTCACCTGCGTGATAAGACGCCAGCCGTGCCCTTTCGTCCGTCGGCGGACTGAATCAGCACTGCAATGTCCTTACAGAAAAGGTTGGTATTTCGTCCCCGATGTGGAGTTTCCCCAGAGTGGAGGTGTTCCCATAGTGGAGGTGGAGGGATCCCATAATCCAATGGGAAGCACATATCCAGTGCCCCCCCCTGTATCCACTTCTGTATAAATACATACATGAAGGTTATGAAAAGCCAGGAATGAGGTACACATATGGATATACATACAAATTTAGTTGGCTCGAGGAAATGACATGATTGGTGAAACATAAACTCATAGGTTATACAATAACCACATCTAGTCACTTGTTGAATAAAGCTGAAAAATTAAGTGTATTGGCTAGCAGAACAACACAGCTAGTGGAGAAGATGAAGGGAGGCAATAGCACCTCTTCGAAAAAGATGGCCAAGAGACATCTCCAGGAGCAGGAGAGGAGGCTCATTGGCACACCCTCAGCGGTGTAGCTTTCAATGCTTTTGAGAAGTAACTTTCTTTCTACAATGTTGACCTTGCCCATCTCCAATAATTCCAACCTCTAGCATAGAATGTCATGTAGTATGCCCCCGCCCCCACCAATCCATTTGGGCCTGCCCATTGCCTTCATGTACTGTGCCCGCCCGATAATTTTCAGCTCACGTCTTTGCACATACTGACTGCGTTCTTCTCTCCAGGAAGCAGAGGAGGGCCCCTTCAACTGTTCCAAACCCACTGAGGTTTGCTAAGGTAAGCAATTGCTTATCACAATTATTTTAAAAGCTACAATTCATATAAATGCATTATAAATGGTCCCCTTTGGTCCTTATTAGGCCTTAGCACTTTATGACTATGACTTTTATATAGTCATGCTAAGCTATATTGACGTACTTTGTTAAACATGACGCAAACATCAGGCAAGGTAGTTATTCATCAAATGGGCTGCAAGATCACTATGCTTCAGGCTAAAATTATCATGTATGGTCTGTCAAGAATATTTCCTAATATACGTATGACTATCTTGGTCCATTCTACAGAAGCAAAGCGCGTTATAAGGAAGTATTTAAGGAGCATCGTATCAGTTTCTCTTGTCCAAACAAAAACTAAACATTTCTGGCATTAACACAGAAGCCCCGAAGAGAAAATCAGAAAAAAAAATTACATGGCTGTATTTGTTGAACCTTACCAAGGAAAATATGTGTACCATTCTTTGGAAAACAACATTCAAGAAAAAAATGTGTATTACTGAAAACAACGTAACTTAGCATTGATACTGCCTAAGCGCATACTTCTTCAGTGAGTTGATGCTATTTGGCGATCAAACAGTAGGCTTGGGTGATCTAACATGACCAGATTAGGTTAGATTGTGTTAGACTAGGTTAGGAAACAACCTCTCACCTGTCGAACTGGGCACACTCCGCCTGACCACCTCTCACCTGTCGAACTGGGCACACACCTCTCACCCGTCGAACTGAGCACACACTCCGCCCGACCACCCTCACCTGTCGAACTGGGCACACACCCGCCTGACCACCGCTCACCTGTCGAACTGGGCACACCCGCCTGACCACCTATGTCGAACTGGGCCACACCCGCCTGACCACCTCACCGTCGAACTGGGCACACACTCCGCCTGACCACCCTCCCTGTCGAACTGGGCACACACTCCGCCTGACCACCGCTCACCTGTCACTGGGCACACACCGCCTGACCACCCTACCTGTCGAACTGGGCACACTCCGCCTGACCACCTCTCACCTGTCGAACTGGGCACACACCTCTCACCCGTCGAACTGAGCACACACTCCGCCTGACCACCGCTCACCTGTCGAACTGGGCACACACACCGCCCGACCACCGCTCACCTGTCGAACTGGGCGTTGTCCTCGGTGCAGCGGTCGTCCTGCATCTCGCGCCAGCTCTTGCCGTGTTTGCAGGTGGTGGCCATCACCACGTCCCGGCCGTTGTGCAGGTGGTACAGCGAGTTGCGCGTCTGGGAGCCGATCCCGTACACGTAGCGCTTACCCTGGCGACGAAGGGTCACTGGTCAGCGGGGTGGTGGTGGTGGTGGTTGTTGGCTTTACGACACGTCGATCGTTGAGTCGTGAAGCGTCGCCAATCTCGCACGCCGATTGGTTGCGGGTGAACAGTGGCGACAGGTGAGGCTCGAACCCACAGTCTTTCGATTGTGAGACGGCATCTACCCCTAGACTACTCGTCTCCGGGTCAGCGAGGTCAAGGTGTGTGGCCGATGCGGCAGGGTCGCAGATTGAGCGCACGGATAATCTATACGGGTAGTGGGCACACTTGCATTGGGGAGATACGGCGGAAACCAGAGAGATAAGAGCGTGTCACACCCAGGGAGTCGCAAAGCTTCACCACTAAGCCGTGTCTTGCATGTAGGCTTATGCCCTGATGACTTGCATCCATTGGTGGGACGTTTGCATCCACATGACCGCATCTAGACCCAACTACCCCGATGAACATGCTGGAAGCCTGCAACAGGATTTCCTCCAATGTCAGGCGACATCACCGAGAAGCGTCGACTTACTGCTGGACACGCCCCAGGCGCTGAGCGCCAGCCACATTGGTCTCGCGCTCGGGGTCGCGGTGGACTCTCCTGTCCGGAGCATGCCCCGGGGCACACAACACGACGTTGCGTCACCACTGCGGACCTGGTCAGAGCCGGACGTCGTGGCGTGTTTATGCTTAAATGCTCGTCGCTTATGGCGGAGAACTGAGCCAGACAGTGTGTCTTCTACGCAGTCTCGCAAGGCGACTCAAAGGTCACACGGACGTTCGGGGACACTTTTTAAGGTAACAACCGGGCTGGCACATCACGTTCAATTCATACAAATTGAGAATGAATGAGTGGATTAGAAGATCCTGGTTGCGATGCACGATTCAAAATATGTTGTAACGGTGGCGGATGTGGATGGGGTGTTTCTTCTCAACTATCTGTATACGCAGTTGTCATTGGAGAGGAACAATTCAACACTGGGAAAAGGAGTCGTGAAGCTGATCGGAAGTAGGTGCTTTGATAGTCTAAAAACAATAAATGTGGAGTGCTAAAGTCGCCATGCAATACCGTGAGCGCCGCCAAATTTCGGCGCACTGTATGATCTTCATATATTTGACCTTGTAAAATTGGTCAAGCCTTCATATGCAAATCAATGTATGCAACATTCTATGTAGCATTCGTGCATGTAAGCAAACGGAAAATGGTTATTTTCAATTGGCTGCAGCAAGGCCATGAGATAAGTCTGCTTGCAATGCATCCCTTTTGAGGACTCGCCATCCACTCGTTTCAGCTTGCTCAAGCTTTGATCATTTGAGCTCCGACCTGATATCCAAGGAGAAGTCGCTCCATATTTATTATTTAATGGTTTTCCAACTATGATCTTCATAGCCATTGACATAACTGGTAGAAGGCCATTGATACTAAACTATACCATCATACGCAATACGTATTTCTTGAACGCTTCGTCCATAGAGGTCCCAGCGCACTTCAGCCAAACGCACGACTACCTGAGCCAGTTGCACGCCAGAATTACTTTGACCCGAGACAACTTACCCTAGATGTAGCAATGCAAGGTCACACACAGGAAGAGAAACAGTTACAATCATTCCACCGTTCTGTTTTGCTGGATACCGCTAACTGATAAAGCGAACTCTTCCTTGGAGAGTGCCTAATTGATGTAGAGACAGCTTAAAATTAAATTTGTGGACAAATCATGCCGAGAAGAACGCTACATCCAACCTGATTGTAAATTAAATCGACGGATCCGTCGTCAGATCAAGGTAAGATAGCCCCAGTCGCCAGAGGTAAGACGCAGCCGGGCCCGGCAAATCACCGGGCGTCCGGCGGATCGAACACGAACAACGGCGCCCTGAGCCAGCGCCGACCGGCACCGTCCCACCGTTAAACGTCATCGGCTTCCGGCCACCGTGGCGCTGCGCTACCGGCCGCCGCGGTGCTGCGCTACCGGCCGCCGCGGTGCTGCGCTACCGGCCGCCGCGGTGCTGCGCTACCGGCCGCCGCGGTGCTGCGCTACCGGCCGCCGCGGTGCTGCGCTAGTCGACAACAGCAGCAGGCCGCCATAGTGGCGGATAATGCAGACCAAGTCAACAATTAAGCCATGAAGCGACATATTAGTGCAGAGATTCAGAGGCGTGGGAATGTCTCAAAAAGTGGTGGGGGCATGGTCCCCGCCCTCTGTTCCTACAACTATGCAAGGATTATATTACGAGTGTAATGTGCAAGCGCTTCACCATCAAATTGCAAGAGTACCAAGGTGAGTGACATGCAGAAGCATCAATGTAACTTTCGTCACACGGCTGACTCACAACTTTCGTCAGCCGACTGGAGACATTAATCCGGCATTCACTGGGATGCAGGCGGAATGCTACAGACAGGACTAGAGGAGCCCAACGCCCACCACTCCACCCACACTCCTCATCCTCATCATCCGGTGGCCAATGAACTTAGCCAGCTGATTTGAACTGCAGCCGATGACACTGGATATTCGCGTGCTAGACGAGTTCAGCACAAGATATGCATACACGTAGCCAATTCCCGGCCTAACCAAACCGAGAAAAAAATATAACCGGAGGTTGCACCGTAATTTTGACGTCTGATACAAGGACGATTGCGGGAGAAATGATCAAGGTAGATCCAAAATTGTTCACGACATTCCCTCAGATTTTCACAAAATTGGTATGCAGGGCTATCAATAAGCTCCGATCACGATATCGAGAGTTTCCCAAGTTCCCAGGTCAGAAGTGTCACGGGATCGTTTCGGTTACCTCCCAAGGTAATTGCATCGCCACGCCGTGACTACTGCAGTACTATTCGTCGGCAAACCATGAGTTTCTTATTTCTTACATTCAACATACGAAATAATCTGGCAATATCTCTACCAATCGCACATTGAGCTACGCAAACTTGCAGCGACTTCAGAACCAGAGGGACGACTGCACATCCGAAAACATTTGGAGTCATCCTGGGTGGAAGACCCACCGCCACCACCAGCCCGTCGTCTGGTCGCTCACATCAGACAGACAGACAGACATCCGGGTTCAGACGCCACGAGAGTGCATGGCGCCCACACCACCTTCTGTTTCTGACACGACAAGCACGCACTCCCCGCATATGGAGGTCAATGCGCCGTGCGGACGCGCCTTTCTCTACGCAGTCTCCGAGCGCGGGGCGAGATGGCGCTGTCAGACTCGTTTGACTCGGGTGACGACCTTGACCCGATAGTCCCGCATGGTGTGACCGATCGGACTGTCACAGACGGTCCGACACATCCGACCAGCTCCAGATTGTCCGGACATGACCAATCTAGCCGACATAAATGTCCGACTAACTAACTGACGGGACCTGAAGTGGCCAGATTCGACATAACTCAGCTTAGCCCGGCCTGGCCAGCAGCCAGCCTGACACTATAAACGTCCGGCTAACTAACCTGACCCGACCTGACCTGACCTGTCGCGGCTGACACTGAGCCGGCCGCGGCAGGTACGCCGCGGGCCCTGGAGCCAGTCGCCGGAGGATGGCGCAAGCACGCCGACAGAGCCGGGGTCTCCGTGCGGCACGTGCCGGGCCGCAGCACAATGCACCACACTCACAGTCAGAGCACGCGGTCTGCACGGACGGAGGCTAGGCGCCGCTCGCCGTCCACCACCTGGCGCCTGGGGGTGTCAGACGCGCCGAGACGGGCAACGTCTGGCTCGCCTGGCGGCGCGGGGGTCGACGGACGACGGACGCCTGCCTTCTCCCGCCGACGGCGAGGGAGGGAACGACGTGTCGAACCCCGCCGACGGCGAGGGAGGGAACGACGTGTCGAACCCCGCCGACGGCGAGGGAGGGAACGACGTGTCGAACCCCGCCGACGGCAAAGGAGGGAACAACGTGTCGGACCCCGCCAACGACGAGGGAGTGGACGACGTGTCGGACCCGGCGTTGTCTCCCAGACGGACCCGGTGTCTCCCAGACGGACCTGGTGTTGTCTCCCAGACGGACCCGGTGTCGTCTCCCAGACGGACCCGGTGTCGTCTCCCAGACGGACCCGATGTCGTCTCCCAGACGGACCCGGTGTCGTCTCCCAGACGGACCCGGTGTCGTCGCCCAGACGGACCCGGTGTCGTCGCCCAGACGGACCCGGTGTCGTCGCCCAGACGGACCCGGTGTCGTCGCCCAGACGGACCCGGTGTCGTCGCCCAGACGGACCCGGTGTCGTCTCCCAGACGGACCCGGTGTCGTCTCCCAGACGGACCCGGTGTCGTCTCCCAGACGGACCCGGTGTCGTCTCCCAGACGGACCCGGTGTCGTCTCCCAGACGGACCCGGTGTCGTCTCCCAGACGGACCCGGTGTCGTCTCCCAGACGGACCCGGTGTCGTCTCCCAGACGGACCCGGCGTTGTCTCCCAGACGGACCCGGTGTCTCCCAGACGGACCCGGTGTCGTCTCCCAGACGGACCCGGTGTCGTCTCCCAGACGGACCCGGCGTCGTCTCCCAGACGGACCCGGCGTCGTCTCCCAGACGGACCCGGCGTCGTCTCCCAGACGCGGCGGCGCGCTCAGAACTGTCGGATCGGCTGCCAAGTTCTGGGTCGTCCCGACGATCCTGAATCTCAAGCCTTCACTTCGACAGGCTGCATATCATTGTTTGACATTCAATTTCAGCCCTGTGCAGCAATGCCAACATTAGAACTGTCCTGGGTCGGCAATGGGAACACCACAAAGTATGCGTAGAAATAGCTGTCAACATTAATGGCTTCTAAACATCATTATTTGTAAGTCTATCAACATAAACAGAAGCAAATTACAACGTGGTTCAGGCTACACGTTGCTAAATATTAGTGTTTACTGGAATGCATAGTCGTATTTAGGTGTAAATGAAGAATGAATGCTATAGATATGAGTTAAGATCCGTTTCAACACTTAGATACCACAACGTTTCGATAGGCTGCATTTATTCCATAGTCCTTTGGTGCGTCACGTGCTGGTTTTTCCACCAAGACTGCCTCGAGTTCGCGATGGAATTTGCGTGCCGTGAATCACTGATCAACAATTGGGGCTTCAGAGCGCACCGAAGACAATTCACTATATTTATAGGAAACGTGCCGTTGTCGCAGAGAGTTGGGCACCGCCCGATGGAGGCAGGCGAGGGGGAAGTTTGCTGCGGCTGAGTGGCTGTTGAACATGTATTACCGAAACTTCACGGATGGGTCCCGTTAGGACTAATCGAGTGCTGTGCAATGCAGACTGCTCTGCGCGCGGCACCACAACCGACAGGTGCCACACGATCTGTACAGCGCAGTACAGGGACGTTCTCCGAGTGGTGTGTGGTGAGGGGGCGGGTCTGATGGCGAAACCAGCAGGCGCTTGTAAGGCAGTTTGGCTGTGTAGCACTGAAACCGTCTTCAGGTAAGGAGAGGTGGGATACGATCTGGTAGTCGATTGAAGGGTTACCATCCAGTAATAGAGCTGCAGTGTGCAGGACGACCCGAGGTCCCGAGAGACCAGCGGGAGTCTCGTGCGATCCTAGGGTTCCTTTGCGACGCATTCGACTGCTAGTCCACGCAGCGTCGCCAGCCTCTCACGCCGATTGGTCTCGAGTAGACTAATCTGGCCGGTCCCGGAATTCGAGCGCACGATCGTACGATCAGAGTCGAACGTCCTACCAACTAAGCTACCGCAGCCCCCAGGCGGTCGTACATCGGCCAGATGGTCGATGGCGGCCAGATAGCGCGCCGGCACACAGCCGTCCTGATCAGGTGACCGCTTGATCAGATATCGGCAAAGGTCGCATTCGATTACGAGCGCGAGCAGAGGCACCCGCTCCGCTCCGCGATGCAACTGCGGAGAGGCGGGTCAAGGGCTGCATGGCACAGACGGAGGTGGGCTCGCGCGTCACCGGCAAACGTCGCCAGCGAGCGACAACAAACAGTGACGTCGTCACAGGGATGCCAGACGTCACGTGCACTTCGCCACAACGAAATACTGGTGGTGGTGGTGGTGGTGGTGTTAGGGGGGGGGGACTGCAATCTTCACCCAATAGTGGCAAAACGTGAGAAAAGAACGAGCCGCCAGTGTTTTCTTCCAGCATGTACGATTATCCAGTTGCTAATATCCACTGTTAGAGCCCTGATATTCGTGACTGGTGTCATGGATGCATACTGAACCAGCGATGTCACATTTCAACGTGCGCAAGCATCGAATGCAGTGCTCGCGACGCACGTTTGAGGGTGGAGCTGCGTCAGCGCTGGCAACGTGCACCCACCCGCAAACTGGCGGGCGGCACACATCGCCTCCAGCAGGCACGCCAGGACAAATCGGCGGCATCACTCACCGCCCAACACACCCTCGTCGTGCGAAACGTCTGGCCTGTCCGCACCAGCACGCGTCCGCCTAACGACCTCAGCGTATACAAGCGCCGAGCCACTCGCCCCGTAGCTGGCACCCGCACTGAAAGCGATACCGAGAGAACCCCGCCTCCCAGACTCGTGCCGTTGCCTGGACGTCTGCACAACCGCTCCTTGGTTCTTGCGGCTCGCTAAATAATGCAGCACGTCGTCGACCTGCAGCCACGCATCGTCCTCTGCCACATTACCGAGGTACACCTGTGTAATGCGGCACGCCACCGTACCAGAGCCCGCGCTCGCATCAATCGGCGCACAAGCTCGCACACGCATTTCTTATTCTCCGATGGGATCCCCCGCGAAACAAACCGACTCGAGGTGACGATAGATCCGAGCCTCTTCCGTAGGTCAGAAGAACAATACGGCTCTGTAAGCAGCCGCTTCCTCTGTGGTAGCATGCGCAAAGCAGTCGCTCGCAGCGGCCAACCGTCATCACCATATATGGCAGCTGGCCAGGCGCCAAAGCCGCGACGGACCAAATGGAACTGGCCACCGTGAAAAAGTGGCGACCAGCGATCCGATCGGCTGCGTCTGGATCCGCCGACGAGGCCCTCACACATCGGGTCTCTCCCGGCTCTTTAGCTGGCACAAGGTCTGAAACGCACTCCAGTCACTGCTTCACTCTCGAGAAAAAGCGGACCGCAGGTCAGGCCGAGCGCCGTCCGGCGTGTTGAGTCGCGCCGCATACGCGGCCACCGCCGCACAGCCGGCGACAGGGCGGCGTGTGGACGACAGACGGCGGCCGGTGGCGGACGAGACGCGCCGCCGCCGGCCGACCGCGCCCCTCCGACCGCCCCAGTCGCCACAATCGGCCACACCAGCCCTCGCGACCAAACCAGACGGCGAAGAAAGCAACGCAAACAAACACAGCCGGACGCGCCCAGACTGCGTTGCACGAGCGACGGCCGCCGACCGGCGGGCCGAGCTGCCGGAAGTGGGGCGGGCACCGCGTCTGGCAATGCGTTCCGACGACCCGACCCGACGAGACCCCGGGGGCAGAAGGTCGCATCCGTCACGCACGGCTTCGGTCGCGATCTGCAGACGCGCGGCGCACTGCAGCCGACAAGACGGCGGGGGCGGGGGCGGGGGCAGGGGAGGGAGGGGAAATCCAGCGATGAACATGGCAGTCGGCTGCAGAATCAAAGGTATTACACGGATAGCAGACAAGCTGCCCGGTTTCCGGCTGCGGCTTGGCGTCCGTGTGACGAACCATATGAACGTCACACACCGCAGCCACCGCGATCGAGAGCATCACGCTCACCACCGCAGAGCATCCGTATCGCAGTCACCCACGACTTCACTATCACTGCAGCCCAGCCACATGGCCGTTAATGAGCGTGCTATCACAAACGTGGCTTCTTTTGCGGCGCACGCGCCTGCAGTGCGGCGTGAAATGGCCTTGCCCTGAAGTGGTCGAGAGAAGCCAAGGTCGGACGCAGCTGACTTCCATCACCACCACTACCGGGAATACTACCACTGCTACCGCGATCGCTACCACTGCTACCGCGATCGCTGCCACCACTACCGGGGTCGCTACCGCCATTACCGGGATCGCTACCACCATGACCGAGATCGCTACCATCATTACCGGGAACGCTACCACCATTACCGGGAACGCTACCACCATTGCCTGGACAGCTACCACCATTACCGGGAACGCTACCACCATTACCGGGAACGCTACCACAATTACCAGGACCGCTACCACCATTACCGGGACCGTTACCACGACCAACACAGCCAACACTACTACGACAGCTGACATATTGCAAACCATGCGGTTCACAAGGCCCCATGAGTCAGTAACTGCACGGAAACTCACTTTCATTTGCCATTGATTGGCAGTCAGCTTCGTTGCTAGCAGGTACGCAGTCAGGTTAGTCGACACGGTATACCGACATGCAGTGTGCTAAGTTCTAGCCATGCATAACGTCAGATCTGTTAGAAATTATTAGCCTAGGATAGTAGAAACACGTCTGTTATTACCATGTGATTGCAATTAATGTGGCATTGAAACGACAGATCGCGAAATCTAGCATCGTACATTTCGTCTTAACGAAGGAAAAGAAACAAAACAACTACGGGTACAATGATTATGTTGTGTGGAAAACTGAACATCACCTTCCACTCAATTTCACCTAATCTCTATCCGTCCAAGCATGAAACCTCCCGTAGTTCCAGAATTCTTCGGCCGGCACTGTTTAACTTCCCCTCATCAAGACTCAGCCATTGAGCTCGAGTGCGCTCTGCGTGCCCACCGGCTCAAAACGCCCAGACAACGCAGCACAAACTTCAGGTTATCGGAAGACGTACGCGGCACATATCCAGCAGCCGCCCATCAGTAAACACACGTCGCGTGAGCTCTGTACGCCAGAACAGAAACAGGCACCACGCTGCCCACGATGCCAATAGATGCACCGCAGTTCAGCTCAACGGCCTAACATCCGGAATCAGCTGCTAGTGCAGCCCATCGTGGCGTCAGCTGGCGCAATAACGAAGCGCTGACCGGGGCTGCTCACCTTCCTGAAGGTTTGCCATGCTGCTCCGTGCGACTGTGAGTTGTGGGTGTGCTGTGATGCTGTGGGGCAGTTGCCAACTAGGCGGGATGCACGGCGTTACAAGTTTCGGGCCTGCGGTGGTGCTGCAGAACAGCTTTGAACTTGGCGAGACGCACACCGTTGTGCCTCTACGTGTGGCGACTACAGTCCGAGGGGCAGCAGTGAACGGTTCCGGGCAGCATCGTCCGCAGGACTGTAGAACGACCGGATCAATACGCGCCCTGGATCAAAACAAGGCACAACACCGAGCGATGGCCTTCGTGCCGGATACGTCGGACTGTTCGGCCCATTGCACATGTTGACTTCAACAGACAGAAACGGAGGGAGGGAGGGAGGGGCAGGTGATGGCAGCCTTACATAATAATAATAAACCTATTTCACCACACTATATGAAAGAGGTTAAAAGAGGCTTAGATATCCCCTAGCTCTGAAACATTCCTGCCGCATGGTCCAACAACTGACGCATGCACACGTCCAGAGGCCAAAGTAAAAAGATCACTCCTAAACCGGACTGAGGCTTCCCGAATCACATGTTTCCCAAATGCGCAATTACATTTTACTACAAGCAAGTCTTGATACGACTTGCATGCTTGCGTGCATACTCTTCTGCACATGACTTGCTTGCTCTACTTCGATCGATGTGCGCCACCCAACATCAGCATTGCGTCAGTGCTACCGACTGAACGGTTCCACCAGCGGCATACCGCGCGGCCGCTCGCCACGCCCCTCGCCGCCAATAACGGCCGAACTGAAAACACGCGGCAATCCCTGGCTGAATCGGCGCCGCCCAACTGGGAACGGGCGGCAATCCCAGGCTGAGTCGGCGCCGCCCAACTGGGAACACGCGTCAATCCTTGGCTGAGGCAGCGCCGCCCAACTGGGAACACGCGGCAATCCTTGGCTGAGCCGGCGCCGCCAAACTGGGAACACGCGGTAATCCTTGACTGAGACGGCGCCGCCCAACTGGGAACACGCGGCAATCCTTGGCTGAGCCGGCGCCGCCCAACTGGGAACACGCGGCAATCCTTGGCTGAGCCGGCGCCGCCCAACTGGGAACACGCGGCAATCCTTGGCTGATCCGGCGCCGCCCAACTGGGAACACGCGGCAATCCCAGGCTGAGCCGGCGCCGCCCAACTGGGAACACGCGGCAATCCCAGGCTGAGCCGGCGCCGCCCAACTGGGAACGGGCTGCAATCCCCGACTAAGCCGGCGCCGCCCAGGTCCGGCCGGAGCCGCCCAGGTCCGGCCGGCGCCGCCCAGGTCCGGCCGGCGCCGCACAGGTCCGGCCGGAGCCGGGCCGGCCGACCTCTCATTGGCCGCGCGCGGCGTCGTTCCTCTGGTCTCGCCAGCTTCCTGTGTGACGTCACTCAGCGCTTCTCATCACGACGCCCGGGGCGCCGATCCAGGCGCCCCGGGCTGGGGAAGATAACGGGGCGCCGGTCACGATGTGGAGCGCAACACCTGTACGGAGCCTGGTTGCTCGCAATTACGCCGGACAGCCTGAGCCTGGACGGACGGAAATGCCTTAGTTGGTTGTGCACGTAAACTAGTTCAGTCGTTGCGCTCTTGCGCTCAAGAAAGGAGGTACCGATTACACGACCTGCGTGAAGGTCGTTGGAAACTAGCGGCGAGAATGTCTCGCTATATATCAAGGCCGCTTCGGATTTCGATAAACGCCGGAAAATAAATGGCAATGATATGACCGGTGTAAAGATCGCCGGGAGCTAGCCGAGTGAGTATCCACAAATATTCCACAAATTTGTTTTAATTACAAACCATTGATCACATGCCAAATACTGTCCTGTGAACAAGCGAAACAGCACAAAAAGGCCTGCAGCTCTTTCAACAGATCATGCCTTGGGCGATAATCCAAATGCATCGCGTTTTCTACTGATGCCCCTCCCCTGCCCATCCTCCGCCCGTGGGTGAAAGTATGATCAAGCATGCTTCACTGAGAGTTAACTGATGACTCACTGACACGCTCCTGGGATGCAAGGGTAGTCAATGCACTGGCGACTGATAGCTCAATTGAACTAATATTGTTAATCCATCCTTCTGATTGGTGCGATATAATGGCAAACTGACGGGAGGGAACATGGGAAGGAACTGGAACCAGACGGAAGCCTTGCCGGGACTTCATGGCAACGTTAACCCTCAATACAATGGGCATTGCATGCAAGGAAGAATTGACGAAGCGACTTCCCCATTGCTATTTGTTTTCGGACGTTCCATACTTTTGCATGTTGACGTTTTTTGAAGTTTGCTTTCGAGTTTCAACCCACAAGTGCGAACTGATCAAGCTACGCATTGAACAGCACGACAAAAACGTATGTAATCTGAATGCCCAAACATATAATCGCATGTCGTTAAATCATAAAACGACCCCATTGGATGCGGATGCTGGAATGCACGCCTGAATGGTGAAGCTAAAATCAAAACAGCAAACTCTGCTTTCCCATGCGAGTTTGTTCTCAACTCACTAGCCTAAATGTTGAAATCCGCATTACATGCGACAATCCCCCTGCTTAGGTCACTAATCTGACGAGAAACACCAAACATAACATAAGCGGTACATCGCTGCTTTACGGCACACTGGGTTTCCCAGCCCGAACCTTGTTCGGCCCATGTATACCACAAGCATCCGAAGCGATCGTCGGAAGTAGCCATGCAGAATGATAGGCCGAGCGGAGAAATTAACAACAGAACAACTCCGAAAGGACGCGCTATCCTGCTGAGAAACTGGCGACAGAGATCCAACAAATTCCGATCCTTGCTGGCCAGAGTGTCAGCGTCGGCCCGACAAGTGTCACCGTGTAATGGTCGGCAAGAACAAATAGTAAGAATGCATGTATCACGAAATATAATAAGTAAATGCAATGTTTTGTTTGGTTCCCACGTTCCACGTCTGGGGCCTTTACCTGTTGATCTACGCGGGAGTTATATTCCTGAGCAGGCATTGCAAGAATACCAAACGCGAATCTTGAATCTTCGAATCTTTCGACAAAGTTGCCAACCTTGAAGTCATTCTTTTCAATCCTTTGAACACCTACATGTTGGGAATCTTTCAGTCTTTGAATCTGCGACCATGCTGACAAGTTTCAATCTTGAATCTTTAGAATTCTTGGATTGTCTAAATTAAAGAGTCTAGATTCAAGCTAAGATTCAGATATCAGGACTATGGCACACATATGCTTCTGAGATGGCCGAAAAACTGTCTTGACAACAGAGTATGTAAATGTTTCAGCATCCACGACCTTGGCGTCAGCGTAGCGGAGGACTCGGTGCGACACCGACTTTACACAACACATGTCTAGCCGCCACCAAGCACTCCCCGAACGGCCACCGTTTCTCCAACCATCTCATTGTTCAGCAAACTGCCTTCCCGCAGAGTCGACCTGAGTCCATATCTGTACGAACAAACACAGTCATGCATAAGTTTGCGCTCAAAGAGCAGTCACCTAAAATCAGCAATACTTCTCGGGAACAGAGGGAAACGCCTTCAGCTTTTTGACTCTTTCAACTGCCAAAGTAGTCTGGTGTCGTCAGCGCATCCAGCCAACTGATTGGTTATTGCGACCTTATGGCGCACCAGCTACAAAAGGTGATATGCCATTCATCTCGGAAGTGCTTCTTGAGATTCAGACCAGGTCATGTGGTAGGAAAGCCGGTGACTGTGCGAGAAAGATTAACTCAGGCTGTCTAACACTGTCAAGACCAGACGATTGATCGATTGTTTGGGCTTAAGGGCGCGCCGACTAAGACCAGACGAAGCCCGCCGTCGGCTCCAAGCGCGCTTTGTGGCGCAGATTGATCGCGGGCGGCTTCAGCCACGTCGGCGACAGTCGGTGTCGTCGCGAACTATCGCCCTCTTGCCATGGACATTAATTGGACGCATGAGAACCATTAATCCTTTCCGCATCAAGAATTAAGCTCGGTCCGGCCGCCGACTCTCACACTTCACTGGCCGCGGCAGCGCTGGCTGCCAGACGTGGCGAGGCCGCGGACGGGTTGCACACATAGAACTCTTGTCGTCAGGGTTCGACACCATCAGATCGACACATCAGCTTCGCACAATCGACGGAAAATGGAACGGTCGAGGCACGCCACCACACGCAGTGACGGTATAACATGCCGATAACGCGGACGACATGGGAGGAAAACTAGTGTGGAATAGAACGGCCGATACATGTCGACACGAGCAGTGACTGTCAAACATGCCGAAAAAAACACTTCCGTGGAACAATTAGGCTGGACTACATTTAGCAATAAACAGAGCAGTGTAGCAGTGTATATATATATTCCCAGTGTAAGGCAGCATTAGGGGCGCAGGACGAGCGGGAAGTTAGTTATTAGGGCGCATCGACCGCATTGGTCATGTAGCGCCCGTGACGAGCGGGAAAACAAGCCGGTAGATTGTGAGGCTCTCCACTGCAGGTTGATATCGAGCAATTGCAAGGGGACTTGTGGAACGACCGACAGTAACTGCTAGTCTCGACAGCCCGTGAAGAATACGTCTAATTCGCTCAACTCTCGCGGAAGTGTGAACAATTCAGAAATACGTGAAGTATAAGCTGCTACGGCACACCCAAGTTTGAGATACATGGCTCCATATTCGTCAGATGAATTAATTTGTGGAATTAACTCTTCCAATTTCGCACGCGCGCATCGAAAGCCAATCTGATTGCACGTACATCATGCATAATGCACACGCCAATTTGCCGGATTAGCATAGATGGCACGTTGCGTCATAGTACAAGAGCACACTGAAAACACGGCGACGCAGACATGGTGCTGTACGAAATCATCCGAATTGCAGATGAACGTATGACAAAGCTGCCGAAATAGCTCAGATGGTTTGAGCGTCTGCCTGCATTGGTGGTGGTCGTGGATGTGAATTTACGACGCACTCAGCATCTGAGGACATAACGTCGCCTGCCTCTCACCCTGGCAGGAAGGGCGGGCGCCGCGGGGAATCGAACCCCGTACCTCTGGCTTGCCAGACGTTCAGCTTAATCGCTGAACTACCGACGCCCCGGGCCTGCACTGATCTTACCTGTCCTGGCGAGATATGGTTCAAGTCGTTTAGCGTGTTCGCATAGCTCCCGGCTCGGATAGTCAGCTGGCAACTTGTCTGATGAGGTCGTGAACGCGGCACCGGGGTGTCGGTGCATCGACGGAACGTTAAACCCTCTGTCAGAACTCCGCCGATGAGCTGGAATTCACGGATCGGGTGGTGAAGCCCTGCTCAGCATAGGGTAGTGTTCCATAGATCGACCCCAGCAGCAAGACGGTATCATTATTAAAAAGCGGATTCCACTTCGGGAAAATACACAATAATTATGCCCATTGGAAACAAACAAGAGAACGAAGTCTTAGCGTGAACGAAACAAACTGGTAGAAGATGCTTATGCCATTGGACATACAGAGTTCGAACCAAAATAACTAAAGAAAAGTTAGGACTTTTATGCATACTTTTTAACGCACATTTTACGCTGAAAGATAAGATCAGCACCTTAATGTTCATTTTAATCCCAACAGCTTCCTCTCTCGCAAAGTGGAATAGCATGGCTTGTCCTAGGCATTACCTCGTTCATATTGGCACCTCGGTTGCGACCTCAAAATGAACGACCTTGGCAACGAATCTTCCACCAAAAGCGGCAAAAACGAAGAGCTTCTCAATTTTAAGAAGCACAAATCGCATAGTTTGATGCCGACGATATCAAATCAGATATCTCAATTGTTGGATTCAAAAGTACCCCTTCAACCCGCTTGCTAAATTAATTAAGCTGCATGATCGACGCAGTCGATGCGCCCCTAAACTCCAGCAAAATTAATAAAAATCCAGCTTTTCTCTTAAAATAATCCGTGCGGCGGTGGGAGTGGGGATAGCGATTGGCAGAAGGCACATGACTATACATCAGGTTATTTTGCCTCATTTCCGGAAAGAATCACGTCAGTAGAGCAGTTAGGCTGAACTACATTTAGCGAAAAACAGCCGCGTATCGGTGTATTTATACTTCCGGTGTAAGGCAGCATCATGGCTGCTGAACAAGCGGGGGAAGGAGGCCAGTGCCTCTCCACCGAGGCTCTCCACTGCAGGCACAGGATCGGGCACCAAACCGTGACGGGCAAGTTGTGGACCGACCGACAGCAACTGCGCTCTCTCGACAGTCTGCGAAGATGCGCCGCATCTAGTTGATTGATTATTTGGGCTTAAGGGTGCATCAACTGCTACTGGTTATGTAGCGCCCAGCGCCGCATCTAGTTCCGTTCAACCCTTGCTGAAGTGTGAATAATTCAGAAATAAGCGAAATATACGTTGGCAAATCGGCACAGCTCATCCATATTTGAGACTCGGCTACATACTTGTCAGAGGGATTATACTGTGGAATTAGCTCCTCCAATTCCACACGTGCGCATCGAAAAACAATCTGAAGGCACGTACATCATACATAATGCACTATGCCAACTGGCCGGATTAGCATAGGCGCCACGTAGCGTCGCTCTTTTTCCGCCCAACAGCCGTCCCGCTCAGCATTGCCACACAATCCCTCAGCACGACGAATAGCCAGCAACTGACGGATCGGCTGTGGGGAGCGCAGGTCACATGATGGCATGACGTCACACGATCAGCGGGCGATGGCTGGATACAGGACGGATGGAGGGCACGGGCTGCGACGTCACGTCCATCGTAGTCTGTCTCCGCGGGAGGAACGCCGTCAAAACACCTGTCTTTGAAGACAAAATTCAGAGTAATTCAAGAGGAATATTGTCATGCATGTTGGTCAATTTCAAAGTAAAAAGAGCGGACCTGGCTCTGAACCCATAGCAATGGAAGTTGGAATGCTGTATTACAACGTGAAACACTGTTGAAAGTTACCTGATAGTTAAAATGTTACCTCAAACCTCGCTCCTGGAAAAAAAAAGACTTCGAGCACTTAATGCGGAATGTCTGAACACAAATTGGCAGAAAATCGAGCTTCAGAGCGGATTTGGTTGAGTAATGAAATTTAAACGTGAAACGCCGTAACCAGTGCCATTGTTTCAGAAGCGTGACCCTGTTTCGAGTCGTGACGGGCGGGGCCGGACCGAGCCGCTCAGGCGAACTTCTGCACCTCGCCATCAATTGTCACGTGCTATGCTACTACTGTGCAATTATATTCCACGTACGTTCGACACCCCCAAGTACTGTGAACGAAGCCCGGCCGGTTCCCACACCGAACCCTCGGCAGTCTGTCGGAACGGTCCGCCGGCGGCTTTCGGATTGGATCCGGTGCGCGAGGCTGGTGCGGTGGAGACGGGTGGGGAGGTGACGGGGAGGGGCGGTGGCGGCTGCCACCAGAGATAAACGATACGCCGGTGCAGAGATTCAGACTGCCGTCGCGCCGTCCACCTCCGAGACGAATCGTCGGCGCGCGGACCGCGCTTCAGTCGCGGCGCGTCGAGCCTCCATCGCCGCGCCGAATTGAAAACGCGTCGGCCCGTAACCGCCGCGGGCGGCCCGCCGCCGGCGTAATCCCGGCTCTGATCTGCCGCTGCGGCGGCGATGGCCGCCGGCCGGACCGACGCCTTTATCGTCCGCGACGGACGCCACACGCCTTTTCAGACGCCCACTGTGTGCACACGGAGGTGGGGGCGCGGCGCGCCAAAAACCCGCTGCCGCAGCCGTCCACCAGCAAGCGCCCACCGCCCACTGTGTGCATACGGGGGAGGCGGTGCGGCGCGCCAAAAACCCGCCGCCCCCGCCACCACCGCCGCTCCCGCCACCACCGCCGCCGTCGCCCGCCAGCAAGCGCCGGCCGTCCAATATGTTCCGCAACACATTCGACATCGTAGCGGGAATCCATTTCGATCCAACGCGGCCGTCCGCCCCTGGAGCAGGCGCTCGTCACCGGCCGCCAGCCTACCGCCCAGAGCCGTCGCAGCCTGGCCGCCAGTAGTCTGCGGCCGACACATGCTGGTCTGGCGCGGTAAGACGATTTGTGCGCACTAATACGATTCACGCATGCTAAAGTGTTTCTAGCGCGCTAAGACGGATACGACACGCGAGAGAGAAGTCGGAAGAAGGAGACGACTCGGGTCCCACTTCTCACGCGGTAGTGACGATTTCGTTCTGGTAGGTTGACCGCTCTGCTAACCTACACGGCTACTAACAGCTCCGTGCTGTTTTTTTTTTTGTTAATCGGAAAATATCACCCGTACAAGCTAGCGTACTTGTGTCGGAAAGCAACATCTTATGCACAATGGAAAGCACCCCCAGCCAATCGCATGCACTAATACACCGTGTCGCTGCAGAGCAATTGGAATTGGTTAACTGGAGCTGCCTCCCCCACCTCCCTAGCGGTTTCCTCTCGTGATCCATGTTGACCCCTCTCCCCGGCGCCCTCTCGTGAGCCGTGGCCTATCCTCCGACAGCTCCGTAACCTGTCCGCCTCACTGGCCCGTCGGCACCCGCTAGTGGGTAAGGTGGGTGGGGTCCAGTGGTGAGCACTGGGCACAGTTGTCACCCACGGCCACCGTATTGGGAGCACGGGCCGACCGGGATCACTGGGCAGCAGAGTCCACCCGGCGGCCGGCCGCCCAGTCGGGATGTACCCCCGGCTCACTCGAGCCGCCACGGATCCGCTCTGCTGGCCGGCCGACAATCTCGCCGACGACCAACAGCTGAACACACAATATACATAGCAGGAGGGTGCATGCACCTGCCCGGTGTTCATCCATTCGCCTGGTGACTCAGTTCGTTGTTCGGATTTCCATGCAAACTGCGATTCTACTACTTTAGTTAGTTATTGTTGTTTAGGGGCGCATCAATTGAGTAGGTGATATGGATCTGCGTCTGCGTAGGTCATATTCTACTACTGGGTGGTGTGCTCAGCCAGGGGGAGAATTTCAGTTTGATGGCCAGAGGTTCTCCGAGAGAGCACAGTGTTGGGAGAACAAAACCCGGAAGGGAATTAAAATGATCGGAGTCGAGAGGACGCCAGAACAAGTGTAAGAAAAGTGTACTCCAGAATCCAGATCACTCGATATCGCACCGGAAAACCCCTCCTGAAAACAATTTTACTGGTCCCGTCAATAACTCATGCCTTGCAATGACCAAGATTCATTACCACACCAGAAAATTCTGAGGATGAATTAGGCTGCAAAACTTATTGGGCTTTGGAACACTGTCTCTGGAACTTAATATGACAATTCAACATCAACAAACCCCATAGCCCGTAAAAAGGGTGCCTGGACTGTAGCCTCGCTCTTAAACCTGAATTCGGCACTCGTTGCTTGCGAACAAAATCCTGATAGCATAGCAGTAATCATGCAAACAATTGTGGGGATCGCACTTTAGGCAAATCAGCATTGGAGGATAAGCTTATCTGTAAAAGTACACAAACGGACAATGCTGCAGAGCAGAGCCACTGATCTGAATGGACGCGTAGATAGCAGAGAATTAAACGCTAGGCATTGCTTGCTACAGCGCGCGGCGTTCAGTGCTCGTGTCGGGCTTATGGTGCCCTATCTTTGACTCGTGGCGCCTGAGGACCGCGAGGCGACACGGCCGTGTGGCAGCACACCATCGCGACTGGTCAAACCCACCATTTCAGCAACGGCACAAATGCACATATTGCGCGCAAAAGGATAGTGTTCGAAGTGTCGTTAAAAAAAATTAACGGTGAAGGTTGTGGAATGATACGAAAACGTCATAAGGGCCAACAAGGAAATTAATTGTGACGTTTAAGCATTGGCACAACCTCCTTTGTTTTTTTATATCAAGGGAAAGTCTAAGCATTCGTAGTTCGTGCAAAATGGAATTTTCCGACGTTGGGTTTAACTGGCATTCACATGACCCAACGAACCTTTCCTCATATTTTTATCAGTTTGTAGTGTAAATCAAGTATTGAAAGGCTGTGTCCAGCATGGATGTCTTCTCCATTCATGAATATATTAAATAAATCCCAAACATGTCTTCTTGGCTTCTTGTGGTGTAAACTACGAAGCCAATTCTCTTCTTAGTCGTTTTTATAAAGGTAAGTTGTGCAGTAGGGAATGGCGATTCGGAGTGGATTGGATGGGATTTATGCACTACCTTATAAATGGAACAATCGCAGATGCACACAACTTATACAGCTATACCTACTGCTGGTTGTCATATGGTGGAGGAAACATTAAGTGTGACTTCGCCTTTTTTCTTATAGACAGAGCCCCGATGGGCCGCTGTGGCCCTCGTTGTGGTTCATTTTTAAATGTCCTTTGTTTGCTATGTTCTTCGTCCCCATTGTCTGTTCTTTTTCAAACTTGAATTTCGGGCGTACGACTCTGCCAGACTTGTATCAAACTAGATCGTTGCCGGCTACCAGGCAAATGCAATCTACACCGACTTCCACTCAACTCTTCGGCTTTCCGAAGTGTCAACCATAAACTGTTGTTGTACAATCTCGAAAATGCATATTATGTTTAAGACAAAATTATCTCTCAGATTCGCTCATACCTGACTGGTCGCCGGCAGCGAGTGATAGTCAATGAGGCGGTCTCGGATTTGGCTGATGAAACTTCCGGTATGCCGGAAGGGACCCTGCTGATGCCTGTTATTTGCCCTGTTTGTGAACGACGTGCCTTTCGGAATTGACCCAGAATGTTTGCTGACGGAGTCAAAATGCTTGTGAGGGTAGCGTCTGTGGTGGTGTGGCTCGCCCGGAGAGATATTGCTTCCATCTGCAGGTGGTCCTAGGACTGGATGCCATCCTTGAACGCTCTTATGCATGTCGTTCGCAATGACTCTCCGTCGCACCCTTGTGTACTTGGAGTACAAGGTGCGCGATACGACGTCGCAGCGTGTGACTGCGATGCGAGACTTGGGTGTGTTCCTGGACAGATTCGCGCAGCATGTGGATAGAGTTATGTCACGTGCGAACCGAGCGCTAGGGCTGTTTATTAGATCCATGCAAGGAGTCACTGGGAGTAAGGTTTCCGAAAGTGATCTGTAGACTGCAAATAGCTTGGACATTAGTTCTCGCCTTGACTACTGGCCCTTAATTTTGGCAGGCGCAGCCAGGACATATCTGGCGCAGATAGACAGGGTAAGCGCAAGTGCGTAATGTGCCAAAAGTGTTAAAACCATTGTTCTGCTTGAGCTTTCTATCTCACGTCTTATCTTGTACATGAGTGCAATGGGACAGTGGGAGCGGGCAAATTGTGACATTCCAGGACAGAGTGCTATTCACTTTCCTTTCTGTCACCAATGGGTAATTTTGTGTACTTTCCAGTCAGTTTTAAGCACGCTTATCAAACAGCAATGCGATTGCAACCAATTTCAAGCATCTCGGATCATCTTTTGGAAAACAATAAGTGGATAATTTCCCAGAGATGATAATGGTTTGCAAGACAAACATACAGGACAACGCCATCTTTCCAACTTTGTACACAATTTATCAATTTAACAAAGCTATCCCGTGACCCCGGCCTGCGACAATCACCGGGCGGTGCGCCACATCTTCCGATGCTCCACGACCGGGGACAGCGGCCGGGCGGACAGCGGCCGGGAGGACAGCGGCCGGGAGGACAGCGGCCGGGAGGACAGCGGCCGGGAGGACAGCGGCCGAGAGGACAGCGGCCGAGAGGACAGCGGCCGAGAGGACAGCGGCCGAGAGGACAGCGGCCGAGAGGACAGCGGCAGAGAGGACAGCGGCCGAGAGGACAGCGGCCGAGAGGACAGCGGCCGAGAGGACAGCGGCAGAGAGGACAGCGGCAGAGAGGACAGCGGCCGGGCGAGCGGGTGTTGACTGGCCCCCAGTGGTAAGAGTGGCACGGGTCACGGGTGACTTCTCTGCCAGCTGCTCACGTCCCACAGTCGGGCATGTGCCAGCTGGTAGGACACAGTTACAGCCCGGACGGTCCGACCGTTACCAGATGATGTTTCTACCGTTCACAGATGATGTGCAGACCGTTGACTGATCTACCAACCGTTGACACATGGCGTTCCGACCGTTGACAGATGACGTTCCGACCGTTGACAGATGGCGTTCCTACCGTTGACAGATGGCGTTCCTACCGTTGACAGATGGCGTTCCTACCGTTGACAGATGGCGTTCCGACCGTTGACAGATGACGTTCCGACCGTTGACAGATGGCGTTCCGACCGTTGACAGATGACGTCCAGACTGTTGACGATGACGTTCCGACCATTAACAGATGGCGTTCCGACCGTTGACAGATGGCGTTCCGACCGTTGACAGATGATGTTCCGACGGCTGCCCAGCGACTGTGATCGCCGACGGATCGATACGGAGCCGCCGGCCGGCCAGCGGCCCGGACCGCCCCGGTGACACGACGGGCTGGCTGCCGCCCAAGTCCTGCCACTGAAGCCCAGATCCAGCCACGACAGCCAGATCAGCGGCCGACATCCGCATCCGGCCAGTGACGCCTCGCTGACGCCAAGATCCTGTCGCTCGAGGTGCCAACGTCCGGCTACTGACCCCGGATCTCGGTCAATGATGTTCAGCTGGCGCCCGTAGCAGACAGTCAGCACAAAGGAGCCCAGATATGGCCAATGGCATTCACGACGGTGGCCAGATCCGCCCACTTACACCCATATCAGTCTGCCTAGGCCCAGATCCCGTATAACGAATCCTAGGTCAGATCATTGAAACCCCGGTGTCGCTCCGATCTGGCCACAGACTCCCCCAGAAGTGGCCAGATCCAGCCTTTGACCAACAGATCCGATCAGACACCCCGTCGGCGCCAAAACAAACTGCCACTGACACACAGACGACGCCAATACCCGACCACTTACAGCTTAGCTACGTCCAGAGCCAACCACTGGCAACGTAGTGACATCCAGAGCCAACCACTGACACCCCTGCGAATTCCAGATCCGACCACTGGTACCCCGCGGCACTCATACAACCCACGGCATTGACAAACTTTGTTTGGATAACTTATCATAGTCGTTTGCGGACGAAATGACAATAATAATGAAATTCACGATTGCGTATAGAAGGCTCGCGTACTTAAAGATCATAATATGGAGTGCACTTGCCTGACGAAAACGAACACTCGTAGTACGGCTGCAGAGTGAAACGCATTAGCAGGGAGACAAAATATACACTTGGCACCATTAAAGAGTCCGCCAGACAGGTGGAAACGCAATGAATTGAGTGAACCGCTGGCGTCCTTTCAGCGCGCCGACGTAATCTACTTTAATCCTTCAGGCCTGCACCGGGTTAAAGCGTCTGTAAACAACGTACTACAGACCCTGGACTTCCACATAAATCACTCTGTAATCGCGAGACCGTCCACATCGACCCACATCGCACAATGGGCGAGAAGAGCCGAGATGAGCTGGGCCAGGCGTCTAGCCGTTCTCTCAGGCGGACCGCCTGATACGCGCACAGTTCCACTGCATCGACGGAATTCCCGCAGTCTATAATTGTGTTGTAAAGCTTGCGGTTTCACTGTATCGCCGGGCTTCCCGAATTCAATAATTGTGGTATAGTGCGGGGCAATTTCCCACTAGATCGCTTCGCTTTCGGCAGCTAATCATTGTAAAAGAAGGTAAAACGGTTTGGCCCACATTGGCAATGAATACAGTGTTTTGCATCAGAATTAGCTATATTAAGGTCTCAAGCTTTTCGGTTCATGAATCATTTTCCACGGCTATATTAGTTCAAGTAGTGCCGATTAGTTCATGGCTACTCCTGAAAGTGATCCATGATATAAAAATGTGAGACCTAAATACATTTTCATGCAAAGCACAGTATTCATTGCCAATGCGATCCGAACCATTTCATCACATTATATATTCAGTCATAGTACGCAAGGAAATCGTGTATTTCTTCTCACAATTAAAAGTCAATAAATGTGGCGTGAAGCTGTATCCCACTGCATCGCCGGGTTTCCCGCAGTCAATAAGTATTATACAATGCGGAAGACCAGATTTGTAACCCACCAATACACAAACAAGTAATGAGGACAGCATGCACCAGTGCAAATCCATCTGGTGGTGGTGATGGCCACATGGTAGTGTTTACAAATTATCAGACGTCTGCAAAATGGCTGGCGGTAAAGGCAGCATGTGGCGCCATATATCGCACGTGTTGCCATGCGACACTCTAGGTTATCAGTCATGTGACGCTTCAGGGGTCATGCGACACTTGCACGCTTGCAAGCCTTCCAATGTCGTCTGCGAAAATAGTATTATGAGGCATTCGCCTGGGCTCACAGCTACTAGCATACATAAAATGCGGCACAAACATTTGGGTATGTTCGTCATCCGTCAGTTCGCTCTTCCGGAGGCAAAGCAGCTTAAACTCACTGGTATTCAGAAGTTTTACTTACTGCGTACACATTTCTCATTACTTAGGTTGTTCCAGTGTAAGCAGCTTCGTGGATGAGGAATGTTTCCCAATACACGGTTTAAAATGTTGACCTCGTTCACAGACGCGCCAGTGACATTTTCCAAGGTCCAGCGTATATGAGTTATCGGCAGGCACCAATTGACATTGTGAGGTACTAGCTCACTGCAAGACGGCAGGCACATTCGGCATACACGGCATACTCCGCACACGAGTGTCACCAGGCGGCATACTCCGCACACTAGGGTCACTAGGCGGCATACTCCGCACACTAGGGTCACCGGGCGGCATACTCCGCACACGAGTGTCACCAGGAGGCATACTCCGCACACTAGGGTCACTAGGCGGCATACTCCGCACACTAGGGTCACCGGGCGGAATACCCCGCACACGAGTGTCACCAGGCGGCATACTCCGCACACTAGGGTCACTAGGCGGCATACTCCGCACACTAGGGTCACCAGGCGGCATACTCCGCACACTAGGGTCACTAGGCGGCATACTCCTCACACTAGGGTCACCGGGCGGCATACTCCGCATACCAGGATTACCAGCTGCCCTGCGGCGGCATACTCCGCACATTAGGGTCACCAGCTGCCCTGCGGCGGCATACTCCGCACATTAGGGTCACCAGCTGCCCTGCGGCGGCATACTCCGCACATTAGGGTCACCAGCTGCCCAGCGGCGGCATACTCCGCACACTTAGGATCGCCATCTGCCCTGCGGCGGCATACTCCGCACATTAGGGTCACCAGCTGCCCAGCGGCGGCATACTCTGCACATTAGGATCGCCATCTGCCCTGCGGCGGCATACTCCGCACATTAAGGTCACCAGCTGCCCAGCGGCGGCATACTCCGCACATTAGGGTCACCAGCTGCCCTGCGGCGGCATACTCCGCATGCTTAAGCCACCCGCCTTACGCTGTTTGCTGGTAAGAAGGGGTGTCGTACGTCTGCAAAACCTCTAGGATTATTCATTGTTTAATACGGACAAATTGCAAGGGTCTTTCAATCATGTGTGATTTGTAGCTTAGACTACTGTACAACGCGGCTTTGTTTGGCTCTGTATGACCGAAGCAGTTGGTGCGCCCTTAAGCCCAAATAACGACCCAACCAACGCGATTGTGTTTCAATCCGGATCCTCCAGTCTGCATCTCGCATTGCTGTGAGCACATCGGTTGGCTATTGGTTTTACGACACATCGACTGTTGAGTCATGCAGCGTTGCCAATCTCTCACGCCGATTGGTCGCGGGCGAAGAGGAGCGACATGCGAGACTCGAACCCTCTGTGGGTTCGAGTGTGAGATTGTAAGACGGCAACTTACCTCTTACTCGTCCCCGCTGTGAGCACAGCGAATCACAACGATGATGTGGCGTGATCAATTTGAACGGAAGAAGCAAGGTCCTTCAGTTATTTTACGATGCGATCAACTGTTAGGTCACGCAAGGTCGCCAACCTCTCACAACGTTTAATCGCGGATAGACCCAGTAATCCCGCCGGTTATTGGACTTGAACCCACCAGATTACGATCAGCAATCAAATACTTTACCAACTGAACTTCTACCAAGACCCCCATCAGTTCAAACAGCTTTCACATATAAGTCATTTTCTCAATAGCACTGCATGCCGTTTTTCTCCAGTGGATGCAATCGAAACGCTTGATGAATCCATCAAGAACAATGTCTTGAACTAAGAATACCTTAATGAGTGGTTACTGACCTCACCAACAGCGTTCACAACTTCAGTGCAACGGCAAAATTCAAAGAGAGATTCAGCGTGCCACCGTTGATCCGCCACCCGCGCTGCCACGCCTTCAGTCTTACTTTGAGCGAGTGTGAAACTCGATTGAGTCTGCACACGTATTGCGTAGACTCCCATGCATGCATACATACCCTTTTTAATCCGTCGACTCGGGCCGGGCCCGGCGAGGCCCTGGACCGAGCCGACAGTCACACCTCTGGAACCCGAGTGACTTTCAGCTGTTACATTAGTCCTGATGTTTTTCCTTTTTCTACCCTCCACCCGAATAAGTCCTCTATAGTGCTATCACTTTCGCTGCAAGAAATCATTGTGGTGGTGGTGGTGGATTGGAGTTTAGGGGCGCGTCGACATCTAGGGTTATTTCGCGCCCATAGAAATCATTGTGGATGGTGTGGATTGTGTGGACTGTGGAAGAAACAATTCCGCCGGCCAGGTGACTGGAGGTGGCGCGCCGCACCGTTGGCGCCACCTATGCTGGCAGTCAGCTGGCGGTCACCGCTCTCCGCCGCCGTCAGTGGCACCGTGTTCGACACTGAGGTTGTCGTCGCGTGGCCACCTCCTGCCTCCCCTTATCCAGCCCCCCCCGCCCCACCATCGGCGCATGGTACTGGCGTGATTGAATTCATTAGTGCCCATTGCTTATATTATTATAGCAGTATCTAAATATGACGGGCTGTACCAATCTCCCAGTCATCTGGATAACCTCCCATGCATAACGTCCTAGGTATATGGACGTTGACCTTGATAGCGATGCTACCGCGTATTGCCAGCACGGTGGTGTCACGGTCTCCCCAGCAACTGCCAGACCCTTCCACTTCAGACTCGTCTGGCACCAGGGGCTGATACTGCAATCAGGCCGCTCGCGCTGGTCACCCAATCGATCAAATCCTTCCAAGTCCTCGACGCACATGGAAACAGGTTATCGTGCTTCTGTCTCACTCGGAAGAGGATTCGATATGTCTGCTGATGGTGACGAGGATCCGAGGGCACATTAACTATGCGATCACAGACACGAAGGCGTACATAATGTTCAGTGAGGGGCGGGTCCAGGCATTTTCACGTGGGGCACATTTCCTCGGAGGGGAGCTTCCAGCACAAAAGGGGTGGAGGAAAGTTTGGATTTATGCTTGGTAATCCTGAATTTATGGGGAAAAATTGTAGCATTCAAACCCAGGCAGGGCATTTTTTGTCATGTGTCCGACATTAGATATTCCATTCGTACCTTCCACTCAGTATAAGGCATTTTCATGAACTAGCAGCATGCTTTCCATCCTTTAAAACAAATTCAGTCAATATTTTTCTTGAAGGAGTGGATGCGTTTTGGAAAGAAAATAGTATGGATGACAAACATCCAGATGACAATGTGTGAAACAATGGGGGGGTGGTTTTTTGTTTATTTGGGGAAAAAAAAAAAAAAAAATATTAATTCCAACTGTCGGTTGATGTGTATTAAAGATGTAAATTCGTATCCCTTGCCATGCCTCTGCCGCATCGCCATTTAAGTCCATGTGGCCGCCGCTGAATGCATCAGCAGCTTTCGCGACAGGACGTTCCAGCAATTGTCCAAGCACATCCATCAGCCTGGATTAACCAATGAGCAGTGCACAATAGACGAAACCAAGTCAGCGTCGGGAGCACGTCAGAAGCTCAGAACAAATTGTGGCGCATGTGACAGTAAGCGCTGAAGTTTGCCGAGAAATGAACGGGTCACGACCTAAGTCGCTGGAGGCCGGGCGAATATTTCGTTGGACTTCGCCCACGTTGTCCTGATGACAGCGCTCGGGGCGGCCAAGCTCGTGAGAGCCGGCGGCCGTGGGAGAGCATTCACAACATACAAGGTGCATTTACTCAGAAAGTTCACGACCTCTAAAGGTCACCACCTCTAAGGATAATAACTTCAAAAATGCAAACGAGCTCCAAAAACGACCATGGATATGGTGCGGTCGCAAACTACAGTGTTCATAACTTCCAACGATCACAACCTCCAAAACTCCAAAGGTTATACACGACCCCTGAAATGGATCGTTTATAACCTCTATACTCCTCACAACGAGGTTATGAACCCTGGAATTGATGAGCGCCCCCTATCCAGGCAGGTTTCGAGTATATTTCGATTTTTGGAGGATATGATCCTTGGAGGTTGTGGGTTTTGGACGCTATGAACTTTCAGCATAAATGATCCTCGGACGTTATCATATGGGCTCAGACGTGACGGCCGACGGTGGCGGGGGAGGGGCTATCTGTCTCGTCTCACAATCAGCCGTCGTGGCCGACAGTGGTGGGACGGTTAAAGACAAGTGCAGGCAGGGTAGGGCCGCTATCGGCGGGAACTTCAATATGACGATATAAACGTCATACATCAGTCCAGCTCGCCAGACAGGCTGTGAAGGCTGCGGCACACTATGGCCCAGAGGTTCCGGGAGCTTGACGGTCGGCGCCGACAGTTCTGACAGTTCTGACGTTCTGACAGTTTCAGCGCTGGGTGTCCACGACTCCTCCAGACACGGCGTGCACTGGTGTATGCATAAATGCGGCGAACACCGGAAGGCACATTTTCACTTCAGTTGATTGTTTCCCATATTTCCAGACAAGTCTAAAACAGCCATGCAGTGGGGTTTTAATATTTGAACAGCATTATCTATTATACATATGCAACAGGGTACCACCATTTCCTCCTCCCCACGTCCGCTTCGTCTCCTATATAACATTTGTAAACAGAAAACAGGCCTCCGGAGAAATTCCGTAGCATGCATGCCATTAAGATAGTATTGTAGTGAATAATGAGATATGGCGAATCTCTCCATTTCAGGTGTTCTATCCAACCGTCGTAATATTATTATTTGTTATATGATACGAAGGGCAAATTGGTAGTCTAGCCGAGAACGAGTCGTTCGAGCTGTCACAGGGAGGGTTCGACTGCGGATTTGTGAAATATAAGCGCAAGGTGAGAAGGACCTGAGGTAAGCTGCAAGTCTGATTCCTAGCTACGCCTCCGCACCGAAATATAAATCGTCTCCCAGCAGGTGGTATTGCGAGCAACCTAACAGCCAGACATGAAAATCCAACAAAACACGATGCTATTCTAGAGACTTTAGCCCAGAGACTAAAGATGAAAACCTGAAATTTCCATGTTCTGGGTTCCTTTGTTGATCAATTATTTTTCTTTGAGGACGAAGATGAGCAGGCTTCATCACGAGGATGCGTCGCGCTGTCTTCCAAGCAAATGCGCGGTGATTTGCACGATACTTTGGTGGGATAAGCGACGGATTGCAGCTCCGGACCCCCCCCCCCTCCCATGCGTAGGAATCGGGCCAAAATAACCGCATGGGGCTATTGGTTAAGCGAAGCAGATGTGCTCCGACGATGCTTCAGTTCTGAGCTCCCTCAAACCGAAATAGATTGGTGGAGTCATCAGCTTCGACAGGGCGCGATGACAGTTTTACAGTCAATTTTCTGTAGAACGCCCACAGACGTAATGTATAAAGTCTGGATTATCAAGGGATATGTATTCCTTGTAACTGTACGGAGGGAGCAGCCATCAAAGTGGACATACAGCTACAAAATAACGAAATCCTGGCATCACGTCAGGGAATGCGAGAGGCTCTCTTCAGCGAGCACAAGACACAAGTCGCACAAGTGGGCGAAATCAAGTCAGTGTCCGACCTTCGTCAGAAACCGAGAACAAATCACGACGTATGCGACAGTAATCACTGAACTTAGGTGACAAATGAACGGATGGCTGCATAGCTTTCTTTAATCGAAACGCAATGAAATGTACTGCAATGGAAAGTCGTGAACCGAGTACGACGAGCAGGATACAAACAGTACGTCACATCGCGTTGCATGTGCTTCAAGCCAGCTCAATTGTCCATTTCCATTTCCAACATGATTGAGAATACATCGAGCCGGAAGAATATCGCAAAGGAGCAAGCCGAATTCAAGATTGGCTAACGGTTACAATTGAAAAACAGGATCGTTGTCGGATTTGGCCTCCAAGTGCGACGCGGCCAGTTAGCACAGCAACAGAACATCACCTTCCGCCGAGTTAGTAGTTATACCGAGTTAGGAACCGAGTAGTAGGGTCCAGAACCCATCGACTTTTTCAAGTCTGGCACCCAAAATCAGGTGACCAAGAGTGCAAGAGTCCTATTACCAAACGACTGCAAACACCTTATGTTAATACCATAAAATAAACAGTGAAGTCGCTGTACAGCCAGGTAAGGGATGAAAAACAAATACACAAGCATACAAAGCACCCAATGTCAGAGCAATAAATGCCCAAAGGAGGCATAGGACTGGCCCTAGATCCGTCCAAAAGTGAAGTTAAGGTCTAAATTATAGTGTTAATAGCTGGTTTGTGGCCAAATGGTAGTGAGAACTCCCAGTTTGAAATGCTCTACTATACTTAGGCTCCTCCCACAACTCCATCCAGCTTAGCACAAGCTTGTTGCTGGGTGGGCTATTACGGTTACATAGCGCCCATTCGTATGTTAATTCGGCGTGTAAATATTGTTCGGTCGCTGAAAACAGCACCGACAACTGGCCAAAGGCCTGCACTCACCTTGAAGGCCAGCAGGTACTTCTTGACGGCGGGGAAGTTGTACGCGGCCACCAGGCCCTCCTCACCGCCGCGCTCCGGGTGTTTCTTCGGGAAGAGCGGCAGCGACACGTCGAAGCCGTCGCGGAAGTGCTCCTCGGACATGCTCGCCTTGGCGAGGATCGCCTCGCCGTAGTCGAACGCCAGGTCCTCGCTGTACTCGGGCCACGTGCCGCTGAACAGGTTGAACACCACGTGGTTGCGGCCGTTGTTCCAGAGCGGCAGGTCGCGCACGCGCCGGTCCAGCTGGTGCACGAAGTCGCCGCTCAGCTGGTCGCGGTCCAGCGTGTCCACGGCCAGCACGAACAGACACGCGGCGGCCGGGTCGGCGGTGGCGAGCCGCGACTCGCGGATCACGTCCAGCACGTGGCGGTAGGCGCGGCTGGCCGGCGGCGCCGCCTCGTCCGTCGGGTACACGTACACGCGGAACGGCCGGCCGCCGCACCGGCGCAGGTCGAAGCAAGTGGACATGCGGCAGCGGCGCCGGTCGACGGCGGCGCCGGCGGCGGCGCGCCGCCGGCGCCGCTCCGCCGGACCGGCGTCGGCCGGCGCCTGCTCGTCCCACCCCGCCCTGAAAGACGTCAGACTAGAGCGCGACAGGGTCGCAGTCGCGCGCCGCCACGGGTTGTACGCGCCGAAGTAGCAGATGCCCAGGAAGGCCACGCACGTGACGGCCAGCAGGTAGCGCTTCTTGGCCTGCATGCTGCTAGCGTTCAGCAGAGGTTACCGGGGCGCACGGGCGAAGCGGCTGCGCGCTTCCATCTCAGGAGACCTGAAAACACAAGAAACATCGCGTAAACGACAGCGGACCGGATGCGGGGCATCACGTTGGATTTGCGGAAATGACCCGTGACGCAGTTGCAAAAACGGGAGGTTTGGCGAACCCGCACACGCCAGACGTACGCAATACGGGTTTACTGGGATCGTCGTCGAGCGATTGCCGTGCAGCTTCCTCTACAGCCCCAGCAGGCACCGGTCGACAAACCGCCGGAGCCACGGAGATCAAAGCCGAGCCGCGGGGATCAAAGCCGGGCGCGGTTGGGATCCTCCATGATTACAAGTCAGTGGCAACGGCGCCATTCGGACCCAGAGTGTCGCGAGCGGCTTATGTGGTCGCCATGACTGTGTCGGCGCAAAGTTCACTCGACAGCGCGTGGTGGAGACAGTTTCGCGGACCTCCGACCGGAGATAAAGCAATGGAGGGCGTGCAGTTCATACGTACCACTCAATGTAATGAAACTGGGCGCCGGCGGCGGTTCCGGCGCTATCTCGGTCGTGACAGGAGTTCCAAATACCGTGCGGCTCTCGCTGCGCCCATCAGATGGCGCGCGTCGGTTGCGCAACAGCCCGCGATCGGCCAGCCAAAGTGCCGCGGCGGATAGCTGTTGCCAGACGGTATGCCGGTCTGACTGGAGATAGGCGGTCAGGACGGCTAGCCAGACTGGAGATAGGCGGTCAGGACAGCCAGCCAGACGGGCAATAGGTGGGCGGGACAGCCAGCCAGACCGGCGATAGGTGAGCGGGGCAGCCAGCCAGACTGGCCATAGGCGGTCAGGACAGCCAGCCAGACTGGCGATAGGTGAGCGAGGCGCGACCAGCCAAATGGGCGATGGGAGAACGGGTCACAGGGCGGATCTTGTAATTTTCAAGAGGGGACACACTTCTTCGGAGGCGCGTCTTTGACGGAGGAAAAAATCGTTGATCGGCAGTGCACTCGAGCATGCTGAAGCACGTTCGACCTCTTTTCGTCTCAAAGCGACCTTCCTCTGAATGGGGGGCTGACACTTTTAGGGTGGACTGAAACATCCGTTGAGCGGAGAGTGGAGGTTCACTCGAGCCTTCCTGAACGGGAGCTTTCCCAGGCGGCTGAGGCGACACCTTTCCATGAGGAAGGGGCGCATGCCCCCAATGACACCTCCCCCGGGGTGGCACCAAGGCAGAATGGCAATAGATGGACGTGGCAGCGCATGGGAGGGCGGTAATCGGGGAGTGACAGAGGTGGCGAACTGCAGGCGAGTGCGAGCAGTGGCCAATAGAGAGGGAGGAGATCTGGCGTGGCGACCGGTCGGACCGACACCCGGCTGGAACGGTTACCGGTCGGACCGACACCCGGCTGGAACGGTTACCGGTCGGACTGACACCAGGCTGGAACGGTTACCGGTCGGACCGATACCCGGCTGGAACGGTTACCGGTCGGACCGACACCCGGCTGGAACGGTTATCGGTCGGACCGACACCCGGCTGGAACGGTTACCGGCAAAACTGGCAACCGGCGTGGCCAGCTACCAGCTAGGTTGGGGACCGCGACCGAATTGCTGATCGGTGACGTCACTGAACGCCAGCTGCTACAGGTTACCGACCGCGAGCTGCTACAGGTTACCGACCGCAAGCTGCTACAGGTCACTGACCACGAGCTGCTACAGGTCACTGACCGCGAGCTGCTGCAAGTTATTGACCACGAGCTGCTACAGGTTACTGACCGCGAGCTGCTACAGGTTACTGACCGCGGGCTGCTACAGGTTACTCTGACCGTGAGCTGCTACAGGTTACCGAGCGCGAGCTATTGCAGTGCTGGCTATTGTTGCCTGGTGTTGTTTCCTTTATTGGGTGGTTTACGACGCACTTTATGCACGATCACGGCTAACGGCGCCGCCCACACTGTTTCGCCGGTGGGACGCGGGATTGGGACATGTACCGAGTGGTGCGAGTGCTGAACCCGGGACCTTGGTGTCCAGAGCTCAATACCTTAACCACTTGGCCACCCCGACCTTGCCCAGTGTTGCACTTTTAATGCGAAGAGAAACCGACGAAGACTGTTTACGCTTTCACCTTACCCAAATTAGGTGTAGACCAGAGCAAATAATTTGTCCCGTCAACATAGATCGACTTAATCCGACGAGAATGACGCTATCAGATAATCACTTCGTTAGTTAGTGAATTATTAGGGCCTTGGGGCGCATCGACTACATTGGTCATGTAGCGCTCAGATAATCACTTCGTGTAGTTCGGAAGATGTGTTGTATATGGTAGAAATCAACACGCTCACATGGAGCAGGGACTACGGAAACTACGGAACCTTCAATAGGGGTCGCCAGTCTCATGGCCGATAAATGGATCGCCATTCAATTTAACAGTCGCACTAAATAAACACCAAACGTGCATGTCAGCTATGAATTCTGAATTCAGGAACGGAGGAATCCAAAGAATATGCACCGTGCATACGTCAAGGCACGTCTGGCCACCCGGTTAGACATTTAGACTGGGTGCGGCCGTGGCTCGGAAAAAGGTTTGGACAAAACAAAACATTAGACATCGTTTACGTGAGAACACAAATTGACACAAAGCAACAATGCAGTTCACAATTGCGTCAGTCAGCTGAAAACCATGTGGAAGTCGTGTTAGCTACGTACGGTGATGCATTCCATTGAAACCCATCACGCAACTTTACGGCAAAGCCACATTTCACAGGGTGACAGTAATTACCATACAATTGGGATTTGGCAATGGCCCTGGTGTTGTGTAGTAGTGTTCTTGTAAGCTCGTAACATCACGGGATGCCATGGCCATTCCTGTTTCTCGGCTATTGTCGAACCAAACGCTTGTAGCGTAGTCCCAGCATGGGGCGAAGTGTCCAGTGAGACATGACTAGAAGTGGCAAATTCCCAGCACAATGGAACCAAAGCCCAGGCCAGGCCGATCTGCTTCAGTTCAATGATCAAGTCATGTGGGGTTCGGCCAAAATGCACTGAAGCAGTCAAAAGGCTGATGTTGTAATACATGCTTTTAGGAGAGGCATACTTGGAAGTACCATTACGTTTTTTTATATATTGAATTAAGGCCACATCAATATGAATCAATAATGTAACATGCAATATCAAGCATGCAATTCACATGCTCTTGTTTGCAATTAACAGGCCTTGTTCACTCCAGAAACACGCATTGAACATGCAACTGCTTTTATCAAAATCTCCTTTTTGTATGAACATGTATTTCCAGCCAACAATGTAATTGTCGGCTGGAAATGGAACCAACACTTCTTAGAATGCGGAGGATAATAGGGTGCGGGAAGTCCTGGCGCTTTTTTTATTTCCCCGCCGCCTTTGGTGGCACATAAGCTGACAGAGGAGCTCGGCGGGCCAGAACCCCCCCGGGGGAAAGAAAGGGGGGCCCCCCCCTAATCGCTGATTACGGGGGGTTGGGTTTCACCTGGTCGCTCAAGGCCCCGTGGCGGCGTGGGGGGCGCTGGAGGGGCCCAAACAACAAGAACCCCAAAAGGCCCCCCCCCCCCCCGCGGAGGCCGTTATTCCCCGCGGGGGGGGCTAAAAAAGGGGGGGTGGTGGAAAAAGATTTTTCTCGGTCACTGTTACAACATCTTGAAGAAAAAAAGCCAGTTGCATTTGTTTGCGAAAATGTTGAAAAGCGCCAGGACTTTCCGCGCACCCTGTACTCTCAAGATAATAAACCTTATGTCATTAATCTAAGAAAACAGCCAAATCAATAATATCATATTTTCTTTGATTGTTAGCATCGAATGATCTGGAACACGCTGAGTCATGTATTTTATTAGTTGTGTCAATATGTACATGCTAAATGTATATGCTTGTAAATGTCAATTTGCATTTGTATATGCCAATATGCTTATATGTTACTTTCTGTATGCTTACGAACAAAGCTACGCCCCGAAACGCGTGAGAAAGCCGTATCATTCAGGAATTATAATCAAAGTATATCGCTGTCACGAGGTTGTTCTTGTTGTTTAACTAATGATTAATTATTTTAGTTGTGCTACAGCCAACAATATCTAAACAATATGGCGTGAAGATTGAAGGCAGTAGCGGAGCACAAACTGTTATAGACAACTAGACTATGCACAATATGGTTTGGTAAAACCGAATGCGGAGTTCCAAGATTAACGAATATTATAGCTTCCAACTGTGCACATAACAGTGACATGATTCCAATGCTGGAAATGGTGTGCAAGCTGTTACTAATTATTAAAACGGGAATTAATGAAAGCTTGCTCATGATCACAAATTTTCTGTTTTAGTTGGATTTAGAAGGTAGGATTAAGACGGCACTGGACTGTATCAGGCATTAAACCTGGTGTTTTAAGAGATCTGCCTGAAGTACTTTATTTCATAATTTTGTTGACACGATTGAAACCAGTCCATACGAAATGATTGATTGATCGATCGATTATTTGAGCTTAGGGGCGCATCAAATGCTACTGGTTATGTAGAACCCATAGTGCATACGGAAGTAACACTTCCCAAGAGCAAGCTTGTTTTTGGTTGTATGACATTACCGTAAGACAAAATTTGAAGATAATTATGCAGATTGTTTCTAAGACTACAAATAAAAATAATGGCACTGCTTCATGATCTCAAGCAATGCCATACAATGGTAGTATTTTGAGTTTTGATCATTAATTGGATATCTTAGTGAAGTTCCAGTCATATTGCTGCTAAATGGAATGTTGAAATGGACGTCAGAATGCATGATAGGGTTCAGTAATTGTATAATTAGGCTTAGTGTAGTATGCGTTTCGAACCTTCCTTTTTGGATAATGCAGTGTAACCACTACGGAAAATCGTCTAAAAGTCCAGCAGGTATTTCAAAGACCGATGAAAAGGACCATCGGTCCTGGCCCGAGCTTCCTGGTCTGGCTTTCGGTCCCTACATTTGTCACTTCAACAAATGGCCACGAGAGGCCTGAGAACAGGGGACTGGGCAGAAGCAGCTCCACCCATCCCTCCGCTCCACTTCGGATGGATATCAGCTGTGTTCCTACACGTGCTGCACGACACGAAACTGCAAGATGTCTGCTCCCATATCCGAGATAGCTCATGTGTCCCTGCCGTCGACCTATTGGACAAGACGTGTCGACGCTGATGGTGCTGCTCGTGGCATGTCGTACATTGGCGCGCTCTGCAACCTGGCGCCAGGCTTATCACGGCAAAATCGGCGCGACTCGGCTTCGGTGCACTGCACAAATTTGAATAAACAGTACGATTCAACCCTGACGCCAGCTCGCCCGGTGCCGGCAGAAGGAACACTGAATTACCTCGATTCAACCCAATGAGACCACAGCGTCACGCTCGCTGCGGCCGATCTACACAAGGCTGGATTTCATACATACTCAGTTTCGGGAGCCGATTCAAATTAATGCCTCGCCTTTGGTGGTAACTGACAACACGCACTGCATTCTCCAACGCTAACTCGTTTTACGGCGAACAGAATATCTTCTCCACTGCGGAACTAGGCAACGGAGTATCCAGTAAGCCGCATGCATAGTTGATAACGAAAAGTGCTGCAAGCCCATCCAATCCATCTCCATCATCCTCTTCTCCCCTCCCCCCCTCCCCCATCCATTCAGCAACCGCCACACTGGTCGGCGTGCTAAGGGCGAACGGAGATGTTTTCCGGCACACCGAGATGGTCGATTCCCTGAACAACCCGGACGGCCCAGCTTTCGTCCGCAGCCAGCCTCACGAAAAGTCAGAACCAAGCGCGACGTTCCATGAAATCCACTGGAAGAATGAATGCATGTGCTAGTCAAAATGCTCCGACACATCACATAACTACACGGCCCCACGCTGCATTTGCACAGCACTGGGCAGATCAAGTCAATCGAAGGGGAGATGGCGTCATTGGAAGCATGCAAAATACATTTATATCCAGCCAGAACAGCCCAGCTATAGACGGCGCTTGGTTGCGTGAGAACCATTCACTCAATGCCTTCTATATCCGCGCCCGAAGCTGGGAGAGCTGCGCACGTTGCTACGCCCGCGGGAGTGACCACGGCGCGACCAGCACGCGCCGGGAGACGTACGAAACCAACGGATGACACGGCTAGCGCGCGCCGGGAGAAGCAGCACCAACGAACGGCGCGGCCAGCACCAACAGCAGTACGGCCGGCACGCGCCAAGAGACGCAGCACCAGCGGGCGGTACGGTCAGCACCAATACCAGTACGGCCGGCACGCACCGAGAGACGCAGCACCAACGGACGGTATGGCCAGCACCAACAGCAGTACGGCCGGCACCAATACCAGTACGGCCAGCACCAATACCAGTACGGCCGGCACGCGCCGAGAGACGCAGCACCAACGGACGGTATGGCCAGCACCAATACCAGTACGGCCGGCACTCGCCGAGAGACGCAACACAACGAGTGGTACGACGACGACACGAGCGGCACTTCAGGCCGACTGTCCGCTCTGCCGGCGACACTACCGCCGCCAGGACGGTCGGCGACCGTGACCGGGGTACAGCGGATTAAATCGACCCGAGGTTGCGCCGAAACAGACGACCTGCCCGGCGAGTGTCGCCGCGTACGAAATATGCATGAGCGGCGAGGTATCCGAGGCTATTGCTCTCACTCACCGTCCATAACACTACGCTTGACACGGCATTGATCGGCCTCCGAGGCCGCACCCAATTGACCGAGGAGCGGAAACTGTTTCCCCAACTTCTCAAGAACGGCTACGCTGATATGAAAACATGCTCGGAAAGTATGACGTCACTCACATCCGACCTATCATGGCCTTGTAGCTGTCACTTTGGCAGGAGGCTATTTGGTCCTGGTGAATCATTCGACAGCTATCGACAATTTCGTGCACATATCGCACCGTGTTTTCATGTTGTGAATATTCGGCACGGCTGCAGATTCACCCCCACCCCACCCCGGTAAATGCTGGGTTAATTCCAATCTAGAAAGGGGTACGGCGTGGTGGACTAGTACCCCGTAGCATGCTCAAATTTGGTGCATGTCTAATAACGGAAGATATACTTCGGCCGGCGAGGGCTGTCACCGGCGAGGGCATAGTCGCCGGTGAGGGCTGTCGCAATAAAGCACAACACTGACCCAACTGACCATATCAGATCTGCGGTCAGCATTGTTGGCATTAAGCCCACCCTGACGCACAGATGTGGATCCGGTGGAGCGGGGGAGCGCCACACAAACCTGTTGTTAATTCACGGAACAACATTCCCGGGTCCCAAGGTGGTTGCTCTTTCGCATGCACCCTGTGCGATTGATGTCATCATGTAGCGTACCTCTAGTAATCCCTAGCTCAGCATTAGTGCCACTGCTCGAGAAAGGATGACGGTAACCGCTCATGAGTACATTTCCAACAAGTATGATCATGCGGGAAACCTACTATAATGAATTAGCCTACACTCGATTTGTATAATGGAGGCTCGGCGGTGTCTGTCGCCGGCCGGTATACCCTTGACATCTGACCTCCGGCGGAGACTGTCGCATGACGGCGGCCTGCTGCCACCTGGTAATAGCCGTCCAGCAAGCGTGGTCCCTACCTTGACGAACAGCGGGACTGACAGTTCGTTGAAGCAGCGTATAACGCGACAGACCCTGTGCCCGGACGCAGACATCCTTGATGTTTGATGTTTGATCTTTGATCCTTGACATCGCATGTTTCAACATTATACCAACATATAGTAAGGAACATATATATGTATATGAGCATTATGTCGTTTGTTGAAACATATAGACGCCAGATGATGCTTTTCGAGATCACGCTGTCCGAAAATGGTTGCCTATCTCTGGAACACAAATATACATCAGTGCAACTATGCATCCGTGACTTAGGTTTAGATTAGTGGCTTAGGGCGCGTCTACTACTTGAGTCATTTTCCCCAACGAGTGGAGGCTTCGTAGTCACTGGCGCTGCTAGCATATGTTGTCAACAGTATTGTTGTCATGCAACGGCATACACTGAAGGCTAAGTTGTGAACATCATAAGCGTTGCATTGGAAGCAACAAATTCGTGGGCGTTTCCATCGGTGCAGAAGGCCTGTTGTACTATGAAATCCTGAGTAGCATTTGTATCTATCCTTAGCAGGAGCTGGGCACCCTCTCCCAATTCAGTGAGTGAATACCAGTAGTGTAAGTACACGAACCTCCATCCCTGTGCCCATGCGATTACAGCAAACTGGAAGACGTCAATAAGTAGAAAGACTTCCCTGTGAAAGCCAAATCAGTATAGAGGAGTAGCAGTAGCAGCGGAGAATATAAAGCACCCGGGCAGAAGGTTTATGATTGATAGGCACTTTCATGTCATGCCGGCTTGTTCGTCCCTTGCTTTCACTCATATTCAAAAACATAACATTGTGTGGATTGGAGCTTTCCCCAGCCTCCTACTACACTTGACGGCCTCGCCAAATTATCGTGCAGTCACCGCTCTTGTCCGTGTATGTATGCGCACAATGCACATCAGCAACAGCCACGTCCAGTCTCCACCGCTTCCCGAAAGACCGCCTGTGAACACCCCAGCGGCACCCTTCGCTCGGCGACGCTAACGAGGCCAATGATGACGTCAGTAGACGGGGAAGTTGACCGCATGTCGGGCGGCGGACACTGCACGCGTCGGCGGCAGGTGTGGTCAGGTCGATCGTCGCTGGCCACGTGCCCAGCGAGCGCGGAATACGGAAATATCCGGCTGGGCACCGAGCCTGCTAGAGGGGAGGGGAGTGAAAGGGGGAGCAGAGCTAGCCGGCGGCAATAACCGCCAGATGGCGACACGAAGCTGGCAAGTCCAGTTCTCTGGAAAATAACATGGATATGCCGAACACCACAGCATGCATGCTAGTCGTGATGGAATTACGAACGAAAGATAAAAGAGGGCGAACGTTTTACAAACGCGCGTGGCTTCTGGTTCACCAGAATCAGTTTGTCGTATGTTCCGGTGAAAACCTTCAATTATCCTGCCGCACAAATTTGATGCAACGAACACCTACATGCGCACAAGTGGGTTCATAGACGCCCCACATTCTTGGCATTTCCGGTGAATAATGGCAAAATTCACGACACGCTACCTCATGCAGGTTCTTATGGCATCCTGAATGAAGACCGAATCCCATAAAATGCCCTCAAGTTGGTATTGGCAGAGCCTTGCAACACCAATCGTTCAACAATCAAACGAGCACATAAAACAGCTGGAAAATCTTTCGCAACGCGCGGGTGCCATTGGCAGACAAGAAACAGCCCACGGAAGTCCACGGCCTGTACTCCGAATTCACCAATCCTTCACAGGGTGTTCACTCGGCAAACAAGGACACCCAATTCAATCCCGTAAGTAAACAACGCTCGTTAATTAAAGTCGGCTAACAAAAGCAGCACTCCGGAGAAGTGATGACATCACCATGACGTCACAATGTAGCAATCGTGCAGGACGCCCACTCATTGCCCACTATGTGATGACATCACCACCAATGCGACCAGAGTCCCGCCCCCGAAAACACAGCTGCAGCTCACTTTGCGATCCTCACCTAATTTCGTCGCGCACCGAAGGTGTGATTACCGGAACCCGGGAGGGCCACGCCAGTGCCTCCCAAAATAGTTTGTTGGGGAGGGGCTGGGAAGGGGTTGGGAAATGCAGAGATGGACTGGGCGGATGTGGGTGGAGCTGGTGGAGGTGGCAGACGAATATTTCAGGTTGATATTGCGAGGGCTTGCCAGGCCTCATGGTTCACTAGGCCCGGCTTCACTCGTGAGTCAAGGAATTTTAAAGCGGGAAACAGCTGACCGTGAAGGCCAGCAGCCACTTAAGCATTGCCCTACGGGCGTTGAACGGCCGGTTTTGTGTAGCGTCTTCATTTACCAACAAGGCTACTAACGCTTTCAGTGTAATACGAATTAAAGCTACCCGGATTCGTGCATATTTGTTTCCAGGAATTCGCATGGTGTCAACTTTCCTAATGCACAATTAAAATAACACGCAAAAAACCGCGGAAAATATTGGCAGTTTGGGTTTGAAATGCACACAAAATGTCGCGGAGAATCGCCTTCACTACGCCACAGTCTCTGAGCAACCTGATTGACCACGGGTTTGTCCACAACATTGTGTGGTGGCTGCATCAACCTCGCTTCAAAAGGCAGTCAAAAGCCCCCGGTATTCAGCTGGTTTTCAGACTTGGTCTTCGAATTTTACATTCGCCACCACTACTCATCACCCCGACCATACCAGCACCGCCCACCCAGTGACCCCGGCCGGTCGGGGAGGCAGGCACCAGGCCGGAGAAAAGCTGCCACTTGACCCCAGCTGGCCTGCACGTCCGTTGGTTGGTTATTTGGGCTTTCGGGCGCATCGACTGCGTTGGTCATACAGCGCCCATACTGCATACTGCATACTCATACTGCACGTCCGTCCGACATGTCGGTACCAAAGACGATTGTTGGTCTGGCACCACAACTGGCACTGGTGTAGCAGGGGATCAAACCTCCTAATGCTGTCATCTTCTAATTTTGATAAACCATGAACCATGAAGCCATGACACCTGTATTTGTACAAGCTTGTTTTCTTCCCTCGCGAGTTGAATATTTCAAAATGATATGCGTGTGCTACCTGCCGTGTTCCACGCCACACTTGTCCCATTGTTAACCCCTCACTGCCTTTCGTGCGGAGGGGTAGGGGTAGCGGATCATACCTGTAACCGTCACCTATTCAAAGGCGTGGGACGGGATGCTCGCCACAAATTGCGTAAGGAGGGCATCCATACATAAACACGTCGTGCCGGCAAATCAAAGTGCGCCGCCATGTCGCTCGACGACCCGCCGTGCCACCCATCCTGACCCCGACTGACCCCGGCGCGCGCTGCAGACAGAACGGCGGGGGCGGCGGCGGCAGGGAGGGCACCTCGGGCGGTGACAGCAGTGGCGGCGGCTGCCCAGCTGGCACCCACCTGACCCGCGGCAGTCGCTGAGTCACGGGGCGGACACTGAGTCAGGAGGCGTGGGAGGGGGGCTCATCTGCCATCCGTCCGTCACCGACTAGATTTGGGCGGCACCTGCATCTTCTCAGAAACATAGAACCCCAGCCAATTGCTGCGGGGCGAGAAGAGGAGTGGAGTTATTATATATATATATATATATATATATATATATATATATATATATATATATATATATATAATCTTGCCATGAAACAAGTGATCTATTCTTGATAAATGAAGGATAAATGAAACCATACAGATTTAGCCGAGTGGTGAGCGGACCTTCAGGCCTTAGTTATTTAGGCTTTAGGGCGCATCGATCACCTTGGGGACCTTACACGTTTGCAAGCGAGCCTATTCAAGAGTGAGTCGATAATGATGTAGAGTTAGAAGAGGTAGACTAATGCCGCTGAATATCTGCGCTACGTGAAGAATCCTGGGACATTTTACGACGCATTTAACCGCTAGGTCACGTAGCGTCGCTAACCTATGGGCGCCGTATGACCAAAGGAGTCGATGAGCCCCTAAGCCAAAATAACTAACCGTCGCCATCTTCTCACGCCGATTGGTCGCGTGTGGACTCGGTAATGCCGTCGGTTGTGAGATTCGAACCTACAATCTTGCGATCAAGAGTCCGACGCTCTAACAACTGAGCTACCGCTTCCCCTCTGATTGAAATGGCGCCCTGAAGCTCTAAAATTTACGTCGAAAACGGAACCTACCGGGACCTTGCTTTGACCTACTGCGCGCAGTTTCGACTTTCTGAATATATTTCCATCAAACTCCACAATATTCGACAAACGTCAATGTTACTTTTTCACCACGCTCGATTCCCGGCGTCGGAAGTAGCACAGTCTTGTCAGCAAATGTGATGAAGATGATATTAACAGTTCAGCTGTCAATACCATCTTTTAATCGGACTTGTTTCTGTCAATGTCAAATTCTTTCGATGTCATCAGGAGTTTCAACGTGTTTGCCTGGCACCCTGCACTTACGAAAAAAAAGCCTGGACACTGTCTACAGGCGATTACGCTGAAGAACCAGCAATGAAAAACTCTGTTTTACTGCCACGTCTTATATCGCCACAGCCTCCACACAACATATGACTACAAACGTCAATGTTAGGCCACACAAAGTCCGCGTAAGAGGCTCTCAAGCGAAGCAGGCATGCTCTTTAAACAATATCGCGCGGTTCACAACAAACCATCACCGCATTCTGTGCGAAAACTGAAATGGAACTGGCCCTTCAACAGCATGGAACTGTCGAGCATTGCGCCAGACGATGCCTGCAGGACAACTATTGACGAGGTGCACCTGCGAGCTGCTCTCAGGGGACGATAAGGCATGATGGGCTAGTGGAGACCGACTCGAATCCTGCGCAGATAGTAACGCACTGCTTTGTGTCGTGTGAGGTGCACCGCAACAGGTTGGTTGGTTGGTTCGTTATTGGTTTTACGACACATCGACCATTGAGTCAAGTTGCGTCGCCAATCTCTCACGCCGACTGGTCGCGGGCGAAGGGTAGCGACAGGCGAGACTCGAACACTCAACCTTTCGGTTACGAGACGGACAACTTACCCCTAGACTACTCGTTCCGGCACCGCAATAGGCAAGCAACTGAATCTCATTGCTGATTGGCCTGAATGTTGAGCTTGGTTTGGATCATTACTGATCTAGCTTTGCTTTGGATGTAAAATATATTTTCATTCATTATCCATTAATTCTCCATTCATTCTCCATTCATTCTTCATTCATTCTCCATTCATTCTCCATTCATTCTCCATTCATTCATGCATTCATTCATGCATTCATTCATGCATTCATTCTCCATCACACCCAACCGAGCACAGGCCCAGGTGCGGTATAATTGCGTTAGGTACCCCTCTTGTCATTTATACAATAAATGGTCTCCCTTCTGCGTTGCCACTCGACTCACCTATCTTCTCCAGTATAATTAAATTTAATCAGAGGTCACGGAACAGGTCACAAGGCTGTTCCATGCTTAACGGTTCTCAGCTAGTTAATATTCAGTCGGCCATTTGTTGGCCCAGGCTGGCCAACATTGAAACATAGTCAAAACGGAGCAAATGGTAAGAGACTGAGTGCGGAGTTGTTAAGTCTATATCTATGGGGAATACCTGGATCTAAAAGCCAGATCGTTACTGGTGTAACAATGGGTGACGGTCGGTAACTTGATGGTAACAGTGATCAATTTCCGATCAGGAGGGATCTCCATCGACGAAACCAGACACGACACTGGCTTTGCACTTTTATCCGCGGCCAGAGCCAGAGAAACTGGTACCGCTAAGCCGAGCAACATAGCACCCACATATGCTATATAAATAGCGAAGAGCTTTGATCACCGCGGCTTGCGCGAAAGGCCCAGCTTCATATGATACCTCAGGTATCAAATGAAGAATGGTTTTTGGCATAATATAGTAGATATCAAGCAATCACTATGGTATAAAATGGTGATAAATTACACTATATTATACCATTGCACTACAATGTTAATAACATAACGCGAGAGCCACGACACTGCTAAGAATGTACCAAAGCCGTGTCCTGTGTAATCATGTTTACAGTCATTTAATATGGCATACACATGTCACTTTTTGTCTCCATTGCAAAACCTTAATCCACCAAAAATGCAAAAAACATTGTAACACGTGCTACTACAAGTCTCCTTTGCAACACTGAGGCCACTTGATGCCAATGATCCGCTGGAGCTATTGTTGTGAGGACTGGACGTCCCGTCAGCTAGTCACCCCGCTGAAGTAGGTCACCCCTCAGTCGCACGACGCGAGGCTGTAGTTAGCGTCTGCAGATGGTCACATGTCAGGACTACGAATTTCAGAATTTTTTACAGTCGTGACTTCAGCGGTGCGTGTCGCTGTCAAAAATGGTTACGTCTGGACTGCACCACCAGCTGTTGACGTCGCCCTGGACCGGACTACCAGAGGCTGGCGTCAGCCTGGACGGAACCACCAGAGGCTGGCGTCAGCCTGTACCGGATCACCAGAGGCTGACGTCAGCCTGGACTCCCACCAGACACCGAAGTCAGTTTGGATCGGACTACCAGACGCCGACGTCACCTTGGAGCGGACTACCAGACGGCCACGTCAGCTTGAACAGGACTACCAGACGCCGACATCAGCCTGGGTCGGTCCAACAGAGACTGGCGTCAGCTGTACCGGACCACCAGAGGCTGACGTCAGCCTGTACCGGATCACCAGACGTCGGCTGCTGCCTCGCGGACGCCGCGGTTTCGCGACACAGTTGCGAGTTGTCCGACCGGCCAGACCCGTAGACTGTTTCGACAGACGCCGCCAGGGTGTACGGTTGCCACTCCCCACTCACGTAATGAGGGCCAACGACCGGCAACGCAACGTCCTCCGGCAACGATGACAACATGGCTGGGCAAGGATGACAACACGGCTCGGCAAGGATGACAACACGGCTTGGCAAGGATGACAACACGGCTCAGCAAGGATGACAACATGTCCCGGTGCGTACATGGCTCGGCAAGGATGACAACATGACCCAGCGAGTACATGGCGGAACGATGCCAAAGCCGGCCCAAGATAGCCAGCAACAGTTGGAGCGCTCGACCCGAGCGGAAGCCGGAGTCATCAAGCAGGCCGAACGCTGAATCGATCCGGCGTCGGCGATAGCGCCGCGTTATCAGCGTCCGTCAGCACACGGACGTTGGCCGTCGTGCGGTCCGAACCACCTCACCAGCCGACGACTACCCCATGGCGTCGCGCGACATCCGCCAAGAGAAACGACAACGTCGGTAATTGGCAATTGGGTTGATTTACGACACGTTCGACAGCTGGGTCGCCAACCTCTCGCACCCGTTGGTCGCGGCTGGACTCGGCAATTCCGCCGGCTGTGGGCTTCGAACAGACGATCTTACGATCAAGAGTCCAACTGCCCACCGACCGAGCTACCGCGGCTCCGGAAACTACACGGCGTCAACGTGGTAGCCTGGCTACAGCATCGCCTATTGAAACATCACGGTACACAGAGGTTGGATGCCGCTGCTCGACTCACGCCACGCATCTGATATCAAAGGGGAGGGTGCAGAAACACACGAGACACCCAGGAGCACCCGGCTGCTCTTAATCATGTGAAGCATCCTCGATGCTCGCGACAATCTTGGCAGCAATGGCACTTGCGCTGGCCTGGAGGACTCTCGGCAGTGTTGAGCGGACTCGAGAGGCGCACACGCAGGCTGACGGGCCGGCCGGGCACTGCGCTGCAACCACGCTCAAACAAAAGCGCTCTTTCGGTGCTGCTACGAAGAACTTCAACAGAGGAAGATTGTCTGCAACATCCACCTATGACGACGGTATTTGCCCGAGCAGACAGTGCGTGTTTTTCCGGATCACAATTAGTTCACTTCCTGTTCTGTTTTTGCAGCGCGCTGAGCGTCCTGCCTCCACATTTCGGTCCGAAGGAAGGATTGTTGAACGTCTTATTACATAACCTTCAAAAACCTGCAATTCACGTTAGGCCAATCCTTTATTTGGTGGCCGAAAGTTCTCCTACCAATCCGCATTGCACTGCAGTTAAGCAATGTACATTCACACGTGTAATGGTTCTTGTTGGTTGGTACATTAGGCAGGGCACACGATAGATACAATAATCACAATCATGCGAAAATAATATGCATGTGCAAATACACAATGTATGTGCACGCACACAACATGTATGCTCATAGATAAGTAGCACAATATCTGGTATTCTAAGACGGTAGCCAAAGACAATAAGGACGGCGCAAAGGCAAAAGCGTCGCCATGTTCTAGTTATGGGTTTGAGCATCAACGTGAGAAAACCGTATTTTTGCCATTAATTGTTGGAGGGCAAGGGTAACTGGTCCCTCACCTTCCCCACTCTCATCTGACTGTGCCTGCACTCATGGTGCCAGTCGCGAGGAGGCGTCAACTTGCGCTTCAATCGAGCTTATCAATTAATCAACGCACCTTCGAGGTTCCCTTTCTGATACGGCATGGACGATAGGTAAAACGTGCCCTGGGAGCCTTGAATGTCCCCTCTGATACCGCCTGGACGAGAGGTAAAATGTCCCCCCGGACGCCTTAAATGTTCCCTCACTGATACTGCCCGGACGATGGGTAAAACGTGCCCTAAACGTCTTAAATGTTTCATCTCTGATAGCGCCTGAACGAAAGGTAAAATGTCCCCCGGACGCCGCAAATGCCCCCAATCTGATGCTGCTTGGATGATAGGTAAAGTAGTCCCTGGAAACCTTATCCCACACGTGTTTCCAGCAGACTTGTACTCAACTCGAGTTGAATCAAGAATCGACTCATGAATCAATAGATTTGGGATGAATCACGAGTTTAATCGGTTATTTTCCCCAAAATATATATCGGGTCGTGAGTTGAATCACATCTTACTTTTTTAATGAGTCAAATCAGTCGATCATTGAAACATGTGTGGGCAGTGCACACTGAATCATATGGACCATGAGTCTGATACCACTGAGTCGGATCTGAATCGGTTCAAATTTATGTTAGTCTGAGTCACGAGTTGAATCATATCTCAAGATCAATGAGTCACATGCGAGTCGACTAAAAAAATTTAGTCGAGCACAAGTCTGGTTTCCAGTCACATTCACAAACACCGTCTCGGGGGTGGGGATCCTTTTATTACCCCATCTAATTTCCAAACTAAGCATTTTACGAAAATGAAGGTGGTGTCATCGGAAAGCGTTCGTCGAGTACGGCCCAAAGCCAACCCCAAAATGTTCTCCCCACAAAACGTGACATCACTAGTGTGAGCATGAGTTCACGACCGACATGTTTTGGGCTCTGTGGAGTTCATTTTGAGGGATATTTTATAGACAATTTGTTTGGAATCGGAGAAGGCAAGCAGAGTAGACTACGGCTCCAAAATGCTTGTTCACCCAAACCAAATTTTCAACAATTTGAGTTCATTTTCTTGAATTTCCTTTTTTCTCGTGGGTAGAGCGCATGGAAGCAGGACGATAAGTTTGAGTTAAAAAAGTTAGGCCTAGAAGTTGCTACAAGAAGCTGTTTGTCTAGATTCAGGCCGAGTTAATTACGGTTAAGCGAGCAAAAGCAAAGCACCAGCACCAGGCTGGGGTGGGATATATTAGATTCATGTCATATAGTTCATAAAGTCTAAATTCAGATGCACCTGAGCTAGTTCTATAATAATTTTATACATTTCAATCACATCACCTCTCATTCTCTTATACTTGAGTGAGCACATATATGATGTCATAGGTCTTTTCACATATTCTATGCTACCTACTACCTAGTACCTCGCACTGATGTCTAGTTGCTTTGCGCCACAGTCGATCCCAGTATGAAATCCTACCTGTGACCGACTGGGGGGAGGTGGGGTGATGCGGAGAAGTGATATGTGTTTGGGAGAAAATGTACACGCTCTTCCACTGTGTCCTCACTTGAGTGATACGCTTGAGAAGTGAAACGCACCGTTTATTTCTTATTGTTCTCGTGCGATTTCTGTAGCGAGTTGTGTGTAACGTTGCTGAACCCGAAACGGCGTTACTCAAGCCTCTTTGGGTCTTTCATTTGTGTTTCAGAGGTCCGTTATTTTCATCGTTATAGCTAGAGGGCTCAATGAACCGATTTTGACTCGGGGGAGGTGTATAGTGCAGCGCTGCTTGCTAACAATTAGTGGCCGCAAGCCTGCTCAGCTGCCTAAAACAGCTGACTGCCGTCAGAGCCGAGCTGGCAGTCGGGTAAACAATCGTTGTCGTGTTTGCATCGCTCTGCTATAATACAGCACAGTTATACGAAGTTAAACGTTCCCGGCCTTAATATCGATAACAGATCACTCCATGCCTGCACAAAATGCTCTAAGTTGGATCGCACATAGGCCAATTACAGCCTTTTCACCACTTCTTTGCTCTTATGCCTCGCACTCCTATTAAAGATTCCCAGCATTCTGATTGCCCTGTTCCAAGCTCAGACGCATTGTTTTCTATTTCAAGACCACTTGAAGCTAACACACAAATATCTTTCCTTTTTAATAACATCCAATCTCATACCTCCCATCGTATCTCTGAAGTCTCGACTCCACACCCAATATGCATAGTTACATTTGCACACTACCCTTTGTTTCCATCCTCCTAACCATGCTTCAATCCAGCATAGAAGCTTTTCATCAAGCCCAAGCTGTTCTAGTTGTTCCCATGTCCTCAGCAGAGGAATTACCCTCTGGAATTTAAGATTCCCAGTACATGAGGAAGGCACACTAGGAGATAAATGCGTCTTGCACAGTGCATTTCGTATATGATTAAGATCAATTCCATGATTGGTTGGTTTTTACCACGCGCTGACTTGCTTGGCTAAATGGCGTCGCCAAACTCTCACGCCCATTGGTCGCGAACAAAAAGCAGACAGGCGCTACTCGATATAAGTGGTGGAAATTTGTTCGATCTAGTGAAGGGCGGAAAAAGAGGAATACATGAGAACGATGATTTAAACGGACCGATGCTTCGGAGAATATCAATGTTGATATCCATGCAATATACTCGTTCATGTCATAAACAAGTAATCTTGCTCCCGTACAATATCAAGTAGTAACTAAAAGTAGGCCACAAAATCTGGTGATTTGCCAGATCCTGCAAGGATAGACGGACTGAAATTTTGCTACTATCAGATGAAATCAGTTTTGAAAAGTGAAATATATGATGTTACTGTACAGCCCAGTGATCGATAGTTAAAATATGTAGTCTGATTCTTACCACTGCTGCAGCTACCAATCCAAATGTTTGCCGACTGCCGGTATACAAAATCAACACTTGTGAAGTGACATAGTAGATGGTATAGAGAAGACCTTCCTTGAAAACGACGGGTAGCTGTAGGTAGCTGTGGGTAATGAACATAACCTTGCATTCTGCAGCCAAAATTGGAACTTGAAAGGCCTTAACTGAAAGAATTTGGTTCAAAAGCGTGGCTGGTAGTCTCATAAGATTAAGTATGGTCAGGGCATAGCTTCCAGCATTGGAACTTTTTATGTATTTGTGGGGTTCCAGCCGCTACCAACAATGTCCAGCCTCAGTCACTAAACGAATGAGCGCACGCTGGACCCAACGTTCTCCACCAGGCTGATTGACAATAAATAAGTTACCGACAACCCCTCACCCAAGCAAAAACTACTGCTGAACACCGCAGGAATCACTGGCCTCCGAGTAAAAGACGAAAACACGTACGTGGACCCAGGATTGAATCAATACGACATCGATCGAGGTGACGGTCGCCTGAAAGGCACGTCGTACAGGATACAAGTCGAAATGATCAGAACACGACCAAAGTAAACCCCTCGCGGGAATGCACAGTCAGCTCGCCTGACACCACCGTGTAAACAAATCCACGTCGACCCTCGTCTTGCACAGAGAGGCCTGACGTCAGAGACAACATGCACATCCTGCAGGGCCGACCAACATTCCAGCAGTGTTGACGGACGACATGCCCTGCACACTGTTGGCCGGGTAGCTTAGCGGCCCGCGCCGGCACCGATGTCGACCCACGGTCGTTGCGGAGCCTGGTGACATCACAGCGTCGTCCAGCGCACCGCTCACCCATCGGATCCCCCACCCCCACCACACACACACCCCTTCGGCCACTCCTCACCCTTCGGATCTCCTCCCCTCCCCAACTCTGGCCATCGCCTAGCCCATCGGATTCCCTCCTTCTGGCTCACTCATCGCCACCCCTACCCATTCCTCTTCAGCCATCGCCTAGTCCATCGGATGCCCCCTTCCCCGGCCACCGCACTGTTCCCTCATCGGACACCTCCGCACCTCGCCAGCCACCGTAGAGGTCACCCTCCGGATCCGTTCCCCGGCCACTTCCGCACCCATCGGACCACGACGACCCCTCGCCCATCGGACGCCCACACCGGCCACCAAACCACTGGCGCCAATTGGACAACCTTCCTCGACAGCCGCATCGCCCACCCGCCGGACGCCCCCGTCTACTCTCCCGGACTCTCATCCTCGCTCCGATTCCCATTCCCCTCGATCGCCAACCCCACCCCCTCCCCACCCCCGTGGTGACCACCGCGTTCCTCATGGACTCGGAGTGTACACACCTCAGGCGCAGGGGCGGCCACATTCTTCGGACGCTCGGGCGACGCATGCCGCTGACACCCGGCATGGCCACATGTCTCCGCTTCGGCACAACATGTCTCGGACAAGCTGAGCCGACGATGCATCTCAGACGCCCAGGGGTAGCCGTGGGTGGTCACATGTCCGACACTCGAGGGGACATGTCTCCGGACACCCTGGGGCGGCCACGTGTTTCATACGCTTGGAGACCTATCTCCGGACACCCTGTGGCTACCACATGTTCCAGACGCTGGGGGTACATGCCTCATGACGTGACAGGACAAATTGTGAAACCAAACTTCAACCGATTTTCGATGAAGGACCCGGTGATTGTCCAATATTTGTCAAAATAGAAATTATGGCCCAAAAAAACAAGTAAAAAATTGTGTACTAGGCTGTTTTGGCAATCACGTGACCTTCCCCCTGAACTTCATGTTTGCTGCAAGTATATAAAGCTCGACAATTAGGCATGCAAGCGCATGTAAATGCACGTATACTATTTAATCACGCACCAATCGCATTCAGTCAACAATTACCTTTCGACACCGAATAAAAATTGGAAACATTCGTAATTGTTTGCATGGCCTTTCACAGACGACAGATTAGACACGACTGTGGACGTGCCAGCCAGATGAGCTGGATAACCTTGGCACTATGAAAATGTAGAAACACATATGGTAAAGCGTCTTTGTTGCCTTCCTATACAAACATGTAGTCAATGATGTAGATCGAAGTGCATCGGCTAAGCAATATGTGCCTACTACAAATTTCGGCGACTAAGCAATATGTGCCTATTAAAAGTTTAGTTTTGAACCTCTCACACGCTGGCAGGAACTGGTGGGTTATGGCCTCAAATATGCTTGGGAACGTTAACCACGATCCGTATGGATGTTGCATGGAAAGTCATGACCAAAATGAATTTGGCTCGGCCAATATTTTTAGTCACCTCATGCACCTTGGCAGGATGCATTTAAATTGCGGTGGGTCGGGTAGATATAATTACGTCTCGGGTCTTTGCTTCTGTTCCATTAATGTGGTAGAATGAAGACGCTGTCAATAGATGATTTAGAGCAATAATGTCTATGCGACTCTGAACTTGGCAGCTGGGCGATGGGCGCATTTTATTTGATGGTGATAAATTTTAACAAAATTGTCTGAGTCTGGATTTAGATTCCGACATTCTCGGTACGCATCAAGACCAGTGTGCAAGCTACCAGTGTCAATTAGTAAGCTTTTAATTGGCTGTCGTATTCTCGCCTGAGCGGGGCGTATGTTGGTGAAAGTCCGCAGATCTCTATCGGGGGGGGAGGGTGAGCTTATAGAGGCGTGGCGAACCACAAAGATCATTTGCACTGCCTTGAAAGCGAGTGGGTTTTGCAAGCAAGTCAAAGGCAAGTGTGCATTTACGTTAAGAGAGTTTTACGTTATAGTGTATGTGACGTTAAGGTGCTGAAGGCTGGGCCTGGACGAGATACATCTCCCGGTTGTTTGGTGTTTTTGTTTACTTTACTCCTCCGCTAGATAATTTATAGTCGGGGCGGGCGAGGGTTGGCGAGGACGCTGTTTTTGCCCGGGTGCCGGCACCAGCCTGCCCTGCCGAATGGCGCCGACGGATCCTCGCCGTGCCGACAGGGCGGCATCGGTGGGTGACGCCGTGTGTCACATGTGTCGTCGCGGCGGCGCAGAACGCGGCCGTCTGCCGCCACATGGCGACCGAGCCCACTCCGACGCGGCGCTCGGATAAACAGGCCGTGCAGCGGACGCGGGCCGGCCGCCGAGCAGCAGCCGCCCCGCGATCCTCCCCGACGGTGTAGCGACGCTGCGTCGCACCGAGCGGCCGGCCGGCCGGCGCCGCCCGGAGGCGGCTATTTCTGGCGGGGCCGGCGGGCCCGCCGTCGGCCGGACCGGGGCCAGGGTCCGGCCTCCCGGCCGGACGCCCCGACAGCGTGCGGCCCGACCGCCACCGTGCCGCGCAATCGCCGCCGGGGAGGGGAGGGGCACGCGCGGAGTGACAGCCGGGCGTGGGAACCCATCGGCGGGCGGCTGGCGAGCCAGCCAGATTGGAGGCCACCAACCGACTTGAAAACCACCCGCCCGCCGAGCCGGTGAATGTGTACCAGGAGCTTCGCGTGCGTGCCGCGCGTCGGGAAGGACTAAGAAACAGACACCATCTCACCGACACCGTTTGACCGACACCATCTCGCCGACATGGACCATCTCAGCAACCGCTGGCTCGATCTTCATGAAACCTACACCAAACGATTGCCAGTGTGCCAGAGGCGTGCCGTTTGGACTTTCGTGACCTTGGGTCAGGTCAAAGGTCACCAAATTGAAGAAAAACATAATTTTGGAATTATTGACATGGCTGATCTCGGCAACCGCTGGTTCGATCTTAATGAAACCTTCACCAAACGAACGGCCGTATGCCGGAGGCGTGCCGTTTGGACTTTCGTGACCCTGGGTCAGGTCAAAGGTCACGAGATCGCAGAAAAACCATAGTTTTAGGCTCACCGACATGGCCGATCTCGGTAACCGCTGGGTCGATTCCAATGAAACCTCCACCAAACGAACGGCCGTATGCCGGAGGCGTGCCGTTTGGACTTTCGTGACCCTGGGTCAGGTCAAAGGTCACGAGATCGCAGAAAAACCATAGTTTTAGGCTCACCGACATGGCCGATCTCGGTAACCGCTGGGTCGATTCCAATGAAACCTTCACCAAACGAACGGCCGTATGCCGGAGGCGTGCCGTTTGGACTTTCGTGACCCTGGGTCAGGTCAAAGGTCACGAGATCGCAGAAAAACCATAGTTTTAGGCTCACCGACATGGCCGATCTCGGTAACCGCTGGGTCGATTCCAATGAAACCTTCACCAAACGAACGGCCGTATGCCGGAGGCGTGCCGTTTGGACTTTCGTGACCCTGGGTCAGGTCAAAGGTCACGAAATCGCAGAAAAACCATAGTTTTAGGCTCACCGACATGGCCGATCTCGGTAACCGCTGGGTCGATTCCAATGAAACCTTCACCAAACGAACGGCCGTATGCCGGAGGCGTGCCGTTTGGACTTTCGTGACCCTGGGTCAGGTCAAAGGTCACGAGATCGCAGAAAAACCATAGTTTTAGGCTCACCGACATGGCCGATCTCGGTAACCGCTGGGTCGATTCCAATGAAACCTTCACCAAACGAACGGCCGTATGCCGGAGGCGTGCCGTTTGGACTTTCGTGACCCTGGGTCAGGTCAAAGGTCACGAAATCGCAGAAAAACCATAGTTTTAGGCTCACCGACATGGCCGATCTCGGTAACAGCTGGGTCGATTCCAATGAAACCTCCACCAAACGAACGGCCGTATGCCGGAGGCGTGCCGTTTGGACTTTCGTGACCCTGGGTCAGGTCAAAGGTCACGAGATCGCAGAAAAACCATAGTTTTAGGCTCACCGACATGGCCGATCTCGGTAACCGCTGGGTCGATTCCAATGAAACCTTCACCAAACGAACGGCCGTATGCCGGAGGCGTGCCGTTTGGACTTTCGTGACCCTGGGTCAGGTCAAAGGTCACGAGATCGCATGAAAAACCATAGTTTTAGGCTCACCGACATGGCCGATCTCGGTAACCGCTGGGTCGATTCCAATGAAACCTTCACCAAACGAACGGCCGTATGCCGGAGGCGTGCCGTTTGGACTTTCGTGACCCTGGGTCAGGTCAAAGGTCACGAAATCGCAGAAAAACCATAGTTTTAGGCTCACCGACATGGCCGATCTCGGTAACCGCTGGGTCGATTCCAATGAAACCTTCACCAAACGAACGGCCGTATGCCGGAGGCGTGCCGTTTGGACTTTCGTGACCCTGGGTCAGGTCAAAGGTCACGAGATCGCAGAAAAACCATAGTTTTAGGCTCACCGACATGGCCGATCTCGGTAACCGCTGGGTCGATTCCAATGAAACCTTCACCAAACGAACGGCCGTATGCCGGAGGCGTGCCGTTTGGACTTTCGTGACCCTGGGTCAGGTCAAAGGTCACGAAATCGCAGAAAAACCATAGTTTTAGGCTCACCGACATGGCCGATCTCGGTAACCGCTGGGTCGATTCCAATGAAACCTCCACCAAACGAACGGCCGTATGCCGGAGGCGTGCCGTTTGGACTTTCGTGACCCTGGGTCAGGTCAAAGGTCACGAGATCGCAGAAAAACCATAGTTTTAGGCTCACCGACATGGCCGATCTCGGTAACCGCTGGGTCGATTCCAATGAAACCTTCACCAAACGAACGGCCGTATGCCGGAGGCGTGCCGTTTGGACTTTCGTGACCCTGGGTCAGGTCAAAGGTCACGAAATCGCAGAAAAACCATAGTTTTAGGCTCACCGACATGGCCGATCTCGGTAACCGCTGGGTCGATTCCAATGAAACCTTCACCAAACGAACGGCCGTATGCCGGAGGCGTGCCGTTTGGACTTTCGTGACCCTGGGTCAGGTCAAAGGTCACGAAATCGCAGAAAAACCATAGTTTTAGGCTCACCGACATGGCCGATCTCGGTAACCGCTGGGTCGATTCCAATGAAACCTCCACCAAACGAACGGCCGTATGCCGGAGGCGTGCCGTTTGGACTTTCGTGACCCTGGGTCAGGTCAAAGGTCACGAGATCGCAGAAAAACCATAGTTTTAGGCTCACCGACATGGCCGATCTCGGTAACCGCTGGGTCGATTCCAATGAAACCTCCACCAAACGAACGGCCGTATGCCGGAGGCGTGCCGTTTGGACTTTCGTGACCCTGGGTCAGGTCAAAGGTCACGAGATCGCAGAAAAAACCATAGTTTTAGGCTCACCGACATGGCCGATCTCGGTAACCGCTGGGTCGATTCCAATGAAACCTTCACCAAACGAACGGCCGTATGCCGGAGGCGTGCCGTTTGGACTTTCGTGACCCTGGGTCAGGTCAAAGGTCACGAGATCGCAGAAAAACCATAGTTTTAGGCTCACCGACATGGCCGATCTCGGTAACCGCTGGGTCGATTCCAATGAAACCTTCACCAAACGAACGGCCGTATGCCGGAGGCGTGCCGTTTGGACTTTCGTGACCCTGGGTCAGGTCAAAGGACACAAAATCGCAGAAAAACCATAGTTTTAGGCTCACCGACATGGCCGATCTCGGTAACCGCTGGGTCGATTCCAATGAAACCTTCACCAAACGAACGGCCGTATGCCGGAGGCGTGCCGTTTGGACTTTCGTGACCCTGGGTCAGGTCAAAGGTCACGAAATCGCAGAAAAACCATAGTTTTAGGCTCACCGACATGGCCGATCTCGGTAACCGCTGGGTGGGTAACCGCTGGGTCGATTCCAATGAAACCTTCACCAAACGAACGGCCGTATGCCGGAGGCGTGCCGTTTGGACTTTCGTGACCCTGGGTCAGGTCAAAGGTCACGAAATCGCAGAAAAACCATAGTTTTAGGCTCACCGACATGGCCGATCTCGGTAACCGCTGGGTCGATTCCAATGAAACCTTCACCAAACGAACGGCCGTATGCCGGAGGCGTGCCGTTTGGACTTTCGTGACCCTGGGTCAGGTCAAAGGTCACGAAATCGCAGAAAAACCATAGTTTTAGGCTCACAGACATGGCCGATCTCGGTAACCGCTGGGTCGATTCCAATGAAACCTTCACCAAACGAACGGCCGTATGCCGGAGGCGTGCCGTTTGGACTTTCGTGACCCTGGGTCAGGTCAAAGGTCACGAAATCGCAGAAAAACCATAGTTTTAGGCTCACCGACATGGCCGATCTCGATAACCGCTGGGTCGATTCCAATGAAACCTTCACCAAACGAACGGCCGTATGCCGGAGGCGTGCCGTTTGGACTTTCGTGACCCTGTGTCAGGTCAAAGGTCACGAGATCGCAGAAAAACCATAGTTTTAGGCTCACCGTACTATTGGCGCCATAAATAGCTCGGCGGCAGTCAGGCTGGGCATCCTGGCACCTGTACATCCTGCATGTGTATAGGGGTGGTGGGAAGCAGCATACGTAAGCAGGGCATTCAGATGCTGGGACGTTCGGCCTGGTTGCCAATCCAATTATGAGATCAATGGCGAGTATGTGTGGTTGGAAACAATATATCTATACAGGATGTAGGTGTCAATACGCCCAACCTGACTACCAAGCTATTTGTGACGCCAATAATACAACTGACCTTTAAGTCCAACAACCCTTACTGGCCTTGTATTGGCCTGGGTGATAACTAACTAAACAGGAACAGCTTGTTATAAAAACAGTTTTACCGGCAACTGAAGCGTACGACGGCGCGTAGTTTTGCAATGAAGTATACGACGGCGCGTGGTTTTGCGAGATTCGTATCTGAAAGTTTTTAGACGCATCCGTCACGCACAACCGCTCAATTTTTGACGCAAATTAGCAAACGTGAAATGAATGCAACACATCATACCTAGTATGGTATGGTATGGTATGAAAACGGACTTTTAAAAGCAAAAATGTTGAAATACGAGTAACATGTATAAATATCAGCAAACAATGGTAGAATAACCAAAAACCATATTCTAGCCTCAGTAGTCAATGCAATAGTTCATGTTTAGTTTAGTTAAGTTCATTGTTTCAATCATCTACGGGTTCTTGTACCTTATTTGAGATGAGGTCAAACATTACAATTTACAACGGACCTTGGACATACCTTACCTTGGACATACCTTGGACCATTCGCGGGATCGGGAGTGTTGTTGATTCGAGTCTCCCCTCTTCTGATTGCTCCAATACGGCACGAAGCAAGCGTCAGTTTACGAGGTCATAACACCGAGAAGTGATTTGGGCGGGTGCTGGTGTTTATTTAAAGAGAGATACAGGGTTTATATTGGAAAGTTACTTATAATTGTCTGAAGTTAGCGCCTCTGAGTGGTCGGGGCTAGTTTAAAAAAAAAAAATATCCTAGCTCTTACTTAATGGATCTATCACGTTTGGGATGTACGGAGCCGGAGCCGGTACATTTTTCCCGGAGCCGGAACCGGAGCCGGAGTCGTCCAAAATTTGATTTCCAAAATTTCCAAAATTTGCCGGATAAGATGGGTGTGTCGGGAACTGTCGCATTTTGCAGGCGTATCGAAGGTCTAGCATGTCTCGTGGCATAGACAGTGGAGGCTGATGAGCATCTACTAGCACGCGAAATGCCCCCGTAATTATGTGTACCGCGGCATGATGTACTGGGTCAACCGTACGCTTTGTAGTAGCTCACGCGCCATTGTATATAAAACAAGCGTACAGGGTGCGCGGAAAGTCCTGGCGCTTTTCAACATTTTCGCAAACAAATGCAACTGGCTCATATATATTCAACAACAGGTCGTAACAGTGACTGGGAACAACAAGCCACATCCTTTCACCAACCGCTCACTCGATGTAACCGCCCTCGGCGGCGATGACGGCCTCGACGCGAGAGCGGAAGGCCTTGCAGGTCCTGATGATGTAGGCCGCCTCCAGCGCCTCCCACGCCGCCACGATGCGAGCCTTGAGCGACTCCAGGTTGGGATGAGAAGTGGCCTAGACCTCATCCTGCAGAACGCTCCACACGCTGTAATCGAGCGGGTTGAGGTCGGGCGACTGAGGCGGCCACATCTCCTTCCGCCAGAAGTGATCTGGCCCGCCGAGCTCCTCTGTCAGCTTGGCTTGGATGGCGGTGGCGTTGTGGGCGGGCGCTCCGTCCTGTTGGAAGACAAAATTGCCCTCCGGGTAGGTCCCCTTGACCCAGGGGATGACGTGCGTGTCCAGGAGCCCCTCGTAGACCTGCCTGTTGATTTTCTCGTTGGCGTCGATGAAGTTGATGGGGCATTTCTGCCCGTCGGACCCGACGACACCCAGGACCATCACCTTCTGCGGGTGCTTGTTCACCGAGTTGAACCGAATCCGGGGGTCCACTTCGTCAACAGGTTGGTCGGACAGGTAGCGGGAGTTCCTCCGGTTCAGCTGGGCGTCGACGTGGAAGAGCTTCTCATCGGAGAAGATCCGAACGAAGCCGGTGGTCACCGGGCTCTTCAAGAAGTTGAGCAGCAGCTTGCTCTTCTCCAGACGGCGGAGACGCGTGGCCTCGGTTAAACGCGGCCTGTTATGGAGCACTCTGGACTCCATGTTCAAGTCTTGGTGGATCAATTCCCGCATTGATGTCTCGGGAAAGCTGAACTTCTTCGCCAGTTTTCTGATTGACTGCCGCGGATTTTCTTCGATTGCTTCTGACACGGCGGCCACGTTCTCGGGAGTTCTGAGCGACCGCGGCCGACCTGACCTGGGGGCATCTTCTAAGGACTCCACAGATCGGATCTTCGCCTTTATCCGCTTGAACCGTTCGCCGAGAAACGCTGCATCGTTCCGCAACTTGCGCCTCGGTTAAGCCGAACCCGGCCGCCGCGCGCAGGCAGCCAGCGACAAGGTGCCGCTTCGTCTGTTTATCCATGACTGAACGCGATTCGAAGGTCATATTTGCACGCCCCCGGCTGACCGGGTCGGCGAGGGTCACGCCTGCGGCCATTGACAGACTGGCCACCAATCACAGCGCGCGCTGGCAAGCATACCAGAAAAGCGCCAGGACTTTCCGCGCACCCTTTAGTCAAGCTTCGAGCGGATCAGACTACAATACAACAGGTGTAGTGTCTTTCTATCAGCACCGTATGACGTACGAGCCACATACTTCAGTATTGCAATTGCTTTAAAACATTTGTCTCTGTTTTGTGTTTTGATATGATCTCTGTATGTTAGATGATGGTCAAGCTGCACACCAAGGAAACGAGACACTGTTGTAGGTACATTTTGCCCATACAAACTCAACGCCATGTCAGGGCAGCTACGCCTACGTCGACAGAAATGAATCTTGAATCCATCACAACACGCATTGTGAAGTGTCTTCTCCGGGCGGGGGTGACTCTCGCGCCATCACCAGGTGACTTCTTCGTCCTCTTATGCAGGACGTCCAAGAGTTGGTTGACCAGTCCACCTGTCAGATACTTGTCCAGCCATGATACTCAGGCACCTGTTTGCTATCATGAACTGTCTGTGGCGCGTGATGAAGTGAGCTGGATCGACTCATCCAGCTTGATGATCCTGTCAGACACGCGCTGACCTGCCGATCGGATGTCAGCTCGTCTTCACCAAGCGAAAGGGGCGGGGGTCGATGGCTGTCCTGGGTTCTGGGGAACAGAGATCGTTAAGTGGATGAGGACGTGATGGCCAGGTAAATGGAAAACGATTTTGACTGCCATATACATTCCACCAACCGTGGTGGTGTACACTCGAGCCTCGCTGTCCGTTACCAATGCACTGCACGATCACGGTATCTGTATTCGCTATACGCGGCATGGCTAGACACGCTGTTGTCTATGGCCTTTGTGTGGATTTTGTTAAAGGAGTTCAGGTAACTTGGGCTCGCGGTTTTCTCGTTGAGGTATCGGCAAGCCGGCAGAAGATTAGTAGTGACGGCGGCTGTCCAACGTCGCGTTGACAGCCGTGATAACTCCGGGTCAGGTCACAGAACCTGGCGATGGATCGACAACAGCTGTGGGTCGCCAGGTCGTCAGACTTCTTCGGTATTCTCATCACCTCGCGGCAAGTGGTAATATTTCAGGTTGTACTCCTTCAACTTGTATTCTTCAAACTTGCATGATATTAACCTGTATTCTTTCACTATGTATTATTTCAAATTGCTTTTCATAGATGTATTATTCTTTGGACTTGCGTTATTTTAGCTTGTATTCTTCTGACTTGTTTCCATAATATTGTATTCCTTCAACTCGTCCGTACAACAACAAAATAAAACAATATAACAATGGGGTGTACAATTATTATTGGCCAAGAATTTCGATTTTTGGTTTCAATTACTGGTGGAGGAGGATGTGACTTATGCCTGTAGGTGTACACTCTGCAGGACCTTTAAGCAGGCATGGATGGGCGAAATGTATTGATTGGGAGTTCGATCCACACATGTTATAAGTTATAAAGTCTATAGGGCTAGATGGATATTGGTATGTGTGTAGAATGTTGATAGACAGTTTCCTTTGAACTTAGGATGCAGTATTCATTTAACCGACATTATCTCAGGTTGTATTCCTGCAACTGGTAATATTTCAGGTTGCATTCCTTCATCTTGTATTCTTCAAACTTGCATTATCTTCACCTGTATTCTCTAACATACATTATTTCGAGATTAAGAGCGCATCGACTGCGTCGGTCATGCAGCAACATACATTCTTTCAAATTGCTCTTTGTTCATCTATTATTCTTTGGACTTCCATTATTCCAGAGTGTATTCTTCTGACTCGTATCCATAATATTTCATTCTTTCAACTTGTCTGTTCGACCAAAAGAAAAGGAAAAAGGAATGGGGTGGACAATTATTTTTTTGTCAAGAAGTTCGATTTTGGGTTCGAATTACTAGTGGATGATGATGTGACTAATACCTGCAGGTCTACACTGTGCAGGCCCTGTAAGCAGGCATGGTTGGCTGAAATTTCATGATGGGGAATTCGATCCACGCATGTGTTATGCGTTTTCGGGTGAATATGGCTGGGTGGATATTGGTAGATTCAGAATGTTGGTAGGTAGTGCCATTGGAATTTAGGATGCAGTGTTCATTGGACTGTCATTATATCAGGATGTATTCTTTCCACTGGTAATATTTCATGTTGTATTCTTTCGACTTGTATTCTTCAAACTTGCTTTATTTTAACCTGCATTCTTTCAAAGATATCCTTTCAAATTGCTCTTCATACATGTGTTATTCTTGGGACTTGCATAATTTGTACTTGCATTATTTTAGGTTATATTTTTCCGACTTGTATCCATATTTTATTCTTTCAACTCGTCTGTACAACAACAAAATAAAACAATGGGGTGGACAATTATTATTGGCCAAGAACTTCGATTTTGGGTTTTAATTACTGGTGGATGAGGATGTGACTTATGCATGTAGGTGTACACACTGCAGGACCTTTAAGCAGGCATGGATGGGTGAAATGTATTGATTGGGAGTTCGATCCACACATCTTGGAAGTTATCAAGTGAATAGGGCTAGATGGACATTGGTATGTGTGTAGAATGTTGGTACAGTTTCATTTGAACTTAGGATGCAGTATTCATTTAACTGGCATTATTTCAGGTTGTATTCCTTCACATTGTATTCTTCAAACTTGCATTATTTTCACCTGTATTCTTTCAAATTGCTCTTTGTATATCTATTATTCTTTGGACTTCCATTATTCCAGCTTGTATTCTTCTGACTTGTATCCACAACAATTCATTCTTTCAACTTGTCTGTTCGACCAAAAGAAAAAGGAAAAAGAATAGGATGGACAATTATTCTTTGTCAAGAATTTCGATTTTGGGTTCGAATTACTAGTGGATGATGATGTGACTAATACCTGCAGGTCTACACTGTGCAGGCCCTATAAGCAGGCATGGTTGGCTGAAATTTAATGATGGGGAATTCGATCCACGCATGTGTTATGCGTTTTCGGGTGAATATGGCTGGGTGGATATTGGTAGGTGCAGAATGTTGGTAGATAGTGCCATTGGAATTTAGGATGCAGTGTTTGTTGAACTGGCATTATTTCATGTTGTATTCTTTCAACTGGTAATATTTCATGTAGTATTCTTTCGACTTGTATTCTTCAAACTTGCATTATTTTAACCTGCATTCTTTCCAATATATTCTTTCAAATTGCTCTTCATACATGTAGTATTAATTGGACCTGCATCATTTTGACTTGCATTACTTCAGCTTGTACTCTTCTGACTTCCATCCATATTTTTCTTTGAACTTCTCTGTTTAACTAAATAAAACACAATACAACTTCTATTGAACTTCAATTTAAACTTCTTTTCTGGGTTCCAATTACTGGTGGATGAGGATGTGACTTATGCCCATAGGTGTACACTGTGCAAGCCCTTTAAGCAGGCATGGATGGCAGAAATTCATTGATGGGGACTCAATCCACATATGTGTTATGCTTTATGGAGCCAATATGGCTGGGTGGATATTGGTAGGTGCAGAATGCTGGTATATAGTGTTATTGGAATTTAGGATGCAGTATTTGTTCAGGTGGCATTATTTCAGGTTGTATTCTTTGAACTGGTAACACTTCATGTTGTATTCCTTCGACGTGTATTATTCAAACTTGCACAATTTTACCCTGTATTCTTTCCAATATATTCTTTCAAATTGCTTCTGTACATGTAGTATCCTTTGGACCTGCATCATTTCGATTTGCATTATTTCAGCTTGTATACTTCCGACTCCTATCCATAATATTTTTCTTTTACACTTCTCTCTGTTCAACTAAATAAAACAAAACAAAAACAATAAGATGGACTTGTTCCATTATTCTTGTTCAATAACTTCTATTTTTGGTTCTAATTATTGGTGGATGAGGATGTGACCAAC